>CAJRST010011112.1:12693313-12740563 GCA_907169785.1 Menidia menidia | reverse complement strand
GAGGAAGGAATTTCCCTCTCCTCTACTGAACTGGAGATGGCTGGGAGTTTTCTGAGACCCCCTTTGCGCTCCCCCCAATGCTCAGGCTCTCCTTGACCAAAACCATGATTGTGTCCGTAAAGTAAATTTAAGGGATCTTCTGGAGGGAACTGACGAAGGTTAGTCCTCCTGGATTCCCTGAGGTCGGGGAGCATTCCAACCCTTGAACCCACATTGAGGGACGAAGACGAGGAGTTCGAAGAGGAGTCTGTGACATTAGGATCAGTGGGCACACACACCTGCATCGCCGCTCCTCCCGGAGCCTTGCCAACAGGAACTTCTCTGACCTGCTGTGTGTTGGCCAGAAACTCGGCCTCAAAGCTGCGATAGAGGTCCTGCTCCTTCTGCGGGTCCAGCGCTGGCAGCATTTGAAAGCCGAAGCCTTCCTCTTCGGTTTCCTGGCACTCCGAGCCGGACGCGTGTCTCTGGCCCCCTCGGCCAGCTGAGCGGGGAGGGTGCAGGATGCGCGGGGAGCGGGCAGCATGATGATGATGATGAGAGCTACGAGGGGACGCGTGGGGAGAACGCCGCCCTCCCGAGCTGACGGGCGGGAGGAGTCTTCCTCTCCCAGAGGACGGCGAGCGTGGAGCAGGAGGTCTGGGGGTGGTGATAGTCTTCTTGCTGGGGCTGCTGTTGCTGCTCTGGATTCCTTTAATAGGAGAGTTCGAACATGAGGACGATTGCCTCTTAGTCAGCCCAACCCCCACTCTTGGGGAGGAAGGGGGGGCCTGCTTATTCCGAGGGTCTTCTCGTCTTTCCGATGATGGAAACTGATGGTCTCTGTGGGCGGGGGCTGGGCTGCCGTCGTTCGACCATGTGCGGCCAGTCACCTTGCTCTGGCTGTGGGAACGCGGGGCATGGAGCCTCCTCGGGCCCTCGTTACCAAGCGAACGCCCCCTCTCCGTGCGAGACGAGCGCGTTGCGTCCGACGACGCCGGCGGTGGGTTGGGCTTTTTGAGTATTGGAGTGAGCGGAGCACGTTCCCGCGATTGACTTCGAGCACGAGGCGCCGTGGGACGCGAGGACGGGGTCTGATTTCTCGCTCCCGTCCTCTCGATCACATGCTTTCCTTCTTTGCGGTTGACAAGCAGAACTACTTCTTCACCAGAGCGCCGTGGAGTACCCCCAAGAGAGTGTCGCCCACCTCCTCCTCCTCCTCCTCCTCCTCCTCCTCCCTTAGAGGACGCTGTAGAGGAGTCACTGTCTCCAGAGAGTCGCCTTGTCATCATTGTCTCCTTATTCCTGCCATGTAAAGCAGAGGTAGATATTTATATTCATAAAACAACAAGTCAGAATCACTTTTCAAAACACGGGTTTATATTTTCGGCCTTCATATCCTGACATGGGTATATTTTCAGCAATATTAGGGATTTGTTAGCCTTTCCAACTTAATACTGACCTAAGCCTCGTGTGTGTCTTGGAAGAGTGGGCAGTGACAGTCAGGGGGATTAGAGGGAAGATGAGAGCCAGTGGGGGCAGGATTAGCGGTCTCATCCATTTTCTAACCCGACACACACCAATTTCGTTTCTGAACCAGACACCATTTCAGCCGGATCATCAGGTTTAACTGTTAAATCAGCTAATGAGTTATACAAGATGAAGAACAACCCGGGATAAATGTGATAAGTGTTCATCAATACAATATTTTCTTGAATGAAAATTGGAGGTCTTAAATCAACTTATCAGCTGGTTGAATTTGACAGATATATGAGGACTGTATCTGAACTCCAGACAGTTTAGGGGTGCGTGATTTTTTTACTTGAAAATTAGGCTGAAGATACATTTCAGTTTTTAAGCAACAGTCCCATCCAGTGCCTTTAATTACTGTTTTATCACACTGAACTTATATTTATCCTAATAAATACCCACAAAGCGAGGTTTCTTTGGGCTGCATCCACCTGTTGACCTACTTCCCCAGTCAAAGGTGAACAGTTGCTTGGGGATAGTGGTGAGATTAGCCTTTATCCTGTCTGTTGCATGTGAAGGGAAATGCCCTGGCCACACAGGTTAATCTGAATCCACTAAAAGCTTGACATCTGGTTGAACTATTACTTTTAAGCAATAGTTGAGCAACATATTGGCATGTAGCCAATGTAAAACATCTTTCAGCTTCTTTATTAACAGTGTTAAAAATGGTTCCAGCGAACTTAACAAGCTGAGAAGGAATGCGACTGGTCCAACTTCTTTCTTTAATTACCTTAATACCCCTATAGAAAGAGCCGTATGCAAACCAATTTTTCTATTAAAAACCTCTTCAGCAGCCAATCTGGGAAGATTCTTTTGTGGTTTTATTTGCAATTTACCATGTACTGTTTTAAAAAATCTGTCTGTCTTAGAAACAATAAAATTGTCCAAATTCCTGCTATGATAGATGGTTTGGTATACAGAATAATTAACTGAAGGAAAGTGGGGGAGAGAAAAGCAGAAACAAGCAGTTATTATTGCCTACATTCCATCCATAGGGGGGCATTGCACAGTGGTAGTGAATAGTGGATTTACCATGGCGATGTCACCTGGGATTAGATCAATCTGATCTGCTCTAATCTGTAGCTTCGAGTATTTCATTGTTCTTTCCAACTCTGTGTGTGTGCCCTGTCTGCCCGCCCCGGCGTCTGTGGGCAGCAAAAACCAGCTTTCCCCTGCCAAGCCACTTCCGAGAGATTATAGGCATCACAGTTCTCTGCGCCTTCACGCACACACGCTCACCTGAGAGGATTAAAGTGGCGAGGCTCCGAGCGGTCTCGTGGCGGCCTCGGGAGCAGAGTACGCGCCGCACAAGAGTCGGGCTCTGTGGGGACACACGAGCTCTGAGATCGGCCCGGTCGTGAGGAGGAAGAGGATGACGAAGAAGAGGGGGCGTTGGGAACGCAGAGGGGTTCCAAGGAACGCCTGTCCGGAGGTTTGTACGGGGCGATGCCGTCGTTCCGCCAGTGCGGGCCTGGACTGGTGGAGCGAGACGAGTGGGCGCTTGAGGACTTGCTCTGAGCTCCCTGACCTTGGCCGCTGGCTTTGGCTTGGTGGTAACGGTGGGCTGTGGAGACAAGAGTGACAACATGGAGTTCAGACAGACTTTTAACCCACACATGCAAAAAGCTTGAACGATAATCAGAGATGAAAAAAAAAAATAGACATCAGACAAGTGAATCTACGGAATCAAGCTTGAAATAGAACACCAGTTTTGGTTTCAGCTGCACTCATCTGTCCAGATGATTATCCTCTGCCCTTTAAATAGTAGTTTGGGTTAGGATGGATGGTCTCACCCAGCATAGTTATGGACATCCTTCCGCTGATCACATAATTGATGGGCGTGCAAGCAATGCATGAACCCCAGCCAAAAACACTGCACCGTGTTAGCAGAGCAAACTATTCAAGCTACATGTTGAATTTAAGGCAACATAAACTGTTATGAACCTGTTGACAGTTACAGTATTGCTGTGTCGTTGCTCTTTGTTAATTTCAGAGCTTGATTTAATCTTTTTAAAGATGCATGTTAAAAATATGAACGTGTTCATTTTTCAAAAAATCTCACTGCTTAAACAATGTCTGCATTTGCATTGACAACCATTCCAACCATATTGAAGTTAATTGCCTGCTGTAGAAGAATTTTAGAAAACGACTACAGTCTTTTCAAGACTCATATTTTATGGCAGAGGGTAAAAAAATCCAACTGAATGGTTGTTGCATGGTGATAAAGCTATGCTAAATCAGTAAAATGGCAAAAATGCGCTTAATACAGTGTGAATATTTAGTTACTGAGTATCGCGTCGTAGCTTCATGCAACCAAAAAAAAGAAGTGACCTCACCAAAAGCAGCACAACGACATGGGTCGTGCTTATCCAAATAATGCTCTAGTGTGTCCCAGCCCCCTCCGACACGCACCATCACATGAGTGCGTAGGACCTGAGGGAGAAAAAAAGACAAATATTAAAGAATGATGCAAACATACATACTTATACTGTAATAAACAGGTGTAATTTTCTAAAATGCATACTGCATTGGAGATGGAAAGTTTGCTGACAGTTGGTGTTGCATAAGGTCTGGACACAACCTCCTTTCTAAGCTTTCTCCCACATCACCCCCAGCTGCTTCCATTATGCATGCTGTTATTACCACGCCAAGACACAATTAAGCAGAGTGTGGTGGGACGATAAAAAGACCAGGTTCTGAAAAAGAAACCCTGTTTTTGACTCTCTCACTCTTAGCTGTCTTCCCCCGGTTTTCCCCCTTAGGGCAGTAAGGTGAATGAACATTTCGGAAGATATTTCCGTTATCTTCAGATAGCCAAAACAAGGGGGGGGGGGGTTGTAGATATGTCAAATTCTGCTCTTCTTAGTGCACACATCTGTAAGGAGAGACACCACAGAGTCTCTCTCCCTCCAGGCAGAGGCTGCCTTTATTGAAGCAGCACACTTTCCTTGATGTGACAGCCCCATGGAAGCATCCCCCATGCTCTGGGTTGTGTAACACTGTCTGCCTGCCACATGTTTTAAAGGCTGTGCCCATGTCTTTGAGGGCACATGAGGCTAACCATAATGTGAAAATCTGTGCTGGCTGGCACGTAGTTTATGTCCACGCCATCGCACACACGTGGCTCTGCTTCTCCTCTGCAGTACCCAGACCACGGTCAAACAGAGGCTGGGGACCATGCATGCGCACCAGAGTCTGACCCCAGCTCCTCTCCAACACAATCCCTACCAATCCACGGCGTGTCTTCTCACTTCCTGCCGTACCAATTCAAATCCGTCAAAACAGCTGATCTGCTTATCTCTACCAGACCTGGGGATATAAACTGCTTACTCCTCACGGCGCTGACCGTATGCCAAAAGCAGCTTTGCTGTTTGCGGGATGCTGTGTGACCATCACAGGCCAGCAGTGAAGAGCAGGGCTGCACGCGGCTAATAACACATCATATTTTAGGTATCACAGCAGTCGGCCTCAGACGGCACAATAGAGAGATTAAAAAGGTCCACTTAGAAGGATTTTTGCAATGCACACTGGATGCTTCCACCGACATTAAAAGACTTGAATTACTACTCATTTAATATATTTGGTACTGTTTTTCTACAGGACTGAGGTGCAAGTGTCATGGTACTAGTAACAAAAACCCAAATGATCGTCTCATTGATTGTAAAATACTAAACAAAACACAAATATGTCTTGCAGACGTAGGTTTACATGTTGAGGATAACCCCGCATATGAAATATGAAACAATTAAACTCAAAGTGCACTATTTTTGTAATTAATTTAAGTCTCAATGTTATCAAAATAGCATTGTAATTGGGATATAAATTTATCCAATAGGTTTACCACGCATATGATATTTTATACATGATGCTGCAGCACTAGTGAACCTCCTGAGGCTAAAAAGATGTTTGTGACCCACGTTCCACTTTATGTCTGCAGCTCCGCTGCCAGCTTTCCCAACCGCTGAGGGGGTTTCACAGTCTTCACCACTAGAGAGACCCGATCCCTGTTTCTATAGCAACAGTGAATGGAGACTTCTTGTGAACATTGCTGGGGCATATTAAAGCGATTTCTTCTCAAACCATGATGTTGAGTTTAAAAAAAATTAGGCTCATGCTTCACGTCTGCTGTTTTTTCACCCCCAATTGTAGTCACGTCAACCTGAAGAGGAACATCTCTCATGAACAACAATACACCATCAACACCCTCTCCTTTCTCCCATTTGCTTTCCGTGCTCCAGCCCCTTTATTGGCCCAACATCATTGTCACAGCTTTGGTAGCTGAATAGGGGTTTGTTGCCTGTTAAAGCAAAGCGTCTGCCAGTTTCCGCCCATCAGAATAAAGGAAGTGTGTTGGGTGCACTTGTAGCTGCTTGGCCTTGAGCATAATCTTCATCATCCCCTGCTATGAATCAGGAGAGGGAGGAAATGGTGTAACGAGAGCCAGCATGACGAGACAACTGCTCAAAGATAGCAAAACAATCAAAGTCCGCTTCATATTGGAATGTATCTGTTGAACTGACAATGCTGCTCAGAGAGGCAATTACATGTTAACATGGAATAAACATCTCACTGACACAGACAGAGATCAGGGAAGAGGAAGGGTCATGTTTTTTTCCCCTTATGGAAGAATGTCTCGTCTTTTTTGGAGAAGCAGTAAATGATAATAGTTTGGATTAAAGGATCTGACAACACAGAGATAGCACTTCTGATTAAATATCACTCATTCGAATGAACGCCAACTGAAAGCAAACTTTGGTGTGATTCTCCGTGGTTAGACAGGAGGCCTTTGCACTGATACGCTACCATTGTTGGGAGCATGGTTCTGTCTTATTCTCCGTTTCATTTAGTCCCTAATCTGTGCTGACTCTTCACTCTGCCAGGTTAGTAACAAACTGCGATCTGTAAAAATAAAGTTCCCTTGTGGAATCAATAGGAAAATCCAAATCAAATTATCAAGGTGATCTAATAGAGTCCCAGCAAATAATAGTTGTTCCTTTTATTGTGTTCTGTATCTTATGGATAATCTTTTGTTTAAATCAAATAATGATTTTTGTAACCTTTCTTGAAAGATCAAGAATTATCAGGAATTTAACCACATTTTGATATTCGTCTTTAGTTTGCAGTTACAAAACTTCACCTCACAAGCGCATAGCAGCTACTGTAAAAGGACGACATATTCTTTATTATCAAAGATAAATGTAGGGAAATGTGCAAGTTCAGAGGGATTCTGTGTTCAAATAGCACAAGGCGTGTGTCAACAGGAAACACCAATAGCACTGGTTCGCCCTGTGTTACATGAAGTAAAGTCATTAAATCCTTCTCAGCTGTTTCAAACAGAGTATGCACAGGCAAATGTTTCTTAGACATTGCTTATAGTGCAATGTGACTCATCACACAGTGGATATCACATCTCCTGCCGTGGACCGAGCGGTGCCACTGGAAAAGGAAAAGCACTGATATTGCTAACATCAAGGGAATCCAAAAGTGTAATACAAAGACAGGCAAACTGGAACACTACTCAGAGTCCATTAATCCGTCTGTGATAGATTAAAGGTAAGTGAGACAAAATCAATCTTTGGGGATCAACTAGCCTCATTTCACTGTCCGCTGAGGCCAGGAGTGGGTACAGTAAAAAGTCCTAAACCGAGAATGAGACAAACAGTCTGGCAGGAACAGGCTACAGCTGAGATAAGGAGAACTCAGGAAATGACTTAAATTTCTATTTGCGTCTGCATAGAAACGTTTGCGTTTATGCAGAGGACCAGATGAAGGCAGCACGTAAACACTTACGTAAGCAGGAAAAAGAGAGAGGAATCTCAACGGTGTTACATGCATTTCACTATGGGTTCACTAGGGACTGATTAGGTCAAGTAGCAGAGTAGCTGAGTGGTGGATCTGTTGCTGTATAACCATGTTCCTCTCCAAACAACACATGAAGCCATATGGCAGCCCCACATGGTTCCACTCAATTACCCCACGCCCACAGTGCAATATGCCAAACACGAGCTGAACATCAGTAACTTCAAACCTCCAGTATGATTTAGAAATATTAATATCTACACTTTATTTTTGTCGTGTGGTTTTTCCGTCAGTTTTCAGATTTTTTTTAGCTCTGGCAATTCCAAAAAAGTCTCTAAATATCAACTTTTGAATGTAGTACTGCATATCTAACATACACCTCCAGTGTGTGCCAACATTTTCAATAGATTGCAAAGATTTTTAATTCTACCCTGGCTTACAGCTTTGTTTCAAACAGGCCTCTTTGGTCGTCGGTTGCACAGGTGCCGGGAGTGAATGAAGGCTTCTAATTGTTCCGGCCTACATCCAGAACATTTGATTTGATTTACATTTTAGAGATGGATAAAGCAGAAAAATGTCTGACTGCGAGGCAGCTGCTAAGTGAAAAGAATTGACCCATGCTGGGAGCTTTGTGGAGTGCTCCATTACTTTAACATATAACTTCAGAAAATATTTATACCTGCATCATGATAATAAAAACTGCAAAATGCAAACTTCATTCCTGCAATACAACAACTATAAATCACTTAACTTCTTTCCACTAAAAGAACTGCTAAATGTGAGGCAAAGTTTTTGCCTTTGATGGCCCAAGCTCAAATGGGAACTATTTAATTTCACAAACAAAATGCATTTCTTCTTGTGTTGGGACTTTTTAATTTAAATCTAGAAAGAAAAGGTGAGTCATCTATAGACCTGAACAAGGTTTCTGGTGAAGAGGGCTTACCCTGATGAAGATCAGTGAACTGGAGTCTCCCACTTTGTACTTCCCCTCGGATACTTTGATCATGGGGAACTGAGCTGGACAAGAGCAGCGGCCGAGAATCTCCCGAACCTGAGAAGAAAAACGACATTTTAACATTTGAGGCAGACAAAGACCACTCACACATGAGGGCAACCTGTCAGCCGCTTCCTCTTCTGCGAGAGGGGATCATGTTTAGTCACACAAATCTGTAATTGTGACTAAAGCACTGCTGGACCATTGTGATGCTGACGCCATGTGTCAACAACACAATGACTGTTCCACAGTGTGAGAAATGAGCAGTCTTGGCTGCCAGACTATGGATGTGTTGGAGTGTGTCATTTTCCTGCCAGATATTCTCTCCAAGCACCTAATTGGGTGATAAAAATGCCCCGCCCTGCTGTCTTACTACATGAAAAGCTTCCTTCATTTCATCTTGCCAGAAGACTTTGGGTCACTCCCCACATAAATGCATATCTGGACTTGCCGGGAACATTTAGTAGCTCTCTGGCACAGATTTCTTCTTGTGACATTGTGAACAGAAAGGGTTAAAGAGTACAAAAACCAGACTGGTGGCAGCAATGATGTCAGCAGACATGTGCTACCAGCTGGGTTTTGAATTGAGAGAGCCAAAGCCGGCGCCCTTGCTGTGGTCAGCGGGGTGCTTATTAGGCAACTAGGAGTCAGATACAACTGCAGGGTGGAGTGAGATCGGCCCGTGTTGCAAATGCCTCTGCTCCCGCCTGATTGGACAGCTGCGATGTTTGTCTTGGCGTCTCCCTCAGACAAAGGCGTGTGCACACTCGTCGGCAAAAAGAGGGGAGAGAAAGTGGAGCACCAGAATGAAAGAAAGCACACAAGCAGGAGAGAGCATGTTTATAACAGAGTGCACCGGCACCAGGAGTTTTTTTATTTTTCGTTTTAAAGTGCTCAAATGAGATTTGAGATTACTTAGATTTGGGGTTGTGAACCACTAGCCTTTAGCTCTTTACAGCCCCTTTCATGCAGTACACAGGGCTCAAGGGATATACTTTGCTTTTGCCACATGTGTGTTCAGCCTCCAGCACATTCATTATTCAGAAGATCAAGGTAGCACCTAGTCATTTTCTTGAAATGGCACCCTTCTTTTGTCCCACAATAATTAAAGAGGGAGGAATCAGAGTTAAGCCTGGGCAGCTAACCTGGCCCTCTGTTCTGTTTCACCTGCTCCTTCAGAGCCACGGCTCTCTCTCCCTCACTTGGTTGCAAATTAGTCTTTATTTTTAGCCTGTGACCAACAGTGTACTTGCCTTCTTTTTGTTTTGCTTGTTCCTTCTCTTTTTCTCTTCCCAGCTACCCCGTCTTCCTTTCAGTCAGAAGATTGACCAACCCAGTTTGGAAAAACCCCCAGCTAGTGAGTTAATGGAAAGATTTCTATGGTAACAGACACACACATAGTCCCCCTCTTCCCTTTTTGACTGTACAGTTTGCCTTGGGTTTTTTTCTTGTTTTTTTTGTTTTTTTTATTCTTGCCATTGTACCGCCTCCAGCCCCCACAGCTGAGCAGCTGAGATCATAACTGTTCCTCAAGTGGGGAGGTGGCAGACTCACTCAGTGTCTCATATGAAACGGATTCAGACATGACGTGCTTAAAAAAATAACCTAATCGATAGCAGATCTGACAGCTGAAACATTTGCTTTGAGGAGCCTTCAGCACGATATGGGTGCACTTACCATGTCTTTACTTTGTCAACAAAAGCGACTATACTAAAGGCAAAACATGCCGTCACACACACACACACACACACTGCAGAATGAGATAGAAGGAGGGGGGAGAGAGAAAAGGTCATGCAGGAAACATGCGGAAGTGGAGCAGGAATGCTGCGAAAAACTGAGGGATGAATTATAGATGAAGACATGAGACGCTTTCGGCAATAGTTGCAGATGTTTGAGAAGAAAAAATAAGAGTGAACAATCGATACAAGGGAGCAGAGGATCTGCTGTGACTATTTTAAGATGGAAATTCAGAGTTGTTGAAAGAGAAAGAGAAACTTGTGTGATCCTCTATTTGAGTCGAGTAGACGCATTTTTCTCTGACGTGTTCCGTGTAAAAGGGGCATTCCATATCTGCTCAGCATGAACCAACCATCTTTATTCTTTTCCTTCCTGACCTTCAGACATCAGAGTGCGCAGTCATGGAACAGATACTGTAGGCAGAGGCCAAGAACTGAGTGAACCCTGGGGATCAAGACAGGAAATGGGAGGGGACCAGATAAAGATGTTTAGATTTTTACTCTGCCCAGTCTCCATTCATTTTAACTTTAGACTACGTTGCACCGTAATAAATAACTTTAATAAAACAATGACATGACCAAGAAGAGTCCAAAGTTGCCAGTATTGTTGTGTCATATAGTTATAACATTTTATTGGTCGTTGTGATGCAAGTGTGCAAACTATAACAACTGTCTCTATGGAGTTTTTCACTGGTTTTGTGGCTGATATTTGATCATAAGTCATAGGTCCTTCTGAATGTCTGTCTGAGTTCTCCATGAGTCAGCATCCTCTATCTGCTTATTTTCTGAGTTCCAACAATGAAATATAACTTTACAACTCACTTCATATGAATTTCCAATAGCACTCAAAAGCTTTTACTCCTGCGCGAGCTGATAGTTTTAAAAAAGATTATAAAGAACTGCACAATCAGTAAACCCGAGGTTATCTTCTGACGAAAATGACAGAACAAGACTCTTCTGTCAGTTAATGGGCATGCCCCGAAGCCTGGAAACTTCTCAAGAGAAAAAACAAGCTCCTCATCAGATAAGCACAGAGAGACAAGAGAGCAGAGCCAATAGGGGCGCCTGCTTGTCAGGACAAAGATTTCTCCAACTAAAAAGGTTAGAAGAGCAACACCCATAAGTAAGCTGCCCAAGATTTAGCAGCACTATAAAAAAACAGCTACATATCAAACCATATGCTACTATTAAACCACTTCTCTGACAGCCAGCATAATGTCTGCTGTGCTTAGAAAAAGGACACTGCCTCTACTCAAATGATTGCACAAAAGAGGTTAAAAGGGTGAGGTATAAGTGCCCAAATCATGTTTTCTAATTTGTTTGGAATGGAAGCTTGAGGAAATAAGTCAATAAGCTGTGGGTCGAAGAAGTCTAACAAGAAAAATGGAAAAACAAAAATGGCGGAACGCCTCAAGGTCAGGTGTGGCCGTTAACACCCTCACACGGGCAGAATAAACAAATTACTCACATTTACAGCAAGTCTGAAGGGCGCAGTTTACTGATCTTCCTGGCTTGATATTGAATTTCATAAGTGTTTCAATCAGGGTAGACGAAAAATAATGCAACACCTTCCACTCAAAATCACTGCATCCAACCTTTTCCCCACAATTTATATTTTTCCTCAGGTAAGTTATTAGAGTTTTGATCATTATTGCTGTTTTCTCGTCTTAAATGATTTTTCTCCCCTAAAGTTTCTCAAAAACATGATAACGATGTATTGTTTTTGACAAATCTGTTCATTTGCATTCTCCTTTAGCGATCTAAACAGACTCTCTGGCAAAAAACTGTGACTGCACATAGATACACAAAAACAAGGGGATTGTTCATGAGCTCCTAAAAGGTTTTTTGAAAAAATAGGCATGCCTTCGATTGGTAAGGTTAAGGGCAACGTTCCTTGTTTACCATGAAACTGGCTAAACACTAAAGACACATTGAAGTGGTGTTTTGTAATCAAGGGCATGTAACTCGACTTCTTCTGACAACAAGTTAGGCGGAATAATGTAGGCAGGTCTCCTTAAAGGTTAAAACTAGAGCCAGCAGCTAACTAGCAAGTCTCAACAAGGATAAACACCAAGCCTGGCTCTTACGAAACAGAAAACAACCTGAAAGCCAGTTTTTCTAATGATGACCAAACAGTTAACGAAACCATTTGCAGTATCTTTATTTTTCTGAGCAGATGCACTGTATCATCATATCTGAGCAGTGATAAATATGGTTAAAAGGTGGTGGAAGTTATAGAGTGTGTTTTCTTACCTCAAACAAGGAAAAAACAAGACGTCAAACCTAGTCCTGTGGCTGTTTTCTAAAGAATCGAATGCTTCTTATGTGATTTCATACATTGTGTTGCTCATTTGGTGGAATTTCAAAAATGTAATCATACTTGCTCCAGGATCAAAATAATTTGCTGCATCAAGGCATCCATTCTCTGCAAATCAATTCCTGTCCTCTGGCACTACGACAAACAGCCCATCAGGAGCAGGAACCATGTAAGAATCAGATGAACATCTAAAGCTTTGGGATCCATACCTATAATGCATTCGCTTCAGTCTGAACAGAAATCAAATCACTCTGTATGGGAAGTTAAACATCAGGCCTGGGCATAACCCATTTACCCACTTGTTTTGATGAGGCTTAACAGAATTCTGAATTCTGCCTGAACCAAACGATATTAGGAGGATTTTTATTCCATCTTCATCCCAGGCGAGCATGAGGAGGCTCCATCCGTCTTACCGACGGAAAGAGCCTGTTCAGACAGACACCAAATTATCAGATTATCATGCAAATGATTAGCTGATAGCGTCAAACGCTCCCATAAAGGCATAAAGCGGGAAATATGCAAAGTGGGGAGTCAAATGTTTCCATACAAAACAAGCGTTGAGACTGTTGTAGTTCAAAACAACCTTTAAAACCCCCCCAAAAAACCCCGGACACGAGTGAAACTGATGGCTCGCATGCTCTCTCAGCAAAGCATTTGAGTGTGACCCAACGTAAAGCACTGTGACCTACTTTCTCCCGTCACTCTGCCCGCAGTAGCTCTGCCTCCCAGAGCAGCATCTACTCCAGTCAGGTTTAACGGAGTGGATGGTGAAGTCACTCGGGGCGGCCTGTTTGTTGTCTGCGTTCTTTTTTTTTTTGTTCCCTCAATGCATGAATTGAACCGTAAGGTTAATGGAGCGGTGCGTTCATACAGGGACAATACACACAGTCTCTTCCTGCATCACCCCTGTCCTCTGGAGGTGTTTCCATCCAAAGACCGAGATGTCTGCCTTTGATTACTTGTCTACGGACAGTGGCAGTCTATTCATTTCCTCTCTTCCATGACAACATGGAAGACATAAGGTTCCACTATTTGCTTTATCATCTCCAGTGGAAAGTGGTGTGGGGGATGGGAGCGACGGCTCATTTATGTGAACTAAACAAGGGCTGAATGTGACGCCCGGGGTGAGAAGAGATATGAACCAGTTTATATGAGCGAGCAGGAAGCAGACAGGCTGACTGAAGGAATCCAACAAGGACCATGAATCCCCTGTGGTCTGTTTGTGAGCTCAGATATGTTACAGTATGGATGACAGTCTGCATGCAGTTGGCTGGACCACACGATAGCATCGCTATGTAAAGTTTCAGCTGTTAAATATACACAATAAGGTGCATTGCTTGAGTTTGTACAAATGGGCTCTAAGGAGGACTAATGGAAATACCTTGTCGGCATGCCAGGATCCATTCGGCGTATCAATCAAATCACAGTCATAAAAATCCTCTCTAAAAGCACTTAGAAAGTAAACCCTTAATGTAAAGGATAAACTTGTGTAAACATATACGGAGATATGGCACAACTGTTGCCACCAGAACAGAGAAAAGAGAACATTTAAACTCACTGAAGTCAGGACAAAAGAAATGAGACATGTAGACACTTCCTCAGATTTAGAGAGGAAATTCATCCAACTGCAAGGTGAGTAAGCCGAGGACACTCAGAGGAAAACACAGCGGCAGTGAGAACATCAGAAGCTCATACCTATTGTTTGCAGCATGTAGTTGATGTAACACGTCATGAGTCGCAATCCTGCTGCATGAGTGTTCACAGTGGGTTTGATTACTCAATGGCCAGATGTATACAAAGAGCATTTGAGAGAGCTTTGTCTCTACATATCCCTACTCTCTTAGAGGTAATCCTATTATTTCCACACTTGCATTGTTTAAAAAAGAGAATCAGTATTTATAGAGAGCATACAAACAAAACAGTGAAAGGCCTGTTAGTGCATGATACTCATCCATAGTTTACCAGCAGAAGAACAGATATAAATAACCCTCTTACCCCTCTTTGCCAGCCCAGGTAAGAGCTGTCTTTCTTTCAATCTTAATAAAAAAATGGCCCATCTTTGAATAGTAAATCTCATGTTGATATCCTCCTTGAAATACCTGGATTTAATAAATGCATGTAGGGCTACATGCATGCTTTTGCAAATAATTATTAGCTTTTATCTGCCACTCCAACAATGATATGAACCACAAACCACAAACTACGCCGTCTCCAAAGTGAAAGTCCCAGTAACAAGGCGTATTTATCATTGGAACCCCAGTTGATCGTGTCTTTTAAAACCTTGTAGAATAAATAAGTCAGTGGGCATACACTGATCTTCATTAAAAAGACCATTAAAAGGGACAGTAACAGAGTGGACGTACACCGACAGTTTTGTCTTCGGCCCGAGACTCATATATTGATCGAATTAATTCAAGAGAAACGGCCGTCTTATGTCATGCATTTCCCATAAAAACTCTGCAACACATCTTTTCCCCCTAATGAGAATCTAACCACAAAGAGGTGAGGTCGTAGGACTGGATCTATTTGTGCAACACAGCAAACACCTCACATTTCCGTTGACAGTGATCGACTATTTTAGAATTATTGCCTCAGCTCTAAATATCGCTGAGGTCTCCGGTCTGAGTGGCTTAATGCGGAGGATGCTTTCTGCTCTGTGCGGCGCACGTCTGAAAAAAGGACAGAGATTTAAATCTCTGGAAATATTTTGAATAGGAGGTCACTTCCTGTGTCAGTCAGACGTTGTGTGATGTGTGAATCTCTCCATCTGATAGATGACACCGGAGTTTGTGTGCTGAAGAATGTGCCAGGAGCAGAAAGGGAGAAGGTGTGTGTGTGTGTGTGGGGGGGGGGGGTCGTTGCATCACAAGCTCTCCTGTGACAATGTGTCCCAAAACTGCAGTTAGCTTGTATAATCCCAAGCACCCGGTCATATGAGTGAGAACATGCAGGATCTGGAAAAGCACAAAACACATTCTCCTCCTCCTCCTCCTCTTCCTCCTCCTCCTCCTCCTGCTCATGCTCTCCTCCTCTTTCGGTCAGCAGAGGTCACACAATAAGCACCCCGCCGACAGGCCTGAGTGTGCCGGGCCGCTGTCTCCCGCCCTCCCGACCGTCAAAGACTCACATTGTTCATCTGGATGAACTTAAAATCATTAACCGCCCCATCACTCACACAACCCGGTGCGCTCTCTCTGCTCTGTCTGCTCCCCAGCCTCGCTCCGACTCGACCGGGAGGCAAAGCCAGAGGTCAACCAGCTCAAAACGAGAATGATGATGGCTAAAACCAAAATGCAAAAGGGGGATTTCTACCAGAACTTAGTCAAATTCATTTGGTAAAACACTTAGTTACTATCGCCAAACTGGGGCTTTCCAAAGCTCCCTCAGAGGAGAAGAGAGAACCTGGGTGTGAAACACAAACTGACTCTACAGGTGAGCAGGAATTTCACAGCATGCTCCAAAACACGCCCACTCCACGGGGAGCCCCTGAGGCACAGAGCCTCTTTGTAACTCTGATATGGCACCGTCAGAGACCACTGCGTCTCTATCATCTCTGTGCTAGTTTTCTAGATTTGTTTTGGTCTTCCATCAGGTGTTCTGGCACACGAAAAGCACACATGATACTGTTGTTGACTTTAGGCCAAGGCCAAAGGCTCGTGGGAAACTGGATTCATTATCCAGGGAGAATGACTTCCCAACAAACCCGCAGTATGATTCAATATGTGAGCTGAGAGGTAATCACGTTAGAGACAAACAATCCCATCCATCACAGCAAGTTAGGAGGTCAGTTGCGGTTCCTGTGAAGTCAATAGGGTCGTTAGGAAACTCACCAGCTCGTCCAGATTCCGCATGTCGCATAAGACTCTCTTCTGAGGCCAGACGAAGGGCTCCGGGTCGGGTTCCTCCTCATCCTCATCCTCATCCTCATCCTCCGCGCTCTGGCAGCTCACCTTCCGGCCGTAGCACCTGCCGGGTGAGCTCTTCTCCTCCGGCTCCCCTCCGTCCACCCGACAGCTCTCCTGGTCCCGGATCTCCTCCTCGATCTCCTCCTCCAGCTGGATCAGCATGGGGGCCAGCATGCCGAACTTGGAGCCCCTCCGCGCCACCTCCAGCAGGCACAGGACGAAATTCTTCTCGTTGCATCGCTCCACCAGGTCGTTGGTCTCGAACATGAGCACGTCCTTGATCCACAGCTCCTGCCTGCACCACGCGATGAAGTTGGACACGTTATCCCGGGCCACGAACGAGCCGGGGACGACGTTGCGCGACTGGAAGACGACGTCTTTGGACGGCACCTTCATGGAGTGCGCCGCCTCCGGGTAGGTCCGCTGGAAGTCCTGGGCGGCCCGGTTGACGTTGTTGGCGTGCCGACACAGGGCGCAGCCCGTCCCCAGCCCGTCCATGAAGGTGTCCGCAGTGATGTCCAGCTCGTACAGGGTGTTGAGCCATTCGGCGAGGTCTTCCTTCATGGCGTACAGGTACTCCTCGCTGGATTTAAAGGGCCGGATGCTCTTGGAGGCGGCGGATTGAATGTTGCTCTGATCAGCCATGTTGTTGGCCCGATTATGTATCAATAAAAAAAGTCTACTTGATGATCCCCGAGTGGCTCATTGCACAACGGCGCTCCGGGTCCTCATCCGCAAAACGTCGCGCAACGACCGCGTTGACGCACCCATGCCGATTTGCATGTGCGGTTCCTTACGGGAGCTGTCGGGAGCCGGGCTTTGTGTTTTGCCAGGAGCATACCGGGATGCGGAGTGGTCGGAGTGGCGCACGGACGCGTTTTCCGGATGTCTACGAAAGCCGCCTCCTCCTCCTCTGTAGGACGCATCTCCCGGTGGCGCGCCGGGAGCAGGAAAAAAAAAGGGGACGGGATCCGGTCAGTCGAGAGGGTGACCGGACGGCCCAAGGCTCCCGGAATTTCCACGTGTCACCATGTCTGTCCGCGGGGGCCCACTCCTCGTCCCCGGCTGGCTCGGTGCTCAGCTGGCGTCCCCCCCCCCTACGGCGCGCAGGCTCAGGCCGCGTTGCGCCGCCTCTTGCGCTGGAAACGTTGACCTGCTGTGGCTTAAACCAGCAGAGGCTCGGAGGCACATCCCATTACGGAGGATCAACGCTCGGCTTGAAAAAACTTAACCCCCTGTTCACCGATCTTAGATTCACGGAGCCGAAACGTCAGCGTTTCAGGGGCAGGAAAACCCACCGACACGCAGCGTGATTTCCCCTTTGGTTCCCCTTCTAAATGACAATAATAGAGTTATTTCTGTTCACCCTCTTTACCAAGCAAAGTACAGTCAATGAATGCCTTTCTTTGGCTTACAAAGAATGGCGAGATAACACCTCTGTTTAGTTGAAGATCCTCCTTGTTAACTGTTTATTCTAAGCAATGATTAATGGATGTTATAAGTCACAAGTGGAGCAGCTTATCCAAAAACGGGTTGTGTAATCACTGTGATTATTGATTTGAAGCAGGCAGTTAAAAAAAAATCAGTGATCTCACAGTCCACAGGAGCTGAGAATCCTCAGACTTTCAAAGATTTTTGGGACCACACAATCCAGTACAGTGTTATCCAGTCCTCCAGCCTTGTGAGACCGGCTGTTAACGGGTTATAACAAAGAAGCCAATTCAGGGACACATGATCTGCTGTGTGCACATGACAGGGAAGATATTTATATTTCACAAACTACAGAAAATAACAGGACAGTGACTGGTGTGAGGAGGGCTGTGGGCATCAAGAGGGACACTACACAAATCAGATTTATGTTGGATTTGCTATCAACGAGTCTAGAAACTCATAGTAAAACTTTGTGTAACGATCTGAGTTCAGTGTGAACATGCATTCCATTCCAAAGCTCAAAAGCTTCTTATTGGTCCAACAACTCTTCCCAAATATCTGGCCCTGGCTGCTGTGGAGGAGCTCGTGTTCGCTCTTAAAGTGTGATTGTTTGAATCGAAGGCCAGCCTTTGCCTGGAGGGGAAGTTTGTTTTCATTTAAAAAAGAGGGATGTCTGTTTAAGAGAACAGAGGAGGGGAAAGGGGGGGGGTGGTAGAAGAGAGAAAAGTGGGAGAAGGTGGGGGTTGATGAGATCATTTTCTGGGCCCAGATGAATCAGCTTTTCTGTCAGTAAAAAGGAGAGCGCGCACAGAGGACTTCAGCTTGAGTGTTCACATGGAGGAAATGATCACGGTATAGAAGAGTTTTAAAAAGAAAGCGTGAAATATTCAGAGAGAAGTGGAACGCTGTCCGGCCCTGTGTCCAGCCCTGTGTCCAGGGCCATGTCAGGCCACCACACAGCAAGCTTTCGGTCCACTATCTTGAGCAGTGGACATCGGTGATTTAAGCTATTCAGTGCTATCAGAGGAATCTGATTCAGACCTTATTTTCCCAGAATAGCAGCATTATTCATATTTAAATAAGCAAATATAAAGCCTTCTTACGGTGGCCCTTTTGTGACATTCTTTTTTTGGTTTTTTTGGACTTGTATCATGAAGTGGCCTTTGAGTGTTACTAGTAATATCTGTCCGTCTCGCGAACACCACTGCAGACAACTTAATTTGAATGTTTGATTTTTTAAAATAAACAGATTAGAGGGGGAAATACGGGGCTGAGAACAGAGAACACATTCACATTAATTTACTTTACTCGATGTCAGGAGAGAAGTATCAAAATTAATTAGTCAAGTTCCCATGAGAGGCCATGGAACAGGTCACCCTAGGCACCAGAGCCCTACTGGGCTTTGTTTTGGGAGAGAAGAACCCAATGTGAGATGGAATCAACTCGTGTTTGCAATGTGTGTTTCAGATTTTCCCCACAGACAGCCTAACATGACTTTAAAGGGCAGTCTCACTGGAGGAAAGGTCTGGATATGCCACTTGAATTAGTTAAAATGACAAAATTAAAGTCACATTCTTCCTATCCAGAATATCATAAGTTTAGTATCATCCGAACATATTTGAAATGAGAACAGGTTTAAATTACGGGACAAAGTCATAAAGTGTTTAACTGCAGATGTTTTTTAAAAAACAAAAACCTAAGTCAGCCATATGTGTGACATGTTTAAAAAAACATCTGCGCTTAATAACTCTCCCTTTTTCACAATAGAGGGTGTGCTGATCAGTTAAAAAAAAAGAAGAAAGGAAACAGATGGTGCTTAAGCTTAAGACAAAACAAAGCTTTAAAAATGTTTTCATTGGCTCGTTTCTCCTGTCAGGCTAATGAAGTTAAAGTTTAGCTCTTCACACAGATGTCAGATAAGTGACTTTTTCATTCAACATCATCATCTATAGGCAGAGTTAGGTTGAATAATTCAATTGAAATTGTCTAATAGTTTGTATTTGTGGTAATTTACACTTATTCCGTTTTAACATTTCTCTGTTGATCCGATTAAGTCAAGACATTCCAGTCCAACCAGCACCACTTACTGGACAGACTGGTAACAGCAGGAGCTTCTCACTTGAGCCCCATTCTCATAATAAACACCTCACCAGCTCTGGACAGGCTTTACATAAACTACGTATTAGTTTAACACAAACAAACGTGAGCGCAGTGGGCCAGACAACCTCACACCTCTGAAACATCTTTGATTCTTCTGCTCCGGGTCAAACTAAACCATCTGCTGTGGAGATCTGCCGCCACCGTTTGAATGTGACCACATCTGTTTTCATCTGCCCCACAGAAGCCCGATGTGGGACTCTCCCTGTGGCCACAGCTGGAAACAAATACTCAGTTTATAGTGCACGTTTAGTAAATCCTGTGTCTGCATATAGGTGCACAATTTACAAAATGGTCGTAGAAATTCTTCATTAAATTTAAAAGTTCCAGAAATTTAAAATAAAGTCTTGTATAAACTATGGGTGCAACAGGGTGTCCAGTAAGAAACCATCCACTAAACATGGACATAAATGGCCCCAGTAGATCCAAATAGCAGTTATTGGTTTCATTCTGTGAGGCCGAGTAACTACAACCACAACTTAAAACATCAAATCAGTAAAATTTTATTTCCCCAAGTTTATCATCATACAATTGTGAGGTTTGGGAAAAGGGAGGCAATTACATCAACTAATGGAAAATATTGCATTTTACAATACAATGTCAAATACAAAGCTACTCGGCATATTAAAAAAAAAAAAAAAAGAAAAAAAAAGAACATGAAAAAAAAGAAGAAAAAAACGGGATGCAGCATAAACATGGATAAACTAAAAAACAAAAACAGAACCACAAATTGACTAACTGCACTGAATGTATGACAGCAGTTCTGTAACCTTTGAAATATGGAATCATAAATAAAAAATAAAAAAATCTTTTAAAAATCAAATTCCACAAGAGGAACAATGGGAAGTTTTCCTTCAGTAGGGTCTGTCTCTTCGCTCCTGGCGATGGTCCCTAAGCAGAACAAGATGAACACGTTTTCAGTTCATCACGTAGGACAGTCATCCTGGAGAAGATATCACCTTCTTTTGACTACAGGATAAAAAGCCTACCTCATATCCATTTTGCCACCTGGTGGTCCCATTCCTCTGCCACCTCTACCACCCATTCGGTCCATAGGCGGTCCTCCACGCCCAGCGCCCCGGAACCCTCCCCGCTCCATTCCACCGCGCCCCCTGAACCCGCCGCGGTCCCCTCCCCAGCCTCCACGGAAGCCCCCGGGACCGCCCGGGCCTCCGACTCCCGCCGGCCCCCCGCGGTCCATGCCTCTGCCCCCTCGCATCCCCATCCCGCCCCGGCCTCTGTCGCCGCCCGGGGGGAACGGGGGGCCGCCGCCCATGCCCTCGGGCTTGGGGGCTTTGCACTGGTTACACTCCATCCTCCAGGCAAAGTTCTGGTTGCCGCATCCCCTGAGAGCAGAGAAACGGGCGGGTGAGCAGACCGTCTACAGCCGCAGACCGGCGGAGCAGGCACAGGCTGACTTACGGGTTGGGACACTCCCAGTCCCCTGCCCTCTGCTGCATGTTGCCCCCCGTGGGTCCGCCTCGGCCCATTCCACGAGGACCGCCCCGCGGGCCGAAACCGCCACGTTCCCCTCCACGGCCCATCATACCTGACAAGTTACAGCAGTCATCCACGCATTCAACGATCAAGTCTGGAATTTATTCAAAGAAAAAAAGCTGCTTGCTAAAACACAGTGACGGCCTCGGATGGAGCTGACATTTACCTCCACGGCCCATCATCCCATCCCGCATGGGCATGCCTCCTCTCATCCCACCCATCATTGGTTTTCGCCGTGCCATGGACACCTTGAGCCTTCGGCCTTGGAACTCTTTTCCTGTATTTGAGAATTGACATAGGACGTTTTTTTTAAAAAAAGGGACCTTTGCTCAGTAGTCACTGGAGGTGTGAGGTGCAGTCTGGAGGTGTACCATCAAAATGCTCCACAGCTGCTTTGGCGCAGATGGGCTCCTCATAGGACAGAGTGGCGTCTCCTTTTGGCTTTCCGGTGTCCTTATCGGTGTAGATGTTGATAGCAGGCTGGCCAAGTCTGCGGTTAATCTGTGTAGGCGGGAAGGGAACACACCTTAGTTTCAAACCAGGATGTCGTTAAATCCATATTCAGGTTGTGATAGACTTTAAACACTGGAGAACTGGTGTGAAATGGTGTACAGTGGTCCAATAAAGGGATTTCTTGTATGAGAAAAGTGGGAATTAGAATAAAAACAGGGAACCCAATACAGTTAGCACTTTGCATAAAATCCCTGCCGACAAAAGGTTTCTACTTATCTAAAGACTTTACATACGTATCATGTAACAGTCTAGTGATACATGTCCTCATACATGGGTTATCATTTTACTAAATTTAATTTGGGAAATCCCCACAGAACATTTTGTTCCTCTGACTAATGTGCATTTTAAAAAAATTGAACATGAGATATTTATTTATGAGTTTTTCTTACCCTAATTGGGCCAACATGTTTGAAGAACTCTGCCATTTCCTCCAAGTTAGCCTTTTCAGTCAAGCCAGTGATGTAAATGGTACTGTTCTCAGAGTCATCCTGCTCTTCTGGCCGTCCTATAAACAACAACAAAGAAAGTAAAAAAAAGAGAGAAAAATAAACACCCATTTCAACTTCAACAGGAAACTAGTGATTGGAGACTCCACTCACCCATTTCACGGTCATCTCCGCTCATCGGTCCTGTAGTCCATCGGTCAAGGAGGAGACAGATTAAGACAAGTCAGTGCATGGAACTGAAACAAATCCCTGAGAAATGCTACAAAAGATACTTCAGACACCTTTTTAATTTTTTTTTTTTTTTAAGACATGACTCATACTGGGAAGTTGAAAAATTTGTACCTTGTGGTACACAATTCCCACAAATGATATGTTGAATTGAAAATAGAACACCTTTGACCCTTTGGCAAATATTTGTTTCATTTGAAAAGCCTTTAAGACCAGTAAGAAATCCTCAACAAAAAAAATTGGTTCAGCTCATTGGTTCGAGCAGCAACAAAACACGTAAATGTGTTTTTACCCTGACAAAAGCTTGTCCAACCATAAGCAGTGACTGAACTGTATGAAGTACCCCACAGAAAATGGTCTTAGGCATAAAAAAATAAATACAATTTCCAAAATATTCTACTATTTTTCAGAAGCTTTTGTGCGAATCAATTTTGCATACCACAAATGTGACACATCAATACTCGAAGGAAATTCGCCCAAAAAGTTTATGGCGTTGCAAGGACTAACCAGTGTAATACTCGTTAACTTACCACCAGGCTTACTGAAGCCACCTCTGTCTCCGGCGCTGCTATGGGGGAATAAATGGAGATATGAAGGCGTTTCCCTTTTACAGCCACTTCCATGGCTCGAGCAAAGTGGCTTGATTGAGGGAGTAATCAAAACATGCTAGCTAACCGGACAGCAGCTTCAATTCCCAGAATTAGAAATACACAAGCTAACTGAGGGGAAACGTATCATCAATGTGCCATTCCTTAGCTAGCCATGTACAACTTTAGTGACAGTTTGAAGATACAATTGTTTAAGTATTACTGACTAACATGTTTTCCATTGCCTTTTAAATGTGATAAATCTGTAACATTTGTACACACGTAGAAAGATTTCAGATGCATTGCTGGCATACAGCGTACCCAAAAAAACAAACAATTACCTTGAAAAAAAAAAATATATATATATATTCATTTTACAGCTGAAAGAATAAAATGACAATGCATCTGAAATTTTACAAAGGTATGGGCTTATATTCACCAAGTAAAAACAAATATTACACACAATTACACATTATTGTAGATAACACCAAAGAAAAGGGTTACAGCTTTTTCCAGGGTTACGTCAAATTAAAAACAAAGACTTGGTCACTTGAAATACCCATGCTTATAAAATAATAAACCACCATCCTCAGTTCTTGAAAAAAGGCAGACTTCGAATCTTTGTTTAAGCTCCTTCCTGCTGCTTAAGCTGGCGTCTCTGTACTGAGTACAGATACTTTTTAGAGAAAAGATGCTTTTAAATGGCTCTCACTGTTACCTGTACGGTATAAATGTGACAAAGCATGTTAAAAAGTGCTCAAAAGAAATTGATCACACATTTGTATTCCAAACCACAAAGCAATTTAAACATTTCAAAATTGACAGTGACCCACAAGACCCCCTCCCACACCACCCACAAATACCTGTGCGAAGCTAAAACTGTGATAAAGGGATCATTTCACCAGAGAACCAATAGTTACATTTGTAGGTGGATTATGGGGTACTGTACTCAGGGATGAATGTTTTTCTTAATCTTACTTAAGTGTATTTGAATCTTTTAAATTAATTCTTATTGCTGGCACTTCTTATAGGGAGTCATTTTCATAATTATTATTATTATTATTAATTGAACAATAACCTGATGTTAAAGACAAAGGTTTGTAAGAAAAAAAAAAAAAGATGATTGAAACAAAATACCAATACGATGCACCAACTAAAAAACGAGCTTTCAAATTTTGTTGAAATCATCAAAATGAAAACCTAATTAATATCCTCATGAAAGGACAACCAAATTAACCGATACAATCCAAATTTCCCATCCTCTCCGTCCTTGGCTATGACACTCATGTAATGTGCAAACCAATAAAAATGTGTAAAACCTCTGATCACCATTTGGATTTTCCCAACTTTCTTGAAGAGAGCTAAATGTGACTTTTAACTAGGGCTGGTTAATAGTGCATACCAATAAGGTTAAAAAATTTAATAAAAATAATCAGTGCTCATCAGCAGCATGGGTAAATCTGCTTTTGGTTTAGGTAGTTTGTGAATCCAGGACCAAGTCAGTGGAGTTAATCTCATTTTCATGAGAGATATGCATATCAGTAAGTCATTCAATTCCCACTCAGAGGTTTGAGCAAAGCCCTCGACACCAAAATACATGGACTGAAAATCTAATAGTAAAACCATTGACCATCTTGACAAGATTGTTCAAAGATGTTTGATGTACACTGTAAACGCATCCAGTTTTTTTAACCATGTCAACCTCACTAGGTCATGTCTCACATCCACCTTTGATTAGAAAGTACGACATCGCAAAATTATGAAGCCAGAAGCTTTGAAGTGTACTAGTGAAAAAGTTAAGACTGGACTGAGGATTTTTGACCTGAAACACTACACACCACAAAAAAATCATTAAGATTCAAAACCCTCCTTTTGGTGTTCAAAATAATATAAAAATGTATTTCTTTGAGACAAACTAAATAATACAATAAGGTATTCAAGTTTAAGTTGGAGTATTTCTCAAATGTTTTTGGCTCTTGAAAGCAGCGTTTAAAACGCTGCCAGGTTTGATAGCTATTTTCATGATCACACTTTCAGACTTAAGTATCATTTCCTCAAACCAGTCTGATGGGGTTAAATATTTAGTCAGTGTCAACTCTGCAAAAAACACCCTGAATTTTTGTTGAAAAATTAGAAAAAACAAACTTTGAAGCCGTGTACTGCCCCAGATTGACATGAGTAGATTGTGACTTAAAACTGTTCTGACTATACTTTTAGGATCTGTATCATAATGCCAGTGAAACAGTGGCAGACTTAACCCTCCAACTGATAGTGTTCAGAAATAAGAACATCACCCATAAGTGCATGAACCGTTTTTAAAGAAAGTCAATTGATCATTAATATTTTGACCTATGTGCACACGCTTGCAACGAGTCTCATATCCCCCTTCCACATAAAAAAACCCTTCACCTTCCCATACATCCAAAAATGTGAAAATGACCCATTAAAGAAAATGCGGTAGAATATAAGCTACTCAACCTAGATGCACAGGTTTCCTAGCAAAACTGAATTTGTGGGAAAAGAATGGAAACTCTTACCTTGAACCAAAGAGAAGCAGGACTGAGAGAAATTTGTATTGCAGGGCTGATTCTTTATTCATCCCTCTTATATAATCAAAAGGAAATTTCTGTAATTTAGCAGCACTAACCATGTATGAAAGAACTTTTTCTATACCCAAGGACAATAAATGTGCTAGTACTGCTAATAAACTAGTTATTCAGCCACATCTGAAAAAAACTTTTCTCAGCCCTGCTCCAAATGGCAAAAGCCCCTGTAGAGTCAAAATAAAAGACAACGCATGCTAAGGAAATACACTTACCCCATTCCACGCCCCATGCCTCCACGACCACGATGCATCATTCCACCACGGTCAAAGCCATCCCTGCCAGGGCCCCTGCTGTCTGCTCCAGGGTACCTTCCGGTCTCAGAACCAGGGTAACCAGAACCTCCTCCTTGGCCATCCTGTCTGTAGTTATCTACACAAGAGCAACACAAATGCACAAGTCTACGTATGTCTGTAATGATGCAAAAGACAGCAGTTTAAAGAACGCAAAGTAAAACTAACTGTAATGGCTGGACTGGCTGTAGCTAGGTGGTCCACCTTGCTGGCTGTACTGACTGGCTGGGGGCTGCCCATAGGAACCAGCTGCCTGCGGGGGGTAAGCAGGAGGAGCTTGCTGCTGGGTTGGTGTCTGCTGCTGGTAGCCCTGCTGCTGGCTATAGCCTGCCTGCTGTCCCTGGTAACCAGGCTGTTGCTGTCCATACGATGCAGGCTGGGAGTAGCTGCTTTGGTTGTAACTGGCGGGTTGGCTGTTAGCACTGTAACTGAATGACACGGAGCAAAGTCAGGGAACTGTGTGAAACCCTGATAACGCTACTTAAAAACGTGATCGCTTTAATGGTCACATACCTCTGAGGAGCAGTGGGAGCAGCCTGTTGACCATATCCAGGGTAGGCAGACTGGGCAGTGTACCCCGGCTGAGAGCCGTAAGACTGGGAGGCAGCTGGGGTAGCAGCAGCAGCTGCAGGAGCACTATCATAACCACTGGCTCCATAACTCTGGGCTGACTGCGAGTAACTATGAGTGGTAGACTGCGCAGCAGGATAACCAGCTATAAAAAACAAACAAATGTTTTACACTCGCACGGTTTTTACTTGGTGGTGTTGTGATACAGAAGTACACTCATTAAAATGGAAATAATGCAGTCGTTTCAGACCACTGACCTGATGCTTGTTGGCCATATGAGGTCCCATACTGTTGCTGCTGCTGAGGGTAGCCACCAGCTGCAGGGGTTGTCTGGGTGTAACTGCTGTCAGCAGCAGCAGCAGCTGGTTGGGCATATGATCCATAGTTCTGCTGGCCATAGCTTTGCTGAAGAAAAAGGAAAAACAGAACACCCTTTAAAATAGGTTTTTATTATAAACAGTAAAAATAACTAGAACATCCACACAAGGTATGGTGCCTTAATTCTTACACCCCCCCCATTCTGAACATAATGATCCACAGGAAAAGAGACATGCCCACCACAAAAAATTATTCAAAACACACCTGTGCAGACTGTCCATAACTCTGTGATGGCTGGGCAGCATATGAGGCATACCTGTGGACATAACGGACCATATATGGTTGAAAACTCTAATTACACATATTCTCTGCTAATCAAGATTGCTAGTCATTTTAAATTTAGATTTTTTTTCAGCTTTTTACACAAGCTCCCAACTATGCAATCTGTATAGTACATGCAGTAACTAACCGACAGATTAAAGAAAAATGTTAAAAATATCGTCCGATTAAGAAAGTAATTAAAGAGTCTTACCCCTGCTGGGCACCCGCCTGGCTATAGGAGCTGTAATCTGTCAAAAGAAATAGTTAAGAGACGTTATGCAGGCTTAACTTTGGAACAAAACTGCCTTCGCGCGCGATTAGCACGTTACATAGGCCCCTTTTTGAGGTCGCCATTCGAGGGAAAGGCAACACTGACTAGCCACTCGGCTTATTTAATACAAACAAAAAATATATAGTAATTATGGGCAAAATTATTCATCACATACGTTACTGAATCTGCAAGTCTATTGCATGTTCGACAATGTACAAAGGACAAGCCTATCCGGCAGAAAACCGCATTGACTCATTGAGCTAAAAAGACTAGGCCAACAACCAAATGCTACCTACGTTCATGGTAAAACAACATTCAAAAACAGAAAAGATGGATAACTGCATTACGGAAGATTGCTGCATTATGATTAAGTAGTATTCGAAATGGCATAGTTTCTTTACAAGATTCCGTGGATATGTGAAGAAACAATAGAAATCCCACACTCACCGGGAGCTGACGCCATTTTACTAAGCCCGTACAAAACGACTGGACAGAGTGGGCTTGTTAAGAGCCGTTCTTCTCCTCACAGAGAAATCGTGTAATCTCGCGAGATTGCAACGAGTTTGAACAATGCAAAGGTCCTTCAGCCGCTTTACATCAAAGGAATATACACACTTTCCCCTCTTAAAGCATTTATCAGACAAAATTATTGTGATAATTTGAATACAAATAGTTGCCTATTGTTATGATAACAATTTATTCGAACAGTTTGTAGAAGGATACTTTTAAATGTGGCCATTTTCCAACTTTCAATTATTTAGTTACTTTTTAAATTTAGACTAATGAACCAATCCAACACTGAACCGTGTTACTTTGTGTTGATTCTCTCGTGATAAAATAAAGAAAATATTAGTCTAAATTAAACTTATCAATGTTTTCTTTAAGTTACATCTCACATAAACATTACTAAACTATAAACAGTCAATTAGCGTTCATCAAGAAATTTTATGAACTGTTATTTGAAGCACACATGAACTTAGAGGTAAGAGACTGAGGCATTTTGAAGAACATGTTTCAGTACGTCCAGTAGGTGGCGGTAAAACAGCAACATGAGGCCGTCTTGTCGCACATACAGAGACGAAGAAGCAGCACCTGCTTACGGAAGTTCGTTAGATTTTTCAACATTCTCAGTCAGTATTTCTACGTAAAGAATTTACTATATGCATTTAGCATGGTGATATTTTAACGTATTACATACATTTACCCGCTCTCACGTCGTTCTCTTCCATGTTATTAGCCGAGAGGGTTAAAAACTAATATAAATTGCAGTCAATTAAGTTATTTCTTGTTATTTTCAGTATTCTCATTAATTTAGCTCATAATGCCAGACTTACTTTAGAGCAAGCGATTGGAGAGCCTTGAGATAATGATAATGCTGAGTCGTAGCTCGTTAGTGAGGTTTTGGTGTGGATCAGATCGCCCTGGATTCTGCCTGGGGACATCTTTACTAATAACACTGATGCTGCTGATGTATGCTATGGGTTTCCAGGCTAGTCTAAGCTTAGGACCAGGGGGAAACTTTCCAAGATTCGTAGGTAACTCACCTTTATCATTTCATTATCGTTTGGCAGCAGTGTAATTCCAGAGTTGGTCAGTTCGGGTGAAATAACTGCCTCTCTCCTCTTCAGATGTGTTTCTGTATGCTCTGAGTCATGATGACCTGCCCTCTCTGCTGGTCAGTGTGGCTGTCCTGCTGCTGTTTGGAACATGTCAGGAGCGCCGCTGGGGGACTGTCGCCCTGTTGGTCCTCTCTGGCCTCACAATGCTCATCCTGCCTTTTGTTTACACCCTGGTTCTCTTCATGGGTGGAGGCGGTGCGAGTCGCATCTGTGGCTTCTCTGCTATTCCGCTGGCTCTGTTTACCGCACAGTGCCGACAGATGACTCAACGGAGGCTGCTGAGGTGTTTGCCTGTCTGGTTCCTCCCGTGGCTTCTTCTGCTGCTTGGCCTGATGCTGCTGCCAGGGACACCTGGCCTGCTTCACTTCTGTGCAATATGCATAGGACACAACTGTATCCTCTTCAGTTTTTACAGTTAAAGAATGTTTAATGCTGCTGTTCTACAGCTGAATGTTTTATCATTTTATCTTATTTTGACTGATTGGCTTGCGAGTTTTTGCATTTAGTTTCTGTGAAAATATTTTCCATCTTTGGTTGTTTTGTGTCTCTCTGTAAAGTATGAATGCTATTTTGTGGATATGGCCAAAGGTGCCTTGACTAATGCCTGGGGTAACTTTGTAATCTCTCCATGAATTTAAGATGTGTGATTGGTTTCCCTTTGGTCAAACTCCAATTTTCCACAGCAAAGTCTTTCATTTGAATACTTAATGTAACTTGCAGATCGTCAGCCTTTTATCGAGATGTTACAGGAACTAGAAGAGTCCAGGCTTTTGGATCTCATTCCTATATGGATGTTTGTATCAACCTCAGACAGGTTCAGATTGCCAACCTATGCAACCTCACAGAGGTGTTGTGACTTCTCTTCAAGCTGACATTTTCACGAAGTATTCGTGGTTACTCCATGGTTTGTGTGGCAGATTTCATTATTTTTTTTCTTTATTGTCCCAGATCACTTCCCATTGATCAGGAAACAACTCCTCAGAGGAGGAATCCCCCAGTTTTCAACCAGCACCCATGGATGGAGCCGTTGCCTGCTTGGATAATGGGCCAGTCTGCTGCAGTGTCTGAGACGGAGGTGCTGGAGGAGCAGATGCTGAGAGCAGGGATACTGGCCTCATTACAGGATGCTCCAGAGGAGGACCCCAATGCAAAAGTCGAAGTGCCCAAATCGTCTGTTTCCTCTCTGCGGTTTGTAGTTCATGTCATTTCTGCATGAGTAAATGTCTATACAATGTGCTGACTAAACGTTTTGCATCAAAATGCCAGTGCAAACAATCATTCTTCCTTATGTTTCCCCTCAGACTTCAGCAGCTAGAAAAGATGGGCTTTCCCACAGAGAAGGCTGTGGTTGCACTAGCAGCATCAAGGCAGCTGGATGGCGCCATCTCCCTTCTCATTGAAGATGGCGTTGGAGAGCAAGCAGTGGTGGTATCAAAGGGAAAGAGTTCATCGCCACCATGAAGTAGCAAGATAGGCTCACATACCTGCACTGATCCTGTTACTGGGAACTGGACACACATTATGCTTGGGTTTTGCTGAGCTTCATTGTTTTCCCTGTGGGGCTACATTTAGGTCTGTTTTAATGATCACATGTCTTCTGGGAAAAAAAGAGATATGACACACTGGGCTGCTTTCTTTTTAAGTGTATATGCTAACTATTTGAGACGGTTTCTGTATGTGGACATCAGAAAGAGCATGTGGAATTAATTTAGTTAGAAAAAGATTTAATGAATACTTCTGTACCACAAATAAAAACAGGTGACAATGTTGAAATAATGATAAAAAAACAATCACCATCCTTTTTTATTACACTGATCATCTTGACAGGATTATCTTAACACAGTAACACATTGGCAAGGAAAATATGAAATGGTTACACAACAGCTTACATCAAAATGGTCATTTAAATAGTTTCACAATAACTTCGATATAAGATGAAATAAAGTATTTTCATCAGAGCAGTTTAACAACACATCAGTGGTAAAAAATAGCTTCAAGTCCATTTACAGTTTCCTCTGTATGTATGTGTGAAGGTGAGAATGTATAAAATCCTGACGCTGAAAACAAAGTTTGCACAAAGCTATTCTTATTTCAACATCTCTTGTTCAGAAATGTAAATGTTTGTGCATTTTGTGAAGGCTAAATTTCCAAAATGCTGTTAAGTTGCTTACCAGTACACACTTTAAGGGGGAAAAAAAACACTCACACCAGAAAACTACAAATCACTGTTAGCAACACATAGCTCACGTAGAGATTACTTCTTTTTAGTGCACTACATAACACTGAGTTAAACAATATGATAAAAGTATATCAAAATGAATACTAGAGGAGGTTTCTCTGTAATTAATTATACCCACCAAACAGTACATGCTCAATAAGTAATGGACCCCTTTTTTTTATTGCAGTTCTATGTGAAGGCAACAAAAACTAATACAGTCTTCTAACATTGGATTTCTCCCTCAATTGCTTTGTTAAAATCAGCCTTGTGTCCTTAAAACATTAAAGGAGCACCATGGAAGATTCACATTTTCCTTTTTTCTTAATATGGTTTTTGTTTATTTGTTTTTTGCTCTGGAGCTAAAAACAAAAATTCTATAAGCAGCTGTTATAAGCATTTTAATTGCTTGGCAATGGTGATGGTGGGGGTCAAAGTAGCTGTCAGGTTGCCATTAAAGCAGAGCATTGTGGAGTATTAGTGGAGTTTCCCTGAGGTGTCCCCCTTCTTAAATCTGGAATCAGAGCCCAGATATGGTCTGAACTTGAGTGCCGATGAGACCTATAGGAGGGGAAGTCAACCCAGCCCGTGATCCTCAGGGTGAGCGGGGGTGCTACTTCCCTCGAGTCTTGGTGTTGGAGGACAGAGGGGAAGCAAGTCGATGTGGAAGTACACCTGCTCGCTTATCTCTGTAGAAACTAGGGGAGGCTGTGCCAAACGGTCCGTCCCCAGACCCTAGATCAGGCTCTGTTGAAGAAAGACAGCAGTTGGAACGGGGCCTCCCTGTCCATCAGTATGTGCAGACAAGTGCTATATATATTCCAGATCTAAGTCTACACTAAAGCTAGAGGCACCAGAAGAGGTGTCTTATTTTCATATTGTATGAAAATGATCTGTTAACTATCAGATATATTTATTTTCATTTTGGTAGAAGACAAATCTCTATGATTGAAAAAATCTGAATTTTGATTTCTCCTACATTCTTGGACATTTCAGTTGTCTGTAGGAAAACGTTTGGATCATATTTAGTCTTTTTATGCAAAGCTGCTATTCAAGACAATCACTGATATACATCCATTTTCTGAACCGCTTATTCCCAAATGGGGTCGTGGTGGGACTGGAGCCTAATCACTGATATCTATATACATAATTAAACCTAAATGGTAAGACAGCTTTCAACGTCTTATCAACCCAATAAGAATTCTAATCTAACTTGTACAGCAGGTCATTTTAGGCCAAATTTTTTTTATAGGATACATCTTTCATTTTTATATAAACAATTTGTTCTCTTCCTATGCCATATTGGATTTTTTAATCTTTCCATCCTCTCTCTTTTAAAAAGGCATGTTTCACATTTTTAGTCAGAATCCACATAAACAGGTTCATTTAGACGAAACAATCAGTGGCCGTAAAACTGTCTGTACAACCACATAGGTTTATTAAGAAAGAGCTTGTTAAACAACTTAATGTGTACACATTTTTCAATTCGCTAGTTAGTAAAATTTGAAAAAAGAAACGTCTTTGTGTTTGCCTTTTATGGCGAGTGCATTCAAATGCCAATTAAATGGGAAAAATGATAAGAATTGTAAGATATGCATCATTTTGTGGAAATGTAACATATTATAAACCTTTGTTCTGAGCTCTAATATTTTTTGCGATATAGATTAATCTTCCACCAAAGCCAAAAAAAAAACAGACAAAACAGATGTATTGAAAGTTAAAATAAAAAAAAAAGATGAGCTGACCTGGACATTTTCTGTTTGTTTCTTAAGGTTTAATCATGAAACAGAGGCATTTCGACCATAATTTCCATGCACCAACATTACCCCTAAAAGTTTTGCTCTTTTTTTCTAACAGTCACAAATCCCACAGATTTAATACCATAAGAATACAAATAGCAGAACATTTTTGGTCAAATTTTCATACTAAGCTACTTTTCTGTCACCAAGTATTGCTACTGACTATAATTACAGGCTTTAACTGAATTATGACTAAACAAAATATAAAAGACTGGTGTATTCTTTGATTTCACAGAGCTCAGTGCTTCCTGCCTAAAGGGGTGCAGTCAAATTAACATTGACAGGAAGCAGTCAAGTGATTCAAATGTTATACTGTTCTCTACGGTGCTTAGAGGTCTAACCTGAAATCAATAGGTACAGAAAAAAATTAAATAATCAGAGACACAAATAAATTCAAAGCATTCAGAACTCCCATCTTCCAGACAACATGGCTGACATAGAAAGCTGCTTTTCATATCTGTGCTGACATAAAAAGATTCTTCAAAGGAAAACAATTACGGTAAAGAATGCATTTTTTAAAAATGTAATTCAGAGACTCGATCAACATTTCATGGCTCAGTAACAAGTGGCTATCATTGTGCTTCGACACTGGATGGACGCTAGTGTTTGCCGCTGGCATAAGAGAGGGCCTGCAGGATTGTGGGTGTCTCAGCTTTACCTGGCCAGATGATAGCCTCCAGCAGAGTCACCCTGCGAGCCAGAAGCTCAAGGTCTGCCTGCAAGTCGTGGAACATCTGCAAGCTAATGTCCTATCAGAGAGCAGTGACAGGGGCACGGTGTGAGGGTGTGGAAACATCAGCCCGAGTCCTGGGGCTGCTCGCGACTGTCTCTCCCCCCCCTGTCTGTCTCAGCATGAGGAGCTGTGGGAGGCCCCCCACCGCTTTGACCCCTGCCTAAAGCTGACCCTTCCTCAGGCCTCCTACTCACCATGAATACCGATCATAGTCTCAAGGATTAAAACCCTCTCGGCTAAGATCTTCAGCGCCTCTCTGATCTGATGTATTCCGTCCCCCTGTGAAGATAGATACAGCCGTCAAGGTAAAGAGCACAAGCTGAGAGACTGCTCGCCAAGATGCAAGTCAGTTTTTTCTCAATACAGTTAGAGGGTTAAAACAGTACACATATCTGCCCAGCACAGTCTCCATTCTCCTATATATCTCTACGTCTCCCTCCATCTCGGAGCATGCCGCTGTATGATGCCATTCTCTGCCATGCCGGGCTGGGCAACATCAGCATGCACATTACAGACCAGCGTCATGCTGGCAGCACAGCAGAATCGTACTCCCAAAATACAGACGTCATCATGCCATCTGGAGTCTCTGTTTAGGGTATCAGTTGAGCAAGGCACGTATTCCAGCTCCACAGTGTTCATCCTTAACACTGCAGACTCTAAAGTCCTACTTTGTCGTCTAACAGTGGAGCCGGCATAGACCGGCACCTGATCTGTCTTTGGTTAAAGAACAAGGCAGCGTCCTCACGAGACAAAACAAACCAAACAAAAAGGTAGTTGAACAAGAGATGTAAAGCTGACTGATGAGGGTATCGTGATCTTGTAAGAAGGCATGCAGGGAAGCGTGAATGACACGTTGGATAGTCAGTTGAGTGATTAAGTCTAACAAATGTCCTGATGAATGTGTCAACCCAAAGACATGCTTCATGTTTGGAAGAAAAAAAGGCACTTCAAGCGTTATGCTGAGTCGTGCATGTCATGCAAGGCTGGATTGTGTAAGAAAAGAGGATAGCTGTATCCACTCCACTCACATCAGAGCACAACAACTCTAAACCCAGCAGAACCAACCACTGACACATAATGGAGTGCTTTGGCATACACATTCCACATGTTTTCTTTGTGGTTCATTGAAACATAACCCAGTTGGTCAAATCAGAAAAACTGATTAGAGGTGTGACAGTGTATCAGCGTCAGACCTTTTGTTCTCATATTGTTTGGTATAACTCCATGTATATGCCAAAGTCATGCTGAAAAGGTGACCGTGAAGGGTAGCCATGGGAACAGTAGCTTGCAGAGGGAGTCAGACAGCTTTAGGGTCAAGAAGACAGTGTCGTAACATCAGTCTGGAGCACACCCCAAGGACCAACACAAAAACACACCAACACACAAAATCAGACAGGTCAAACTCTAATCATACATACACGGCAACAAAAAACAGATATCACATGGTTTATCAAAGGGAAAATGGGTGTGGGTTTGAGAGAAAAAGAGGTGTGACTCAACACAAAAGCTGGTGGCCAATTACAGCCACAAGCACAATGGCTTGAAAAAAGACAAGAGCTATGACCTGAAATCCCGGACACAGTTACACTGAATTTAGGACAGATTCATAGCAATTTCAAGATGTGATGACTATAATGAAAATATCTTACATTTAGATTGATCTTGTGAAATGAGAAGGGGATGAAAGAAAATTAGGAGTTAGACACAGGAATGAGTTAATGCTCAATAGAAGAATCTCTTAAACTCTTAAACTGTGTTCTAAAGCAGGACCTTCCTTCTTGGGCCTTGCCTCAGAATATCAGCCACCTACACCTGCTCTCTTACCGGCAAGCCCTTCTCTCCCGGATCTCCTTTGGGACCTGGTGCTCCCTGAAGAGAGACACAAATCCCAGTAAATTAGAAATTAAGTTGGGGGAGCGTTAACAAGCGTTTATAGTAACATAACCAGATCTGACATGTTGATGTTTATATAGGTGACTTACCGGCTCCCCTCTGAAGCCCCTCTCTCCTGGGTAACCCAGAGGACCCTGAAAAACCAAACGCATGATTGACAGAGTTGTTACACGAGGAAAACTTTATTAAACATTACACAATATAGGATACTGAAGATGACACACCCAATGATGCAGACGTTCTCTTACTTATGACATTTTTTCTCTTCAATTTTATACAGTCTGAAGAAAACTTGAAGAAATTGAGCAGTTTGTTTTTAGTTTATTAAGTATTAAGTAATTCATCTAAAATCCCCAACTGGCTTAAAAAAAACATGAATCTTGATCAATGTTTTCCTTTTATGGTGTATAAAATCTATAAAAGGTTTTGCTGAATTGGGCCAGGTGTTTTTTTAAAATCCTGCAGCAAGACTCATCTTAACAGGATAAACTACAGAAATCTAAAGTGGGTGTACTCACTCTCTCCCCGCGTTCTCCCTTTGGCCCCACCGGGCCCTGTGCTCCGGGACCTCCAGGTTTGCCCTGCCAAGCAGAAGAAAGGAAATTTGAAATATGAATGATGGGTTCTTGTAGTTACAAACCTAACAGAGCTGAGGTCAGTGAGTGAGTGCTATGTTACAAACATACATTCTGCCCTTGGGGGCCAGGAGGTCCCGTGGGTCCTCTGGAACCTGGTGGCCCTGCATGGTGAATGGAAAGTCATTAGTTCTGCTTAGAGATAAGCCCAAAGCACCATCTCACATATGGCACTTCCTGTATATATTCATAACTTTAACAGCAATAGTCTAAAGTTCCTTTAAAAGTCATTTCTGGGAAGTTTTCTGGTCACCTTTCTGGTCACCTTTGTGTATATAAGCAGAAAAGAACAACGTGCAACTTTCTGATAGAAGAAAACAATCATTCAGATGAGACAAAAAGCTTCACATGAAAGGTTAAGTTGAATAAAATGCAAATAATTTGTAAGAGCTTTGTATGTAAGAGCACTTTGAATATCAAAATGTTTGAGTGTGTGGACAGATGTTTTCCAGCCACAACATAAACATCCTGAAAACAGTAAACACCTACCAATAGGCCCGGGAGGACCCTGAGGTCCTGGAACAGGTAGACCTCTTGAGTCATGGAAAGTGTTGCTGAAGAAAGGGTCTTTTCCACGATCTGGAGTTGAAACAAAACATGAGTTTAACTGGATAAAGAAATCCCTCTCCCCCCCGGCTACCGTGGAAAAGGTCTGAGCAAAAGCTCTTGTGATTATAACAGTCGGCCAGACCATCATACAGCATGGTTTGAATTACTACAAAATATATCTTTAATTCAATTATTTACATGGTTTTTTAAGCAACTCTGTAGATTTAAATGCTCTTTGGGGGAAGGGGAAAGTTTAACATGAAAGATTTAATTATTCACAGCATAGTGACTGACTTGTTCTAGAGGTATCCCAAAGTGAATGTTAAATAACATTCAGAGGACATACATAATAGATGAATACCAGTGTTGGCACATTTATAAAAATGAAATTTTGATGAAAGATAAATGTAGGAAAACATAGAGAAAAATGTCTAATTTGCAACGTTTTTTCTTTTAGGAGCTCTAGTGAACAACGTGTACAAAGCAGACTTTTTATCAATGCATCAAATCTCAGGTCAGGTTAATGACTCACTTCCACTTTGACTAAACACGACCACTAGAGAGCAATATTTTCCAACAAACCCTACATTCAATTAATAATTTCAGAAGTGAGTTAAGCCACACTAAAACGAATTAGAAATTAGTGTCAAAAGCACAGCAATCAAGATAAGGGCTGACTACTCTACATTTACCATTTGTAGTGTCATGGATTAAAAAAGTTTTTCCTATCTTTTGTTGAACACTGGCAGGACAACTACATGTGTCCAAAATACAACCACAGGAGGAAGAGGGCGGTGAACGCCTGTGTGCTAAAGGAAGTGTGTGGCTACTGGGTCATTTTTTACTGACAGGAAACACAGATCTGATCATAGCATGAGATTTTGAAGAAACAAAGTGAAGGAGGAAGATGACGTGGATGTCTGACAGCTACTAACATCCTCCAGCTGGCAGATCATTTCACATGACAAAGGCAGAGGTGGCATCCAAGTCAGGGTGGCTCTCTGTGACTTTGTCTCTAAATAAGCACTTGGTTTTTACCCAGAATGCCCTGGGATCTGCATTTCATTTCAAACAAACTCTAAATTATTATGACTTGGTCATCTTCATTAATCCCTAAGGCTCCAGGTGGCTGTTTCAGGAACCGTCTCCTGTTCTGTGGACGGGAATTCCAACATCCTGATGCGCATGTAGAAGTAAAATAAGCCAGTGTTTTCCAAAGGAAGCCCAGTACAGAAACCCCCCACCCTCTCACTGCTTATATTCCCCGCTGTTTCTTTGATGTGAAAGAAATGGCCCTCACTCTCGGATATCATCATGCCAACCCCAGTGTCCCCGCAGCTCCTCACGGGAACCCGAAGCTTACGAATCTGCGTGCTGCATATTTTGTTTTACCACCATATTCATGCATATAAACCGCCCATGTGTTGACCTTGAAAGAGCTGGTTAAGGCCCCCGTCTTTCCCCCGCAACCCCCCTCCTTCAGCTTTCTGAGCAGACTACATCTGGAAGTTGTTGAGTGACATCAGGGGTGGACAGGTTCTCATCCCGGCATGTGGAGTCCGTGTCCGTCTTAATGTCTCTTCATCCGTGTTTGACTTAACACTCTCTGACTCTGCTGTGCATGGCTGATAGAGAATAACCAGCACATAACATTTCGAACATGAACATTATCCTGTATAATCTTTTGTGTTTCTTCTGTAAAACAAAAATTGAGGTTTCAATCTTGAAGAAGGCCCATTATCTAGATTGGTACACAAGAAGATCACCTCAAATGAGCAGGAAGCAGGAAGCAGGAAGTGGGGAAGTGGCAGTCTGAGATGTACTCTCATTTGGGAATTTATTTCTCTGAGGAGAGTTTTGTTGCGGCACCTTAGTAATGGTCGGATTTCCAAAAACCCACAAAAGAAAAGGAAAATATTATTTCGTGAGACCCGCATCCCTTGTTTATTCAGTGAATTTTAACATGGGATAAGTGCAAGTGGACCCTTAAAGCTCACTCTAATCATCGTATATCTGTGAGCATTGGCCTGCTAAAAGCCCAGAATTCTTAAGACTGACGAGAAAGAGGTTTCATTATTACACAACTCTCCTTTATGAGAATAACAACCAAAAAAGAAAAATCTTCAGCCCCAGGAAGTGACCTCAAGACGTCCCTAATGGCGTCTCTATACAGGAAAAGACTATTTATTTCTGACAAGAAGAGAAACAATTACATTAATCTTCATTTATATGATGCATCAGCCCTCTGCAACAGAACGTTTATGACGTTCATATGTGTAAATCTTTTTTACACTCTATGGTTTTGATTAGAGCGGTTAGATGAGTGAGCATTTATTCTTATTATGAACAGATTATTAAAGTTCATGTACACACAGTTAATGGAAAAAAAGCAAAGATTGGGGTATGTTGGATAAGAAAAATGAGAGCAGACCACATCTGTAAACATCTCTCAAAGTGCGTTACGTTAACTAAAAAATCATGTTAGACCAATGTTAGAGTAGAGAAAGGTGTCACACTCATGATGATCATGATCATAAACCAAACCAAATTAGCTGCTGTTAGCAATACCAATGCACCAGTTTAACATATTTTGTTTGCACTATCACTGGAAAAAAATGTTCTGAGTAAGAACTCCAAAGAAGAGTTCAAATACAGGGATACGGGCAAACATAACATCCTATTTGCAGCCGTCTGGGGTTTGCAAAGTGGAAATGTTGATTTTCCTCTGACTCTGAGTCAGAATTTTTTCTTTAAAGAGTTTAAAATATTGAATTCCAGTTTAAAATGGAATAAGCACTCAATGCACTTTGAAGCTGGCAGCTCAAAGCTTTAACAGAAACTGTTAGTATAGCGCATACAGAGCCCAGATGAAAGTTTGGTGATAAGCTCCTCTGAAACTAAACGTCACCAAGAGTTTAATTTAAGTTTGCAGAAGTAGAAATCTAATTATATTTTCATATAGGCTCACTGAGGCCAGAATTTCACTGTTGTTCCATTACTCTGGGTTTGGTTATTTTTAAAATATCATTGTGAGGAACAGTTGTACAAGGTTCAACTATATGTTGCACAATGTTGTCATGAGTTACCAACAAATCTGCATCTAGACCATCTGAAACAATCACCATACGGTTTACACAGAGATAATGTGTAACTATTGTTTGTTGTTGCATTTATGTCAGATAGAGATTAAAGCTTCTGTATGAGTGTTCCGGGCCTTACCGTGGTCTGGTTCTGGGATGTGGGCACTGGCTGGAGATGGGGGGCCTGGAGGCCCTGGGGGCCCGGGCGGGCCTGGTAGACCTTTCTCTCCTGGGAGTCCCGGTGGTCCACGCGGGCCTGATAGAAAGGGGCAAAGATGACAAATCACTGTGGTGACAGACGTGGTGTGTGTGTCACTGCAAAATGTTATCTCAAACTGTCTTGCAGAGAGGCAGATCACATGAAAGACTGATAAATGAAGGCAGGCGATAACCTGTGACAAAGACCAGACAAGGAAAAGATTAGATAAAATATTGGTACACCAGGACAGCGTCTGCATGAACTATAGTGTATCTGTGCATGCATTCAAGTGAATATGAAAAAATAAGTAAGAGGCTGGGGGACTATGCGCTCTGAAGGACTTTCTTACTCTGTAATTAACAGGAGGATCCAGTTTTGGAAACCTGCTCAACGTCATAAAGAAACCCAAATAAACAGAGGTAAACTCTGCAAATGTGCCTCTGGTGCAAGGTTCATTGTAAATCAAACACTCTGCATATATGTCACCAGTTATTAATACACTTGCATTAATAAATAACAGCATGTAACAGATCCATATGGATCATTGGTTGAAAGCGTTGCTCCTTTTACTCTGGCAATTTATTTTAAAATGGAAAAAGTATCACAGTGAATTAACACTGCTTGCTGAACGTCACCTCTCAACCTCTGTCAAACCAACGCTGACCACCGTTCTGTTTGGGCACTGATGGAACTGTCAGTAACAGCTCACTAATCATTAATCTGCAATATGATGTTATTACAGCTTTGATTTGACACCCGTGTAGTCTGTTTTCCATGAGCCCTTGTAAAGAATTGCAGCACAACCCACAGTGTTTCAGTTGCTTTATGAAGCTTGTAAATTGGCATCTGCAGCACAACGGTTCATATTATCAGTCCAAGTGGTCCATCACGGTTTATATAACACATTAGGGAAACACTTGGTTTCCCTAATGTGCTGCTGAGGGATACTGTGACAAAAAAACAAGTGCACATTTGCAACACAATGTTCACTTTTCCCCCATATTTGAGTACATTCTGCATGACACTGGACACATTCCATTGCCGTGTTTATCTTTCTATTTAAACTGAAAAAGTCTGCACAATAAGAATAACACTGCACTGCTTTTGGATACTTATGAAGTAATGGAGATAGAAAAAACCATAACACCGCAGGCATATGGAAATCATAAGGACCTGGGATTTGTATACATATAGCTCATGCTTCTTTCAGATTGAAGTCACATGGCGTTCATCAGAAAGTGGGTTTGTAGTTCAGGTTTTGTTCTAAATCTCATCTTTACTCAGCAGCAGGCAGGATTTATATGTTAAAAAGAGAGGCACTCCCTATGTGATCCGAGCAGAAGAGGAACAGCATGTAGCAAAGTCAGATGTTGTAACAAACTCATACCACTATTTACCTTACTCATGATTTAAATTGTAGATATTGGTGGGTTCCCTTTTTTCAAACAGAACATTTATTATTTTTACATAAAAAGCTCAGAGTGCAAAAAGCAGATTTATGACTTGGTTCTCTTCGGGCTGGTAATCAAACATACAACGTGTTGTGAGGTTTACATAAATATTCATACAGATACACTCAACAAAAACAAAACTCCGATGCCCACAAATGGCTCTTTTAGAAACATCCGACTTCAAATTCAAACCCGCAAAATGCCTGAATTCCAGTGAGTAACCAGCAGACCTCAAAGGCCGCTGGAATGCTCCGGCACTCTGACCCAGAGGCTTGAGAGAAAGATAAACACTGTGGATTTGCCGGACATAACAAGTCAGATCTCTCTGATTTCTCAACTGTTGTTTACCTCTGCTCTTTGGTCAACAGTATTCCTTTCTTATGTGTTTTTCTATTAAATACTATCTGTGAAAATGGTCAGACAGGCCAACAAATGCTCAGCAGTGCCCTCCATCTTTCTTGTTGACACTCACACAACTTTAAATGGTCATTGACAACCTGTATCAACAGTTTTTCAGGGCAATGTTCGTGTGTTTATCTGAGCTCACGGGATAAAATGTGTCTTCATCTACTAGTACCTGCAGGTCCTTGGGATCCCTTCGATCCAGGGGCTCCAGATGGACCCCTTGCACCAGCATCCCCGCGGGGCCCAAGTGGACCTGGCAGCCCTCGAGACCCTGTCCTACCTAGGGGTGAGAAACAATCCCGAGTAATGATGAAACCACGTCTTAAATGGCTTGACGTCATGTGAAAGGCAACAATTACAACTTACCATCCCTGCCAGGAATCCCATCTCTCCCTTTCTCACCCCGAGGACCTGAAACAAAAACAAAGAAGTGTCAGTTTTTAAAGTTTATTAAATCTAAAATAAAGAAAAAAGAGAGAGAACTCAAGCCACCTGGAGAGAAGGTTGAGCGAAATCTGTTCTGTGATCAGCGGCAACCGTGTCCAAGTAAGAGAGCCAAAATGGCCATTTTTGAGTTATATCATTGTTAGCATCTGTCTTCATTGCCATGATGACAAATATTTGTTTCAGCTGGTAAAAAGCAGCACGTTTTTAGGCTTATGAAGGATCCAGTATTTGTGTCAAAGCCTGAATGATCAAGGTAAAATTCTCTGAAAGTGAAAATATTAGTCAGCTGTCGCCTTTGACAACAGATGACTTTACCTGTTTGATACCTGCATTTCATGCTTCCACATGGTCTCAGAGAGCTGAGAGTGAGCTGTGCCGGAAACTAGGCTCTCACTATTGTGAAAGGAAATGAATGTGTATGCAGGGCAGGAAACAGGATACGAGCAGAGGTGAGCAGGTAGTGGGCAGGAAAAACTCTGGGGGGCTATTTTTGACTTGTTAATCCAATGAAAACCCTGGATGGACTCCATTTATTTATCATTCATAAATTTGCCATTGAAACTTCAAATTTCTGAAGGTACTTCAGCAGGATATGGATACCTGCAGGTCCCTGCTCGCCCGGAGCTCCCTGTGCGGGCGCAGCCCCCATCAGCAGTGAGGCCTCCACAGATGTTCCTCCTTTGCTCTGAAGGTGGCGATGTGATACGCTGGTTGGCGCTGTGAGTAATTGCACCTAATACAGGAAGACATAAAACAAGTTAAGGTGTTATAACAATATCTTTGACTAAAGAAGGACCACCGTATTAGTCCGTGACTCGGATACAGTCCTCACCTTTGCCTCCAGCGAGTTCATCTTCTCACTCAGAGCTGTGATTTGACTGCAGTTGAGACAATCTAGAAAACAGAGAGTGACTTTGTTTAGCATAATCGGCCATCAGAGTATACCTCTGGATTTTTGGTGTTGGTAGTTGGAACATTTGGTACTTGAGATAGTCTCTCCTGTGCGAGCAGGGGGCCGCCGTAGCATGGAGGGTTTCCTCACTGCCTCTTGAGCTGCAAACTGGTTCCCTGCATCTGTGGCAAAACATAAAAAATATACCAAAAAGGAAGTTGTGTGACCTGGATATGATATTGAAAGGAACTTGTGAGCTCAAAACATCATAATTAGATTAAGAAAAGGTCTATTTCCTGATGAAATGTTAATACGAGGAAGGGCCTCTTGTCTGAAATGTGAAGTCAAGAAGAATGTGCCCTGACCCTGTAGACAATGGAATGGCCTGCAGAGGGTGACTTATCTGGTTGGAAAAGGAGTTTCTCTTCTAGAGAAACTCCTTCTCTCTTTCTCTTCTAGCACAACGTTGGTTTTATGAATCATTAGGTAGACTTTTAACATTTTTTCTTTGGGCAGGCCCACACTGATTAACAGAGCAGTGCCCTATAAGCATGCTACAGGGCACAGATACAAGGATTTTCAGGCAAACGCAAAGTGCTTGTTTGTAATTTCCATTTTCAAAAGACCAAGACAGTGACCGTAGTCAGAGGTCTACTATTTCACTGGATCGCAGCTGATTTAAAGATAAAAATGTGAGGCTCGTTTCTGACTCGAACCAGTCTATTTTCTGATCAAATGTTAAACATCTTCGAGTGCTACTGCATCATTCTGCGTTTACTGCAAAGTCATCACTCCACTGGCATGGTGGTTAAAGACGGTGTTTTATGTGTGCTGCAAGCTCCTCACAAACAACCAGAGAGAGATGGCTGAATAGTAACTGTGAGTAGGAAAGAGTGCAGTGGAAATAAGCCCTGATAGTCGCCGTTTTTGCTTGTGTTGCATTTCCAGACTGGGTGCATGTTGCATCTTTGCCAAGTAGTTTTCCCTCTCCCATGTTTTTTATGCACTTCGAACTTCCATGGCCAGAGACAGAGGCGTATTAAGGCACACAAAAGTTTTCTTGTGTGAAGAGAATGGGCAGTCTCAGCTTACATTTCATCTTTCCTTCATTTTATGAAGAGTGGGAGTATGCGTTGCAGGGTTGTGGATGTTTTTAATGGGCAGGCTTTTGTGGAATCTGCTAGACTAAGCCTATTGTCTGGCCCTGCTTGGCCCAGGTGCTCCTGACACACATAAGAGGCTGGGCTCTGCACCTCATTTGCCAGCAGGGAGCATGTGTTTCCCTTCAGTGGCTGCCGCTACGTCAAGGGCCATGCCACAAGAAGCTGCCAAATAGCACCTGCAGCGCAAAGCTGCGGCAGCAGAGCTGTGCTCCTCTCCAACAGCTCACTTTCTGGCAACATCACACGTCATAATCACCACAGAAATAGAGAAATAAAGACAAGAGATTACTGTCATGAAGAAAAATAAACAATTCAGAGCTCAAGATGCAAAATCATTTTGAGTTTAGTGATTACACCTACAGGGGAAGGGGAGAGGGCAAAACACATCATATTTTAGGGTAAATTGAGACTGCTCCAGTAATTCTCCCTCCACAGACTCTGTGCTTATGATTTAACAGTTTGGAGTTCTGGTTATTTCTCAGGGGATTAGGTCTGCAGATAGATTTAGACCCTGAACAACCTGAGACTGAAATGTTATGGCATGAGCTCTGCAGGTCCTCTCTTACATGTTTCAATAGCAATTTAAGCCTTGGACAGGGATGAGGAGAGCACGCACTTCAGGCTGCTCTTCACTTATCTGCACTGTACTTGAGTTTGTGCGAGGAGAGGGAACGGAGACAAAGAGAGGTGTGTGCATATGAACATGTGCCAGCATATCCTAAAGACTTTTTTTCTTGCACAGCTTGAATTGTAAAGATGGCTGCATTCAATTATAAAGGGGGCTTTGCGTAGGAAACCTAGCCCTTGCTCCTCCCAACAGTACCTCATTTCCCTCTGAAGCAAAGGATATTCAGAACCGCTCACCCACACTCGAGCTTTTGTTTGAGGCATTAAGTCGGCTTTGGATCAAGAAATGCTGCCTCCCACACACACCTCTTACACTCTTTTCCTCTGTCTTGAAGAAGCAAATTTAAAACCCTGAAAGACTGCTTATTTTCTGCATCCCCCATGAAGGATCTGGTGAACTACAAAAACTGTGTTAAAGTTTGCATTCAGACATGGGATGGCCTGGATATTTGATGTGTGAGCCATCATTCCACCAGCCAATAATAACATCATCACACTCAATTCACTGTTTGATCTCAGTGGGCTAATTGTCCCAGTGGGGTTGGGGGAAGGGGCGAAAGAAATAGGATAATGTGCATGACCTGTTTACCCCCATGAGCTGGGCTCTAATCAGTGACTGAATCGGAGCTCTTCATTAGAGAAATGCCTCTGCAGAGAGTTCAGCGGCCTGTGGTGACACCAGTCCTCTTTCAGCTCACACTCGTGTAATCAAATGGTTTGTTTGTGAGTGCGTAACAGAATTCTATTTGCTCCTGTTATTGCAAGGTATGGGCTTTAGTCACTGCAAGAAATTTCTATGTCATACTGAGAGTTTGCATTCAGGGTGCTATAAAAAAGACTGTGGATTCCTTACTTCTTTCCTTTCTATTCTAAAAAGCCAAACTTTGTCAGGTCTCTGCTGGCAAGCCTCTAAAGAAAAGAACTAGGCATTTGACAGAGACATATGTTATGGGGTGTTTGTGGTATTTTAAGTGGTTTCTTTATGTTCCACAGTAAGTAAATCAACTAAACCTGTGGTGAGTTCAGTTGGTAAACTCCAAACTGATTAATTATATAGATATTCTTATATATTATATTAACTAATGATATCTTATACCTTATACACCAGGGACAAATTGCAATTTAGTCATTATTTGAATCACTAGTCCTAAATGTGCTTTGAATGTGGCCATTTCAAAAACGTCCCACTCACATGACTGGTGCGTGTCTACATTTGGCATAAAACAACAAAAAGTGCGCCAAAAGGAATGGGAAGACACATGCTGCTTTGAGGGCCCACATCTGAGACACACTTATGTCAGTGTGAACAGGGCTAAAGGGAGCTGAATGCAACATTTTCAGTTGTCATTCCAGTGTCTAAAAGCTCACCTACAAAGCTTTTGATATTGGTAGAAAAACCTACTCTTGAAGAAAAAAGATGATTGCTGCTGCTCCACTAAATCAACAGTGCCAGGGGAGTACACGGGCACTGGGTATTATTTCTGTGTTTGAGACTGTGTGGACAGTCATGAACACACACATACTGCATAGAATATACTGCTCAATGTCCTTTCTTTAACCAGTATCCTGAGCAAATGATCATACTTCATAAGCCCGGCTAAAACAGACCTGCCTTACTCAGCTGCACTGACAGAGTAATCCCTCCCACTCATCATCCACTTATGTTCCTTTGTTCTGTTCTTGTACAGAATGACAGACAGGCCTTAGCGAGTGTTCTGAACACACACAAGGGAAACCTTTGCTGTTCAGGCTCCACATCTACATGGAGGTTTGATTGGCCTATGATGACATGTCAACAGTAAATGAAAGGCTTTCTGCATCTTTATTTTGTTGTCTCAAAGTTTGGACTCATTTGGGAGATAGCACCACACTGTCTGAAGCAGCTTGGGATGGAAACATCCAAACAAATGCACACACACACCCCACAGCGAGCAGACACAGCAGACTGCGAAGTCCTGATCCATCTCTGTCGGGTCAATTAGCTGAGCTCAGCGCTGCGGCACAATTAGTGACCAGCTGCTGACAGCCAGGCGGGGGGGGGGGGGGGGGGG
>CAJRST010011112.1:12580582-12692913 GCA_907169785.1 Menidia menidia | reverse complement strand
GGGGGGGGGGGGGGGGGGGGGGGGGGAGCGTTTGTCTGTGCTGCGCCGGGCAGACTGAAGACTGCTGCTGCCTTCAGACAAGCACACACACACACACACACACACACACACGAAAAGCGAACACTGAGAAACAAGCCAAGCCGAACTGGGTGCCTAATCAGAGCACATGTTTGCTGACTGAGCAGTTTCTTTTGTCTATTTTCAATCCAAAAGAGAAATGTTCCTACACACACACAAAAAAACAGGTTTCAGAAAAATTGCGGTTGAAAATAAATGAAAGTAAATAATATCTCAAGCTAAATCTTTGGCGAAAGACTAGAAATGTTTTTAGACAACAACATTCTTTATGTGTTGAAAATAATTAGATAATGCAGCAGCCACAAAAATCCAAAGAAAACTCCTCATCAGGCTTACTTAGAAGAACACAACCCCATGTGCTCAGAGTCCGCTCACTGTCCTTCGGCTCTCTGTGCGCTTTGGGCCTTGCTCTCTGGACATGCTGCTGAAGTGGCCCGTCTGGGATTTCTGGCCTCGGTCGAGGTCTGGGGGAAAGCCTGCACCCTGTGACCCTCATGCATGAGTCTGGCTCAACACACACTCACTGGAGCTTTGACTTCACTGCTGAGTCTGTGTGCCCTTTTTGAAAAGTTAAGGGTGTTTTCTGCTATTGCAAACATAAAAGAGGACTGGAAAAGCTGATAAAAAAAACTACAAAAGATGATCCATGACATGACCTGGTGGTCTCAAATCTATTTAGACCTCGTGCGTCTCACTATGATGAACCCTGCCCTCTCATGGAATAGATACCAGATAGCTAAAACTCAGATATCTTATATGCAGCAGAACACAAATAAATAAAGAGGAACTCAGGGGGAAACGGTTCAACCCTTGCCAATATCTTATTCTCCATGAGTAAAGCACATGACTCTTGTGTTACGGTTGAACAGCCAGGTTAACCATATACAGATGACATAATCTTTATGATGTCAGAGATCTATCATCATTTCCGTGCATGAATTTAATTGCTTGCCAACTAATCCAAACTTCTCCGAAATCATCTCTCATTTTAATAAGATTACATAAACAACTTATTTATATCTTTTAAAGTTTTGCCTTTGAAGAACCCCCAAGCCCGGACTTATCTTTCATCAGACTGGCCTGAAAGTCCGCCCAAACATCCACTATAAGGCAAAGATAAACTTGCATCTTAACAGTATTTGCTGAATGCTCCACACTAATTAAATTGGTAATGTTTGAACATAACTTCCTTAAAATTTCATGTCCTCTTTAGTGTTTCACTTTACCGCAACTTAGTTCAGAGTTGCATCATATCTAAAAGTTATTTCACTCTCTTTAGTTATTTCAATGCTGCAGATCCAACTAAATTAAGCTTTGAAGATTAGCAAAACATGTTCGAGTTATTTTGCCTAAAGTTTTTCCTTTTAAAGGATTTTCTTACTATTTTCTTACTCTGTGTTCTCAGTTTAAATGGATTACTTAAGCTGTATTTGGTGTACACCTTCAGGATTTAGCAAGGTCACCTTAAATTAAAAGAGGTCTTCCCTTTTGTTTTCCTAAGTCTGAGTCTATGACATCATGTCAGTAATCACAAACGAGGTTTTAACACAGGTTTATTATTTAAGTGGTGGTGGCAGATAGGAGCCACACAAACCGCTGTGTGACTCATGAGTTTAAGTGACCCCTACCCCCTTTCCAGATTTGTGTCATTTTAATTGGTCCTGTTGACGAAGATTGATTAAACATCTCATTCATGGGCAGTTGCACCAAGAACACTTTTCATTGATGTAAACAGTTTGAAAACAGCTCAAAACAGTTTCAGCTGATATTAACAAGCGTTGGTGAACCATAAGCTCCTGTATCTCACGCAGCTGGTTGGTATCAGTTTGGTCGTCTGGCCCAGCTGCAAACAAGGTCTCGGTTTTCTTTTATTAGGTGATTGACTTAAATTGAATGACACTTCATTATTTCCTTAGCTCTGTGCCTGTACACCTCGAGATCGGAGCAGCCCTCAAACTGCAGTTACAGGTGAGGAGGAAGTGTGGCCATGCTACAACAACTGGGTGGGTAATTGACCCCAGAGGACAAGTCAACCTGAGCGAGACGCAATCCTGATTTTCCAGCTGTTTGAGCTGAGAGACAAGCTCACTGAAGCAGCCAGTCTACATCTGCGCTTTCTTTTCTGAGTCTGGGAGAGGTGTTGCACAGACCTGCAGCGTGTGAAACCACACCGGAGTCTCTCGGACCCCGAGGTGAGAGTATATGCAAGGTCAGAGAGGCTCTGGCCTCCTGCACACACATCTCACCTCATCAGTCAGAACTGACACTTAAGGCAAAGCAGTGCCGGGCTGTGCACACTCACCCCGACACTGATCCCACCCGCCATCACCGACTACCATGGTGAAAATGATTCATCACATTTAGTCTGCTCACTTGTTTTGAGGGTTGATTCATGGACCTGTCTTTTCTTGAGTTGTTTTAAAGTCTATTAACTAAATTTTATTGATGAAGATGAGAGTAAGAAATTGCTACCTACTTAATTTGACTATTTAATTGATTATATTTAAGGACAATTAGCAGATTTTTATGATTTAGGAAACAAAATAAAGAGCTATACAATTCAGAGAGAATACCTGACACTTTGTTTGCTTACATAAAATATATGAAAATGAGTAACAACCTTTCCACCTGAGATGGACAATCTTATATTTTGGGTTTACTCGAGCATGTGACAATAAGTTTACATTTGCATCGGTATTTTTCCAAAGACAGAGAGAGGCCAGTTCACTTTGACTAATCGTTTTTTCCTAAAAGCCATTAGTTTAAGTTAATATCTGGCAGTTCTCACATCAGTCTTCTCGGCCCATCCAGATGTGCTTACACACACACCTACTAATCTTCCACAGGAAAGAGGAGGATGGTCTCCTGCCTTTCCTCCCACTACTGTGTCTGTCTTTACCTCACCTTCCCTCTCACTCACTCTCCCCGTCTCTCCCCCTCTCTCGGTTTTTCCGGCACACGTCTGTGGTGATGCTGATGTCAGTGACAGGTTTGTGAGCCGGACTGCACGTCCCCAGCTGGCAGCGGAGTGTAATTACAGAGCAGTGCTGGGCTGAATGGTCTGACGGTGGTGGGGTGAGCAGGGTCTGCTGACAGAAGTGTTAGTCTGGCCTACAAAAGAGAGTTCCTCAGGGCAGGAGGGGGGGGGGGGGCAATCTGGGTACTGAAATCTGTGAGCTTGACCTCAGTGAACAGGATGCACCTCAACCATCCCTCCCTGTCCTCTTGTCATGCTTCCTCCTTATTGTGTTTTCCTAAAAGTTGAACTATTTCAGTCCCACAGCTATCTGCCCCATGGGCACCGAGATGAAACAATGGAAAATACCTGCAAGGCACCTCTAGTGACTAATTATAGGAATATTGGTCTTTGTTTCAGAATCACTCACCACCTTCACCTCTAATTACTGAGCAGGGCAGAGCTGCCTCTGCTGTTTGTTAACTGCTCCTTTCAGGATGTGTGCAGAATGTGCGTAAAAGTTTGCATTTGATGACTGGTGTCGAACTGGTAGAATGAGAAGCCGTATAATGATTCAATCTGGAAGCATGAAACAAATAGCAATGAGAGTGAATTTACAAAGGGTTGAATCCAATTCCATGCCATGGTTGTATAATAATGATTAATAAAAAAGCTGCACATGTCAAACTGGGAACAGCTCCCTGTGCCATGTAAGCAAATATCGCTGTGGTTTGTGCAAAGTGGCTAAAATTAGTGGCGGGCGGTGTCAAACTGCAGCACGCTGCAGTGAGATACTGTGTGGTCAGGACTGGCTGCACAACAATCCACCCAGCAGTCTTAAAACACCGAGCAGATGTCCAATGAAAGCATGACGATCCTGCTCACGCCCCTTTTTTTATTAAAGTGAACCACAACAATGGAGAAACCTGATGAAACTCAACTCCTCCTTGTTGCCCCGACGTGTAAACTTTGCCTCGGCGACGTTCCCTCATTCAGCGTACTCATCTGGCATCTACCGCACAAGTCAGTCACTCTCTGTAGTTACTAAGGAAACGAGTGAAAACAGGACAGAAAGGCCTTCTGCCTGCGTGAAACCACACACACGGCTGCTGCAGTGTCGGTGTGGCAGGGAGGGGACCGTCTTGTCTGTGACCTCCTCCCATAAAACAGTCACAACACACAGCGGTAATTAAAGCGCACGAGGATCAGCCAGCACGTTGCCACAAGAGGCCAACAAACAAAAGCCCCGAAAACACCCGGGACCGGAATTAGACCTCAGAACACACATGCACGCATGTCTATCTTTGTGAGGACAAACATTTACATAATGCATTCCCTGGTCCCTTCACACAACTATAATCACTCCCACAATGTGTCTAATATCAGCCACTGCCATAACCTGTACCTATTCCTGAGCGTTTTACAGCCCTTTGTAGGGGCGTGAGAAAAAGGAAAACGGGGAAAGATAGTGACCTTTAAAGGATTGTTTTGGTGTGTTTCGCTTTATGATTCTCTGTTGTATTTTATCTTATTCACTCTGAGAGGTAGAAGTCTCATATCCCTGTCAAGATATTATTCTTTTCATTCATTTAAGCAGTAGATCTGATAATGTTCTTTGTTCCTTCTTTAGGCAGGTTAGAATTATATCATTAAATTATACAGATAATTCAGCTGTTTGTTCTTTTTCTTTTTGTTGGGAAACAAATAATCATGATAGTACCTAAATCTAATATGACTGATTGTTGAAGTCTCTAAGATGACAGTGATCTGAGCACTAACAGTAAAATAAACCCCAACGGACATCCAGACAAAAAGGAGAAAGACATTAAAAAGCCAACACCAGGAGGAAAACCAGTGCGTGCTGCCGTTGAACAGTCAGCTTCAAAACTCGGCCGTGGATAAGTAGAAATTAATGGAAATAATCTTTTATAAGTGCTTATACACTGTGATGCACATCTGAGAAACTTTCAGGATTTTCCTGTGATACAACTTTGTACAACTAGATAAGATGTAAGCATCTTAGCTGTCCTGCAATAATCAGAAACAGCAGGAGATGAAGAAGAAGGAAAAGGAAAAAGAAGACGATCATGTTGAAGTTGTTGTTTTTTCTCAGCTTGTTAGACAACACCGTAAAACTCATCTGGTAAAACAAGTCTTAAATGTTTATTGCGCTCAATGTAGGCCTTTTTCTTTAATTAGCACACAAAGGCCTGTGGGAATATTCTAACCTACAGCTGTCTGAAGTAATTCCTATAAACTCAACAGCTATGCTAGGATTAGGTTTGGCCTTGCAGTGAAGACATGACTGACATTCAGCTGTGAGGAAGATTCTCACCAAAGAAGGGTGGTAAGTTCCTCAAAAAGCAAAGCATGCAGCATCTTTTGACTTTAAGTTGTTACTCTAAGCCACATGCGATGTACCGGTTTCTGCCCTAAACCTTGTGTCTCTCCACCATGATGGATGTCAATTCTACATCAATTCCACGATAAAATAATGAAATTCAATATAGTTGCTTTAACCGTCTTCCAGCTGACTGAATGTATACCAAAGGAGGATGAGATGTCACAAAAGAAATCTGAAGATCTGAAATCTCCAAACAGTGGGATGCAAAGACTGAACAATAGAAAAGATGGTGAGTTGACCAGCTGCCGTTATGGCAGCAGTGCATAATTGGAGTTTACACTCTGCTCCCTTCTGCAAAAACATCCTGAGGAACCAGGCCAGCACACCTTCGACTCTGACCCTGTTGATCACCACGTAGGAGTTGACACGCGTTTCTGCTCCCTGCGCTGGGGAGCAGGCCTGCCCACAAACCATCGACCAAACATTCTGCCCCTCCGGTGTATGCACTCAGTGCTGGGTGAGCAAAGCCTTTTTCCTGCTGCGTCTGAAGGACGAGCCTGGTCCAACAGTTTATTTATCCACGGTTGGTCTGAGGGCTGGCCTCTTGTGGCTCACAGGCCCGCTGCCACACCAGCCAGAGGCAATTTCCCCCCTGTGGTGTGATTTCTACCTGAGTACACACCAGGGCAAATCCTGTTAAGAAAGAGATCTCGAGAACCTCTATTTTCCCCTAAACATCCTTGTAAACAGTCAAAACAGCCGAGTCCCTTGCAGCGGGATCCATGACAACCAAATAGGAAAGCTGCAGTCGTACAAAATGAGCACAATCCCAGTGAGCTCGCGGCTGCGCTTGTCCGCGCAAAGCCAAGACACGACTGCCAGACCGAAGCCGGTCCAGCTCCCCTTAGGCAGATATTCCGCTTCAATAGCAAACCATAAACCTGCCTCACTCCGCAGGGCTATAAATGAAGCACAGGCAGCAGACATGTGTGGTAAGAAGGGAGCCAAATCTTTCTTCGCTTTTGTTTCAGCTTTTCTTATGATTCAGCGTCTTTTGCTGGGCATGGTCCACTTCCTCCACCATAACAAATCATTTGATTTGTCAGTTTCCTTTGGGCCTCCTCATGTAACAGCCTAATCTCCATTCTGCCTTCACAAGCTTGGACCATATTGTTGATTGTGGAGGTATTTGGCCCCGCTCAGGGGTTTGTCTTGGGGGTTGGGGGGGGGAGGTGGGACGTTAGATTTAGCATTTTGAAATAGCAAAAGGCCACTGCATCACAGAATCGACTTGAAATGGGACAGAGGCAGAAGAATCTGAAAGCATGTTATCATCTTCTCCTTGTAAATACATTTTGCTGCCAGTATAAGCAGCATTTGGAAGCACAGAACTCCCCAGAGTGTTACAGCTTTAAGAAGGACAGCTTTATTTATTACTAGTGTTTAATACATTTGTATTGGCCGATAACAAGGCTTATGATGGGATTTTCAAATATTTTCAGAAACCAAGGTTTATTTCACATGCACAGGGTTATTTTCACAAACTTTTCCTGAATCTTGAGTACACAAACACACAAAGGTTTGTGACATTTGGGAAAACGAGAAACAGCTGCAAACTGCTACATGGAGAAAAATGGAAAGATGCCTTCATGTTTTTCTCATTAATATTACAGAAGAGTTAGGGCTTTGATTATATGCTTTGCTGCTGTTTGTAGCACTGTAGAGCATTATAAACCCGAAAAGTTGGCAGTGTGAGAAGTGAACAACCAGCCACAAACTGGAACAAACAAAACAATAAGCTGTGAGCAAATTAAGTAGACGAAACCACGTCTTTTTCCAAGATTTCAGCCTAGATGTGGACTGACATATGATGGAAATTTTCAAGGCTACTGGTTTCTGTTTTGGTTGATATGGGGTCCAGATTTAGGATTCTTGTATGAACATACAGCAGACGTGGAGGTCTGGCTGGTAAAAACACAGCATGCTGTGCATGCATGTCCGACAGGCCGAATGTTGGATGAAGTCCTTTATTGGGAGTTACATCCAGTCTTCCACTGGATAGACATGTCTAACTCAGGAATTGGGGCTCAAAGCCGCCTCTGACTTATATGGATCATATTGTCTCACAACATAAAAATAGGGAGAAGAAATAATGGAAAGGCTGCAGAGTGACTACTGAGCATATTCCCAGGTAGGAGGGCTTACAATACAAAGGTTCCTCTCAGCTGGATCACACGATATGCAGTACTGATGATCCATCGCTCGGTCGCATGTGGTCACACATGTGAAAGTCCTCAAAGTGGCGGCAGAGAGCCAGGGTCAACATCACTACCTCAACACTCCAGGTCGAGCAGAGGATTGATGGCTCTTCTGCACGCTGCTGCCTCACCATCTTCACCATCGACATCGGGCCAAGTCTGAGCATCACTCCTTACATCGTTACGCATCAGCGTGCACCTGTTTAAACACACACACACACACAAACACACGCAGGGCAGAGACCGACCGCTAAACCGTGGATCTGTGACAGGAGCCTGAGTAAGAGTGGAGCAGCTGATATTACTGCGCGCTGCCTCAGCGTGCTGACAGACGGGGCCTCCGCCCTCGCTATTCCTCGCAACAGCAGGAACTAAAACCTTAATTAAAGACAGCAGATTTCGGCTTTCGGCTCTCTCGACTGCGGAGCGGCAGACTATTAAAAAAATGTGTTCGGAGGAGGGGAGCCGGGATCAAACCAGATGGTGATGGGCTGCTGCTGAATTCTGGACTGCAGATGCTTGTAAAAAGTGCTTGCACACACCAACAACCGTTCAATTACCGAGGAAACAGAAACGAACCACAAACATTCTGTAACGACAGTACTCCCACCACTTTACATTGCATGCATTTGCACAGATCTGTGTCTTTAAAAGTGGAATGATCTCATCTAATTAAAGAAACCGACAATCAAATGGATCGTCTGCAACATCATGTTCAATATAACTGTAAAAACATGAGATGCTGTTGAATGAAAAGTATTTCAGACCGTCCATTGTTTGCATAATGTGGCCTCTTTGGGGCCTAGACTATCAAAGAACTCATTACTGGCAAATGGTGCTGATCAGTGTGCCACCTAATGGGAGTTGTGGTTGCAAAATCCGCCTGAGGTTTGAACACTCGTACGCCTGTATCACACACGACAAATCCACACACACATAAATGCTTCTCCCAGAACGGGAGAGTAAATGACTGTGTGAAGCCGAGCTCCTCTCTGTCTAATCCCCGAGTGAATGGTGCGCTGTGTGCCGAGCATTCCGCTGTGTCTTTCTAAGGCTTTCGGGGGATTAGACCCCACTTACTTCCAGGGGCCGCAGGGTGGGATCAAAGCAGACCGAGCTTGCTTTGGTTCAGTGCGGTAGCCGTGCAGCAGGCAGCTCAGGTAGGCCCGTTTGGGGGGGGGGGGGCAGGGGGGAACACGACACCGCGGTTTAGAAGTGAGACGGTGATGCGGGTCGCACACACCTGGTGGGGGTCAAACCCGAGCTAATCCAGCTCCGCGCTAACTGTGGCTGTGCTGATTGATGGCCGGCCAGTGGGAGGTCAGACGTAAAGCCCCGTAATAAAGCAGGCATGCCATAGTTCGGCCCACTGAGCTTACACAAACACAAATCATAACTTTTGATAGCGGCTTTCCCCTGTCATTTGTATAATTTGCCCAGAATAAAGACCTTCTCATGAGAAAGACATCATTTAATCATACACGGCGCACACTTGAGCAATCTGGACTTGATTCCACTAAAATGGTACTGCAGGCTTTCCGTAGGCTAAACTTCCATCCAGCAAAACAGAGGACAGACAAAACAAACACGACGGCTGATCTGCAGCGGCCTTCCAACACCCAGAAGATCCACTCAGCTTCTGACCTTTGCCCCCGGCTGAAAAAGCAGGAGGTTTGTTAATCCGTGTCAAACAGCTTGGAGGAAGTAACAGTGCAATGTGTAAAGCGTTTAAGTTACCATAACAGCCCACAGCTGGACTAATACACAGAGATACTAAAGAGCTCAGAGATACAGCCACAGGAATTAAAAAGACTAACATGGTGAGCCCTTCGAGGCACATGGAAAACAAACGGGATTCATCCTCAAATTTGCTCAACTAATAACAGGGAATTAGAGTGTCTGTGCGTGTTCAGAAAATAAACCGCACAGGAAACAGACGTGCAGTGTGTGCAAAGAAAAAACTAATTACTGTATGTTGGAATTTCAAAAGCTAATCTATGTGCAGTCAGAGCTATCTGCAGCATCTAAATCCCGATGACAAACACCAACACACGGCATGTTTTGGTAACTCCCTGGGAAATAAACGGAATGACCTTCAGAGGATTTCATCGCCATAGAGATAAGCAAAATCATGGTCTGGCAAACAAAAAAAAACAAAAAAGAGAAAAAGTTAATTGTGTGTCTTATCTTGACGTTGTGTCCCTCTCAGTTCAATCAGTACGAATAAAAAATTATGACCCAAGATGGCCCTTTGTTTGCCTCATGTGCCTTCTCCCACAGGTGTCTTTTTTCCTCTGCATGCTCTATCTCCACTCCGTCTGGAGCAAGAGCAACCCCCGCGCACACACACACACACACACTGACACACACACACACACACACATCTAAAACGAGTGGCAACACCTCGCATCTGGGCAGTGTTAACTTCAGCTTGTGGCTCTGTCTCATGTCTGCTTCCTCTTGACAGATGGAAATAAAGTGGGCCCTCATCCACTTCAGGAGAGGAGGTGGGAAGGGGGGGTATATGGTTGGTTTTGTGTTTTGCACCATTGGAGATAAGTAAGCATGCTCTATGTACTCTACAAAGGAAAGATAAGCTAAAGAGGGCCATCCAGGCCTGAATCGTGCTGATGACTAAAACACAGACAAGAGGGATAGCTGCTGTTTTTCTTGTAAGAAAACAAAGAGAACAAAAAAAAAGGAAAAAACAAGACAAACAAGAAGAATGATCGTATCCTTTCCCTGAGATGAATAGAGAAAGATAAACTTTAGTGAGACTCCCCCTTCAGCTTGAAACTTTCAATACAGACCAAGGAACAACGCAAAAGATAAGAAGGCAGGAACAGTGCTGGAGTTTGTGAACTGTTCCCATCAAATGATTGACGACACGAGAAACATAAATGTCTGTTTCTTAAAAATGATTTTCCGGAGCCATCTATAAATAATCAGTGCAATGTCCAGTTTTACTGATTTGTCCTTTTCAAAAGAGCAATATCTCCCCCCAAAAAATCTAACATGGAAATACGCACAGCCAGTTCAGATGATGTAAGGATTAAGTTTTAGGGGAATAAATGAGCCCAAACATTAAAAGCCACTGATTTACTTGAGGGTATTTTATGCTTCAAAGACAGATTTATTAACTGTAAAATGAGTTATGCTGAAAGCTGAAGAGCAGATGCAGGGATTTTGGATTTGTGCTGACTTTTTGGCCATGACACACCAGTCCAGGAAACCTCTCAGTCGTCCCACATCAGTGTTTGTCCACATCCAACCCTCTCCCCGTGCCTCAGTGTGCCAAGTCTGAGATGCTGCCAGTTGATGGAGCGCTGTGACATCCTTTCACGAACACTCTCAAGACTTAAGCTGGTGCTGCGGACATTCGAACTCCCCCACAGTTTGCAAAAAGGCGACTAAAGATTGCCAACAAATCCCTAAGACAGAGGGATGAGGCGGAATTGAAATGTGCAAAGATAAGAGTGGAGATGAAACAGAGGGGTAAAATGGGGTTTTCACCCCCGCCCTGACCCTTCCTGTTTTATGCTCTTCTCCCAACTAACCATAATGAGGGTCTTATCTCTGGAAAACACTTCAACACAACGTACCCACAGACAGAGCCCAATGTGTGAAGACTTGCGTGGATGGAATGAAAGCACGGAGAAAAACAGAGCCGCGATGCAGGGGAGTGGAGGCAGATTCCAGAATCAGAGGGGCGGGGAGAGGCAGATCAAAACCAGGGGCCTTTACAACAACGTAAGAAGGACACCAGACAGAATGAGAGGCTCACAATGCTCGGTCATCAATCACGTCCTTATCCTGTCGGCTAATAAAGCGCGCTGTGATCACAGTTACAGGTCAGCAGGGGTCGGCCAGCCCCACGGGGGGGCCGCAGGGACAGACGCGGGGCACGCAGCCCTTATCTCAGCACCGCCACACAAAGGGGAACACAGCCTCCCCTTTAGACTCCTCTGTTGGTATTCACTAAGTTTTTTTGTCCACAGCTGTCCTGCACTCCTCCACACCCCCATAGCGAGAAACTGCTGATGGAAGTGGAGAGAAAAACTTCAGGACAAAGTGCACAGTAACAGAAAAAGAGCTCCTCTCAAAAAGTAGGGCAGCAAAACCCCGGGTACTATTTTCGGGATTGTTTCTCTCACTTTGGTTTGGTTTTACCGGAGAGAAAAAAGACAAATTGTCACACTTTGGAAGTTTTTCTTTTATGATTAATCTATTAATCCGTTAACATTTACAGCTTGGCCAATACGTTTCCCCCAAAAAAACAAGAAAAACAAACAACCAGACTTACTGACTTGTCAAAATACAAAAGTGAAGGCAAATAATGACCCGGATTCCTTTGTCTGACTTCATCAGCTAGAACAGCGACAGAAGTATCTGTGACTGGATGAAAGATGGATGCAGCCAGGTCAGTGAAAACACTCTGTGCTTAAGTAACTGTTCTAAAGCCTTAATGCTTCTCATTTGTCTTTTTAGAAGACTTTTAAAAGATACTGATCTACATCCCTGAAATCCTGATTGATACCCTGGATTACATCTATCAACTCGAGCCTACCTCCCATCCTGTCAACAACATTTACAGTAGCTTCAGTATCTCTTCTGGAAATGTGGAATTTGGACAGGGTTATGAAGTGTTCTCTTCATCGTACACCCTTCTCTTGCAGTCCGAAGAGAAACCCGGCCTATATGTGCTGGGTGATGTGGAGCGCTTTTCCATTTGTTTCCTGACCGTTCCATCCTGCTCAGGGTTGATGTCATAAACACAGAAACACAGACAAACAACCACACACTTCTAGGGCCAATTTACAGTAACCAATTAAGCCAGTTTGTATGACTTCAGAGCCTGTGGAAGGAAGCCAGGGTTGCCCAAGAAAACAACACAGGCACAGGAAGAACAATCAAACTTCCCGTAACCACACCCAAACATAGATTCAAACTGGAAACCTTTAATGAAAAATACGTTGGTTTGTTTTTTGATGTGAAAGATTGAAGGCAGCTGTTGACATCAAGTGACCTATCAAGAACTGCATTTCTCTTTAACTCCATCATTGTTACAGTAAAAAAAAAACAACCCTACAGAGACTTGGGAGGATGTTTGGGTGTCGACTACAGCGCAAAAATGACAGATTATACTACAATAGTTAATTTGTCACACATTCTAGCTACACACAGTAATCATCAACATATTATCAATCATACTATAAACACACACAATTCTGTTATTTCAGCGATTATGTCATCCTTTCTCCAGCATAAAGGTCATATGGAGACAAACACTCATATTTAAACACTTTGTGAGGTGTAGACAAAGTTTCATTATCAAGATTTGCAGTTGGAGAAGTCAAAGGTCCATCAGAAACATGTGGTGTAAGAGGCCTTTTGTGCTTTTTTTTTTTGTTGGCATAAATCGCACACAAGAGGGACCCCCTGTAGTCAGCGTGGGGGTAATTCATCAGAATCATGGTGATGTGCTGAGACCCAAACCCCAAAGATTAACACTCCTCCTTATGAGGGAGCAGGGCACTCTGACACATACACTGAGATAAAGCATCTGGCCTCCCGTGTGAGTCTCCCATGTGAGTATGTTTGCAGCATCTGTATCTCTGTCTGAGACTTGTGAATTTCTAAGTGAGAGTGTGTTCCAGACTGGATGCATTTATCTTCTCTGTCCTCTCCTTTGTCCCTGATATCCAGCAGTGTGAGCTCAGTCTTGCTAATCAGATCTCTCCAGCTCATTGATATAACCAGGATGCTTGTGTCCTTCTCTAATGTCCAGAAAATATCAAGCTGTGGGACCTGAAGATAGCAGTGGAATAAAGAAAGATCAAACTCAAGAAGAACCATGAGATGCATTTGCATCGGCAGCCCTGGACTTATTCCTCCTCTTAAGTGGCTGCTGTCTATGTATTTAACTTTTGGATTTGTCAGTGGTCCTTTTGAAGGGTTTAATAAAGTAATATATGTAGTACTTGTGAGCAAATTGTTATGGCTTCGAGGTCTATGTCTGCTCTATCTGCATAATGTCAAACTACTTATGAAACCTCACAAAAAAAACAATTTGGGCGAGGCAGTCTTTAAAAGTCATTATACACCCATCTATAGGAGCATGAAAGCTTCAGAATTACACATGACATCATAATTCCACACAAGTGGAAAAGGAGAGTAATTTATACCAGTTTTAGTTCTTATAATTGACCCCTTTCGCTGTTTCTGCAGTTTAAAGGACGAGAAGTGAAAAGAAAAACAGTTGTTGGGCCAAAGAGCTGATCTAGCTTTAGCAAAATTGTGTTACAATTCCCTTTTTGTCCACAGGCTTTCACACAAAAAGCACTCAAATCCAACAGCCATGTTGTTACAGGTAAAATACCTGTCAGGAGGTGGGAGAGTAACTGCTGTTGCTCACATTTCTCTGACCTTTAGGCTTGCTACACATGAATAAACAAAACAAATGGGAAAATACAGTGTGTTGTAGTTTGTAACTAGTATTATGTTACTTGGAGAAACCACTACAGCAAAGAGCATAATGGGAAGAGGGGGAGCTGGCTCAGGCATTGTGATGATTTGGGCGAGGTTCTGGATCCATGTGGAATTTGGCAACAGGACTTCCAAACAGCAGTGGTCACTTTCAGCAAGATAATGCACCCTGCCACACTCAACACTGTGGGGGAATGGTTTTCCAAAGAATTCAAGATGTTTCAAATGACTTCCAAATCTCCCAAACTCGATCCAATGAGGCCTCACGTTGCAACATACATTATTTCGTGTTTCCACGGGAGGTTTTCCAAGGTCTAATGCGTGGAGTAGATGACCTGGCATCAAGGGGACATCCGCAATTCAGGCCAGGTGACTTTATTGTCGCAGCTATTCAATCATATGTCCCTAACGCAGCCAGTTTGAATTTTTCCAAAAAGAAAAACCCTAAACATGATTGTTGTTTTGTTTCCCGACACCATCATTGACAGAGGTCTTAAGAAAGGTGGGTGACAGGTTGACTTATGAAATGATCCCATCCGTTTCAAACTGTTATATTCATTCAACCAGTTCTCTCAGCACAAATTTTTTTTCTGTGGGAAATAAGTAATGTGACAGTTTTCCTTTTTCAAGTGACATCAGAGTTTGAAATGAACCGAACGTGAGACACACATGCTGATAGTTTAGCGGCCTCTTTCTTTCTCGTCCTTAAACAAGTCCTAAACAGTGTGTGGGACACTGAAATGTTCTCCAAGGCAGATGACTAAGCAACTTTCCAGAAAGTTTTCAAAGATATTTAGATTTAGCTACAAAGACGACTTCTCGGCATTCAGCAATGCTCATTGGTCGTGGATTCTTCTAGGAAATTCACATTGTGATGTCAGAAAATGATTTTTATCCCAATGGCATTTTGCTAGCCCTCTAAAATAGCACAAAAATGTGGCCTTATAATGCCATCCCCCTTCAATACAGAAATTTTTAATCATCGACATCTCATCTGAATAACCTAATCAAGCTGCTGGAGACGGCCCTCCGCTCTCCACCCACCGTACAGCCTCTCGCACTGACCCGTCAGGCTGTCAGAGAGAGAGCGCCTTTATTATTATGGGGAGCCTCCTGAAGCGCTCCAACAAACCCGGCTGCACTTCTGGAACAAAAAAAAGTAAACTGGCAGAAGCCGAGAGTAAAGTTTCTGCACTGTCAAGTCCAGCCAGAGGAACGGACTTTAAAAAAAAAAAAAAAGGAGCCGATCTGATGGATGAACAAGATGTGTTTGTAATTCATCTCTCAGAGCGTCGTCTGTGTGAGTGCGTGCGACCTCCATCACAATTACAGCTGAGCACTGACAGTTTCAGCTTGACGTGAGCACGTCAGGTCTTTTTGCTGGCCACAGACATCAATATAAGAGCGAAGAACAAAAGAAAATCTGGAAAGCAGAGGACACTGAGACCACAGAACTCCTCTTTCCCTCTGCTGATTTACAGATATCGTGGAGCTAAAAGAGGCACATTGTGCAAAGCTCAGAGGTGAATCGGAAATTTAAGACAGACCCCGAATGAGAACACGTCAAGAAATTTCCTATCATAGTCTGAAGACAGAGCTGCAACTTAAGGAACAATACTTGCCATTATTCAGCAGGAAAGCCCAAACCCTGCACCCTTCAATATTATGCTCTTTCACCCCTTTGGCGTCCCTGTGACTACCCACCCACACCCAGGGGGTGGTGGAGGACCAATTGTGAGAGGGTCAGACAGAGCAAACAAAGACAAGTGAGCCCCAAATCTGATATCACTTCAATTTTTTTTGTCAGGTTACATTATGAAAAGACACATGACCTAAAATGAACATTGTGGTTATGGCTCTTACAGAGAGTATTAATGATGCTCATCATGGTTATTACTTCAGTCTGTTCTTTGTCCTTTCAGCAGTAACATGAACAGGCATTTCCTAAAATCCCTCATTTCCCCTTCTCCCCACGTCCTTTACCATATTTTTCCTTCGTCTGGCTTAAAACAACAGTGCCATCCCATCTCTTTGGAATTGTCAGCTAGTGACAACAAGAGAAGAAACACATCCTGCATTCCACCTCCTCTACCTGGCAGCACTTTGGGGAACGTGTCCCTCTGGAGCTGTGCCACCTCTTCGCCAGTGAAGTCGTTCTCATTTTACACACTCATCTCTTTCTCCGTCTAACAGCGAGGGAACAGATTATCCTCCCGTCTGAGTGAGGCCAGAGGGAAGAGAAGGGGCGAGCACCGGGCCTCGACTTTCAGCACAAACTGTAACGCTCTGCTTTGTCTCTGGGTCCAGGACCCATCTAACAACTCGGTTTCGAATGGACCTCTGTTTATACGAGTAACTAAGCTTGCACAGCCAAAGTGAGGGGTTCGCATAAAATACCTTCACTGAGAATTATCCTTTAGGTCTTTTGTAAATAAGATGTAATGATAGGGGATGTCCAAGGAGGGTAACCAGTCTGAAAGAGCTCAGAGAGGCCAATTTGTGTGTGGGCAGCTCTTCAACACTTCAGTTCTCTAAGTGGAACCACTGTGGATTCAGGCCCATCAGTACAGACACTTACCCATGCACATAAGGTCAGCAGGGAAAGTGCTCTAATTCTCTAAGAAGTAAAATGTGAACTGTACAACAATCAGAGGATTTGAACCAAATTAGCGCTGCACTGGTTTCACTGTTGGCTTCACCTATTAGACCTGAGTTAAGCAGGATTTACTTGGGGATTTCCTGCCTCCTATTACAGGGAGTCATTTCCCACACTGATTGATTTACCTCAGTGCTTACTCGTTATAATAGCGGATTCTAATCATACTAACAGTTTATTATAAAATCCAAAATAATGGCTTTACAGCACCTTGGAGGGACAAAGTTAGATTTCTCTTAAAGTAAATATCAAATGACAAAGTGATATTCCGAACACAATGCCTTTTTCAAAATGACTGCAAAAGCTCTCATGTAGACAGAACTTTTAGAAATGTTAAACTTTTGTATTCTTCTGTTTCAGTAGCCTTGTTTTGTAAGAAATTCATAGCAAAGCCAGACTTCTGAACATAAACCTTCTGTGGTACAGCTTCAGCACGATATGACCTGATGAACTACAGCCTGTCTGCTGTTATCACACACCTATAAAGAAGTGAAAGCCTGAGTTGAATCATACAGTTTAGCAAATTATAAATCCTTATTATAGGGACACAGTGGTACAACTATTACTGTCTTCCATTTGGTTATTTTCTATAATTTGATGACCGTCTTTCGTGGCTGTCAGCCAAAGGTGTCTCCACAAAGCCGACCCCACATTGTCTCACAGGAGAAGACATCGTCTCCAGAAGAACGCCTCAAGACAAAAAACAAAACAAAAAAACTTTAAATCTTTGGGCTGGCCTGATGAAATCCCAGAGCTGTGATTGCAGTGGAGACTGAGAAGGTTTGAGCTCACAGCTTTGTTCCTGTTTGAGTGACCGGAGCCATGTGAGGTGTAAAAATGTATGTGTAATTTTAGTGGGAGTCATGTGTCTGTCTTTACCAGCTTGATGTATGAGTCTGTGCTGGAGGGGAGCAGGTGTTCCTGCGGCCTTTGTTTGCTGCCAGCTGTTGGCTGTGAATTCAGCCTGAGTGAGGGGAGGCCCGTGATCACCTGAAGAAGCAGAAACCCACAGACAGCCTCTGAGGACCGCACTAATAGAGGCGACTGGGGGTGGGCAGGGAGGGCCATTATGCGCAGCCCTGCTCTGGTTGTGGCCGGGATCCAGTCAAAACAAAAACGCTGTAAAAGCCCCCCCCCCATGGTCCCGGAGGGAGGCGGAGTGGACGGAATGTGGACCTGGGTTTAGAGGTTCAGTGGTACGTCCTGTTTTTAATGAGGTCACCCCTCTGTGTCTCTTTGGCTCTGAGCCCTCACATTGCCTCATCAGCTCATTGATGCCACAACCTCAAAAAGCGGACCTCGTCCACACTGAACAATGTGCGTATCACTCTGTGCTCCAGAGGTTAACTCAACAACATGCGTGTGTCCTGGTGAACACAATGGAAGCGCCATGCCACACTGAAGTGGCCAGTAAAGGCCAGTTACTTTAACAGGAATCAATCATTGTACACATTTACGTAGATCTTTGAACAACAGTGATTGGCTTTAACTCTTGTCACTTGAAAAATAGCCCATAAATAGTTATAGAATTGTTGCATGACTCAGTGATATGAACCAGGAAATGGAAATGGGGAAGATGCTCGCTAAAATCCGGAAAAGTGTGACTAAATCCAACCAAACAGGCACTGACAGCAAAAAATACAAAGCAAATGTCTAAAAACAACAGCTCCGTGATGGATTCAGTGTTTGCTCTCCTGGGTTTCATTAAATTCCCTTAACTGTATAGAACCTGATTTAGATACATAACTACCGTATACACTGAACAAATAAGCTCAATGACGAGACATGTTTGCTTTTTTTCTATAGAGATTAGTGTTACCAGTACATTCTGTTAACCTAGTTGCAAATATTTGACATGTCCGCATGGTTGCAGGGGGACCGGCTGGACCCTCATGAACTGGTGAGGCTGATGAAATGTACCACACACCAGCTCCCCGCATGAGTGGATGTGCAAAGAGTGATCGGCTGTGAGTGAGCCGACTGTGGGGTTGTACCTCTAAATAGCATATTTAAACATTGAAAGACAACCCAGGGTACTTCAGAAAATTAAAACATTCATTAGAAAATATTTTATCACCCCGGTAAGGGAGTTACGATTGGTGAGAATTAGAAAGCAGAAAAATTCAGATTATCTTTGCACAACTCTTTGCTTAATAGTCACCAACGAGAAGCGGAAACAGAAAATGTAAACTACTTCAAGCACAGGAAAAACTAAATTGCATTACTGTATTATCAAAACTGGTTAGTACCGAGTCAACTATGCCAGCTATGGATCAATCACATACCTTTGGTGTGCATATGTGGTCTGGAGTGAGTCCCTGCTTTGACATCCAGCTGGCTGAACCATCACTCTTCTGATCACTGACAAATTTCATGCTTGTCTTTAAACAAAGATAATAAACTGGTACCCGAAAAACTGTTTTGTTCTTACAAAAACACATTTATTTTATAGATGTTCATTTTAATAGTCCTTTTTTTGTTTTTAATGTTAGTGACGTGAGGTCATTTTTCATTGAACAAAATAACTGGCTCCTTGAGGGAAACCCTGATCCTCACTTGAGATGGCTTTTAGCTCTAAAAGCCAATCAGGCATGTCTCCAATCAGAGCGACTGCTGGTGCAGTTCCCCCAGACCTTTCTGCTTGTGTCGTCAGTCCAAAGCTAATCACAACCATCAGCACTACTCCTCTCATCCCTTCTGAAGACCAAATCAGGCGCATGAGCGTATGGAAATATATGCAAAAAAAAACAGCTTAAAAGTCAGACTGTGGCCCCTGGCCATCCAATTCTACAGGTTGTCCAAGAGGACTGTGTTTAGCAGCTGAGAAACTGAGACCAAACCCAAAGAGGTTGGAAACGATGTCATCACAACAAAACTACTGTGATGTGGTGGCCTGCTTGTGTTTCAGTATACATGGGTTAGAGTTTTGGTTCATAAAATCCCCACCCACTGTGCCACAACACTGGTGCTTGTCTTATGTGGTTATAGAGGTCAGAGTCATAGAGGCTTTTCAATCTATAACAAAGACAAAAAGGCAACTAGACCATCAGGACTACTGGGTGGCAGACAAAACCCACAAAATGATTTAGCATTCGAGCAGATGAGGTCATTCTACTTTTTGTTATTGTATTTTTGTCTTTCTGTGGTCTAGATATCACTGGGCAGAGAGGTTAAGAAAGCAAAGTGAGGCATAGCTGCAAATGAGTGATGTAAGTGTGAACTTTTTCCATGAGTTCAAACATGCTCTGTGAGGCAGAAGTATCGGTGGCAACTCATTATCTTGTTGTTTATATATTTGGCCTTCAGCTTTTCGACTTTAATGGGGTTTTTTTCTTTTTCTTTTTGGTCATCTATGAGATTTGAATATTTTTTGGCTAGGTTGCACAAGAAATATAAAAACGTTCTCCAAAACGGGTTTTGTCTCATTGTCCAAAAGTCAGCATGTTAAGTTATGTTAACTCTGACCAGAACCAGGAAATAGGACCACATCAGTCCAATGCTCAGGTCTCTGCACCGGCTTCCTGTCAGTCAGAGAACAGACTTTAAAACAGCTCTGCTTGTGTTAGAGTCTTTTCATGGGCAAGCACCGAAATACCTTTCTGACACGTTAGAGCCGTATGAACCAGCTCGGACTCTGAGAACCTCAGGTTCTGGTCTCCTGATGGTGTTCACGAAATATGCTATACAAATAAACTTGCCTCGCCTAATCGGTTTAATCAATGTGAAGAGTGTATGTGCATGGTTGTTCTTCTGAAATGGACTCACAGGGTGTACCTTGCCTCGTGCCCAATGGCACTCTGAGATTCTCAACCCCCTCCACACAGAACTCGATTACGGGTTCATTGAAAATAGAGATCTCATACTGAACAGAGGACCTAAAACATTTACGCCAAGTCAATGCAGTAGGGACCTTAATCTGACGTGGTATCGTATAAGAAGGAGGACATAGGTCGGGATATAAAAACTTTAGGGTTACCGGAGAGATTACTGAGTTGGGTCCACTGAGGTGTAGGGAACCAGGAAGAGCGTGAGCCCGCCTGCTCCATCAATGCTGCTTTTGTCTCAGCTCTGACGTAAAAACGTCAAATATGTTTCATTACTTACACAGGCCCTACCTCAGAACAGTAGTGCTGTGTTGTGCAGTGCCTACATCATGTCACTGCTTTCCTGTAAGCTGAGAGATGTCGATATGCTGAAAGTCAGGGAGCAGACGGGGTTAATGCAATTTTAATGACATCAGTTGCTGAGTGGATCCGAGATGAGAGAAAGGAGCGAGGGGTCCACACTTTTGCTTATAAAGTGGATTTTAAAAGGGTTGGACTTTTCGAGCTTTTTCCTTATCATTCTACTTGGTAAAAGCTGTGTTTCCAGGTCACTTAGTCTTATCTCCAGCAGGCCAGGAGGAGAGCTTCTTTCCTGTCTGTGCTGGTGAAGACCTGTCAGGCTGCAGACCTGTGCGTCACTCAGTCAGCGTGCAAGTCCGCTTAAACAACAGGGCTAAGGGGAAATGCCTCCGCTTTATTAGGGACAGAAGAATACTCCAGCTGCCGTGACCTGCGGTGTGTGCGTATTTGTGGCTGTGTGTGTTTGTCTATTTTCATCCTTTAAAGTTTGAGGCTTTTTTGCACTGCTGGCTCGACCCGCTTTATTTCTTTCTGAAGGCAAGAGAAGCAGTTTTCAATGTATTCCTGAGGGGAAGTCTTGGGAAATAATAAATAAATCAGTATGCTGAAGAGACATTTCCAGTCCAGGAGCCACATACATAAAACTTAACTAAAATTCAAGGCTAAGTGTGTATGAAACTTTAAAGAAGGTCCAAGGAAAGTACTGCAGATCTGTATTTCTTTAAGATAAAGACCCAATTTTTCTTTTAAAGAGAAAGTGTGACTCAACAATAAAGCTGACAGCCATTAAATCAGGTGAAGAAAATACAAACAGGATAGTTTAAATGACTTATAATCTGTTTTGAATATACCTGGTTGCATTAGAAAAGCTCAAAATCTGTCATTTAAGGAAATTTGCAGTTTGTTGGACTCAACCATTACACCGCAAAGTGTCCCTGTGTGCCATTTACATGGAACATTGCATTTAATGCCTTAGTAACAGTATTAGAATCATTTGTTTATAGTACAATCTAAATGCCTTTCCCCCCACTATGAAATAGAATGTCAGTATTTTCACTAAGCGAGCGCAAAAGCCAGAGGTAAAAAAGAGGATGGTATGGAAAGAAAAGAGAGAAGAAAAAAAAACACTATTCACCAGTGTTTGCTTTACTTTTCTTTTTTTGGGGGGGGGCAGTTTGGTATTTTCACTGCTGTTGTTTGTTAATTAATGACTGTCATGACAATTCCCCTGAGCCAAGCAGCAGGGGCTGAAAGGGCTGGACTCTCCCATGTCTAATCTCATCTGGGGCCCTCGGCCCAGTTTGCCTTAACTTCAGCTGCTTCCAATTTGGGCTCGGGGCTTGTGCGGCGGCCATTTACATAACTATGAATATCAGCTGCTGTGGCCTTTTCTGGCTTAAAACTGCCATGTATACAATTCATGCGTCGTCATACTCGCCGTCTCCTGAGTGCAGAAACACGTGGATGAGGGGAAATCTGACATCAGATATATGTTGTTGTTTTTAAACTTGAGCAAAAGACCATATCATAAAGTGTGCAACATTTGCTTGTGCAAACAGGAATGCGACTGAAAGAAGAAAGAGTGGTGAAATAAAAGTGGCTAAGTGTGTGGTTGAACGGGAGTGGGTGCGGGGGTCACCTTCTCTTGCCCGGCTCCCTCCCCTATGACCTCAGGGTGGAGTCCCTCCACTCTCAGCTACGAAAGCCCCCTTCCATTAAAGCCACTAATCACAGGGAACAGCTGCATCCCGGACTGTACGAATCCTGGACGTCTCGCTCACCCACCCACACGTTGACTCTGGCAAACGCAGGCGACCGTGCACTCCCACTCTTTCTTTGCTAATGGCGAGCTGCAGCCGACTGATGTTTAAATCACGAGGTTCAGCGTGTAGGCCTGAGATAAGCCGCGCCGAGCTGTGAAAACACAGATTACATATTTGCGGTTTATTACAGACGGCGTGCTTCTGCCTCCCAGCCATACCGTAATTGTGACCCAAAAACCGCAGCCTCCGCTTGGCGGTGAGATATGGCTAGATGGGAACCCCCCTGGCAGAGTTTTGACAGCCGTGCTAATTCAAGTCTACATTTTCCCATATGTTTTTTTTGCATGGCGGCTTCCTCCTGTGACGACCTGCAGCCATATCTCTTTTATTGTCCCAATGAAATGAAATCAAGGTGATTATATTCCCTGATGCCTTCTAATGCCATCCTTAGGAAACTTGGCAACATTAGCACAGAACAAAAGGATCTAAAATGAAGAAAAAAAATCCAATGACTTTTATATCAAACCTTCTCTTCTCTAAGACTTTAAGAGCCAGTTTTAATACCACAATTTTTGCTTTTAAGGAATAAATGGGATGTTCCCATCACAAAATAGCCCCTAATTGAGGTGTAATTTCCATATTTGTGTTAGATGTAGCATAAGTTGAGTTACCCCAACTGAAAACAAGCATTTACTTACTTGGAATGCCAGAGCCAACCAGGCATACATTAAATCCCTGTTTCTGGCAGGCTATGAAAGTGCCGCCATCTGCAAATACTTAGGTTTTTTTTTTTTTTCTTCTGGCTCAATCAAAGATAAAGACCATTGTGTTCCAGGTCCAAAGTAAGACAATATCTCCCAAACCTCATAGAAAACAATTAGGACTCAGTAATTACACCACTGGCCTGGAATTCCAGCCAAGTCCTGGGGTTGGGGTGAGAATGGAGAAAGAGAGCAAATGTTAAAGGTGCCGGCTTCGTGTGGTGTTCTCTTACTCTGCTCGCACTCTGATGGAGTAAGTTTGTTTATCGGCATGGATGTGATGTAATGTTTTGCTTTTGGAGCCTTCGCTTTGAATATGATAGGCCAGAAATTTTCACAAGCTTGCGTATGACTCAATGACAGCATTTCTCTGACCTCAATGATCTCTCATATGTCTCTACACACCGCTGCGCTGCGTTTGAGGACAAATCATCCAAAACCTAAACAGTTGTGTTATCTTTACCACAAACTGGACTTGATGCGTTACACATCTCCACTGGCAAACAAATAGCTCAGAATATAGGGTCGTGGGACTAAAACAGAGCCTCCCCTCTACAGTAAAAGTTGAACAGTTTTGCAGCTTAGGAAACACTTTCTTTCTCATCTTGAACCTTGAAGCAGTCCCACAGTCCTGCTGCTTTTGGATATTGATGTGATATGCTGTAATGCCAGCCAGTCCTCAGAGCCAGACATGGCCAGGGGCTTTTCGGGTGGTCCGCTGGAAGCAAGAACAGTGCTGCTTGATTAAATGAGCGGATCATACACATTTTCCACAGTCTGTGAGAATCAGACAAGCAGAGGAAAAGCAATGAAGGGAGCAGTGGAATATTAGATTTACATGAAATCCATGAGAAGTCTTTAGAAATATACATATCCTGGGAGCAATCCGAGAATTTGGTTTTTCATGTCTGACTTAGAGATAAGATTATTATTTGTTCTCTCACATAACACAACAGGTGTTAAATCTGTCCGTGTCATCTCTGACCAGATTTTAAAAAATTCAGTCACTCTTCTACCCATTTCTTTTCCTGCCAAGATGTGTGCAGAGACTTGCAGATACAGGTACTAAGAGCTTGGGTTTAAAACCGCTCAATTGCCAGTACAGCTTTAACCTGAATTGGCCTCACTACGTTTGCGGCATTAAGCACCCTTTTATTCATCCTTAAAGCCCAGAACGAGGCAGAGGTGTGCTATCAGGTTCTGTGCGTGCTGGCAAATGGGTTCCGCTCACACGGCAGGAGCTGAACAAAGACCCGGTGGCCCTGGATAGCGTTCACGGTGCCGACGAGCAAAGGCCCTGTGAATGGGACCTGTCACTTCCACTCAGCGGCGCCTGTGATCTGAGCCCCCCGGAACGACAGTCAGATGAGTGGTTAATCCCAGCATCCCCGCTGGCTCAACAGCCCCCCGCTGCCATGACAACTGGAGGGGTATCTCCTCCGGCAACGGCTTAATTGGATAATTTCCTCTCGGTCTCACTTTGTGTAAGGTAAAGTCTGCAGCGTCTGGAGGTGTCGGAGGTTTTCAAAGCCAGCATCAGATTATGGTATTTTTGGCGTGGATCTGCACGAGGCAGCAGGAAATCTGGAGCTACGTCTCCAGCAGAAGCTACTCGGTGGCAGACCCCAGAGCAGTGGGAGGGCCACGAGCCGTTCACCTGGCGGTGAGACGATACACATCAGCTATGCGGGCCCCATTTTCAGCACCACCGAAAAGTGACCGCTTCAACCACTGTAAGCATTTATTGTCCATTGTGTTACAGTGTGTTTGTTTGTGTGTGGTGGGCAGCTACAGTGGTCAAATAATAAAAACATTCGTGCCAGCACGGCACTTTAAGAGGAGTACATTTCTTGCAGCCAGATCGTAAAACTGTAAACCACAGAAAAGAACGGACCCTGACGCGCTACACTGACGTTTGGAACCAGGACATTACAAGTGATTAATAAAGTGGGGGTATCTGACTCACCCAAGAGACGCTGAGGGATCTTATTTCTTAACTTCATTTAGCAGACAGAGGCTGCCTTATGTAAGCCTAATGGAAATCACTCCTGTTTTAAGGGATGGCTTGTGCAAGAACATCGGAAAGCACATAAAATATGCCGGCTTTGAGACTGTAATGCAAGTCAAAGGAGTGGTGATAAGCAAGTCAGCCTGAGGGAGGGTGAAGAGAAAAGTAGAGATATGGTGATGCAGTTAATAAAAACTACAGAAAGAGGAATAAGGCAGAGTTCTGTTGTCTCTCTAATCAATCTTCAGTCCCACACTGAGCCATTGGTACCTTCCCAAAGTCCCGCGTAAAATACCCTCCTTCTGTCGGGACTTACCTTCTTCACAGGCGGTGCCGCTGAACCCTGGGCAGCACTTCCACTCGAGGGAGGTCACAGTGCGGTACACCAGTTTGTACGAAGGCCTGACCACTGTCTTGTAGCTGGAAAACCCACACAGTGTGTGAGGACGTCACAGGCAGGCAGATAACAAGCAGCGCTAAGACATAGGGACGGCTGCAACTCATCTCTGACTGTGACATTTTCAGATTCACAGTTGATTTTATTTGCAAATCAGCTCAACTGCCACTTTTTTCAGAATTCTATCTGACTGACCTGGGGAACCTAATGTAAATCTCCATCGGCATCCTAATCTGCTCTGATTTAGGTTTATAACTTCAAATATCTTACTACAGATTTCATTGTAACTTAAATAAGTGAGGACTCGGTGCGTGATCTGGTTTTTGCTGTTCTAAGAATGATTAATATTCTGCCGAATGCAAATTACATTTGCATCTGTCAAGGATGGGATTTTGGGATGGTGACTGATAGGGAAGTTGCTTAATGAACTTGACACTCATCTATTTGAGCTGTGAATGGAAAAAACAGCCTGCAGCCTCATGTGAGGAGACTGAAACTGCTCTATTTACCCCTTCAGGGAAAGTCTGTTGTCCCGTTTAGAAAAGATTTTTGTTATCATTATTATTGTACGTGTGACTTGCAAGTGTTCTAAGACTGGATCCTATCCTCTCACCTGCCTCCTGAGCATCCCTGTGGCCAGCGGCATGTCTGGTAGACCCGTTGGAGGATTGTCCCATTCTGCACCTGGCACGTCACCGTCTTAGTGACCGTATGAGGACACCAGTTCCTGAGCAGACAAACAGGTCAGCAGAGGTCAGGAACACAGAAAGCGGAACAACAGAGGAGGCTCAAAGTAATCCTAGCGGGAAGACCTTCATGAAAATACAGCCACGCACGATAGCACCTCACAAAAACTAATTAACCACGCAGTCCCATTCAGCATCCTGTGGTCCTCCCTCCGCCTTCCTTTTGTTAGGAGACTTCCTTATGATGTTTACACGGTCTTAATCAGCCGCAAGATTCACCGTGAGCGCACTGAGGGCTGTATTTACACTGTCCCTATCAGAGCACATCCGTTTGCATTAGGGCTCTCAGAGGAGGCGGAGCCCCTCCAGAGAAAACACAGAGGACGACAGGTCTCGTAGAAAGATGAAGGTTTTTCGGCACGGGTTACGGCCGGGTCAGGAGTTCACTCCCTTCCCACAGAGGCTTCATATGACATTGTCAGTAGTCACTGAGGCTGAGGAGAAACGCAACCGCGAAGGGGAAAAAAAAGCTTGCACGAAGGTCGGAGGTGAGGCCCCGAAGATGTGATCACAGAGCAGAAACTTCTTCAGCAAGTCAGATATCTCATCAGCATCTCGGGAAACCCTCTGAGAGCTATCGTGTTATGTTAAGAGTAGATCATTTCTGAGACGAATGAAAGCCAATTGCTTTAATTTAATCCTTTAACAAGAGCAGATGCGTCTTCCTGATACCCAGGAAGAGATGCTACTGAAAGAGGTTTAGCTTAAAAGCCAGCATTCATCTCATCCAGCAGCTGTACCCAGAACACCTTGCTTTAATTTAGGCTAAACAGCGTAAGGCTGTCAAGCTGCTAAATACTTCCATTATTTTATCAACAATGAAATGTAAAAAAAAAAACTGCATTACCCTCGTCAGGCTAAAAGAGAAATAAGGAAACGATTACTATGAACTGTTTTCACACATTCAGAGTATGTATAGACAGGCCCTCCGGAGACTGGAAAGCAGACTGTGAGGGCGGCAGCACAAAACACACTTTGTGTGTTGTGCGGCCAGTGTGTTCGCAGGAGCAGTGGGCTGTTCCCGCCAAAGTCTGTTTGTCAATATGTGAGACCATATGTTAGTGCGTATCAGAGACGGTTTACGCTAAAGCAAACCGCCGAAGGCAAAGGATGTGAGGCAGCCCTGAACCAGCTCCCCTTAACAATCCCCACATGTTGTGGTGGCCGCACACACACACACAGGCCTCGGCCCCTGAGCGGGGGCACCTCGGTAAATGTTTATGTACTACTGCATGGCTTTTTAATTTGACTTTGCTGTTGAACGATGAAGCGATCCTTGTCTTTTTCCAGTCACACGACGATCGTTTGGCCTGCGCGGCCTGCTTCTCAAACGGCTAAAGTTCAAAAGAAAATGCTGTCAGCGCGGCAGAAAGAGGGCCGAGCTGTGAAAAATGGCAACATTATCTGAATTAAACATCGGATTCTGAAACAAACCCAGCATGTGAATTCATCTGTCATATGTTATTCAAATACAAGCCCAGCCTTTGTGTATCTCAGTATATCCATCAACTGCAAGGCTACAGAAATGAAAATGGATATATGTAATTATCCTTTGATTGCTTTCCCCGGAGGAAAATAAAAGAAGCTCTCAGACTTTGAAGGAGCTGTGGTCAGGTAGAATGGTGGGAGGTGGGAGGACTGGGAGCAGGGTTCAAACCTCCTGACTCCTCCCTACCACTTATCCTCCAGACCCGACAGATAAACATCTGAGTTTCCCAGGCTGAGGGGAGGTCTCACCTGGGAACAGACAAAACTACCACCAGGGGGTACGTGTAAAGAAGTGGGGGGTGGCTTTTACAGTCTCCCCCTCTCTCTTTGCATCACACGCATGCAACGAACAAAGAGGAAATGACGGATGGCGGTCATATCATTATCTATTCTGTCCTATAACGACAAGCCGCTGAAAAACTTCGGCACATAAAAGAAACACAGGTGCTGGCGGCACTTAGTCTTTCGCTTTTAAATGTTTCATAGTCAACACCTCCCTCTTACCCGAGGCACCCATGTGTTGTGAAGCGCGAAGCCCAAAAGCACCACGCTGTTTCACTGGCAAAACACCAAGCAGGCCCTCAGTGAGTATCAGGTCTCAAAGCACACATGGCACACTCTGAACGCCGGGCCCAAGCTAAATAAATCATCAACCATCTCGCAGTCACAAGTAGCCGCGGCCAACCGTCAAAGAAGAAATCCAGAAAAAACAAAAGAAAAAAATCGCAGCTTTGTCCCATCTGTTCCTTGGAGCTACAGAAGCCAACACAGGAAGATGCTGGAGACAAACAAAAGAGAGCAGAGCCCTTAAATGTAATGTATGCAAATGTAGACGGGAGGCTAGTTCAAAAGGCTCATATGTGGTATTCTTAGTAGTGAGCGTGCCCTGGTTTCACCCCGCGTGCGGGGCGGTCTGTCATCGTGCCACTGAGTCGGTGCCGACGGCGAAGAGGAAGAACTCCGGCGGTACAAGCGTGTGAACTGACACAAGGGTTGGCGAGGGGGCAAAAGCTGATAAGACTGTGGAAGAATAACATCTCAGTCCCTCCCTCCACGTCCAAACATCCATTCACATCCAGTGGGAGGAGAAGGGCTGAATACTCAATGATATTTCTGAAAGGCTGCCAGGATAGAAATCTGAAGGAATTTCTCTCGATTTCTGTCCGTAGGAAAATACTTGGAGGGGGGGGACAAAGGACAAAAGACTGATGTGGCTAATGGCCAGAAGAGAGAAGAAAAAGAGAGGAGAGGAGATCACTTCTTGAAGGTCACGTTTGGAAGCCTCTGATGGGAGCAGGAAAAGGAAAGAAAAGAAAAGACCATTATGAGGGTGTCTGGTCCCACGGGACACAGGGGAGGCGTAAGATAAATGTGGCACAACACGAAATGACAAAGAGACAAATATGTGTGTGAGTCAAGGTGAAATGTATGGAGAAGAAAAGAATGTTCTGGATAACCTGCGACAGTGATGCTCTGAAAGTCAGAGCGTGGTGGCTCCTTATGATCGAACATGAGGGTTCAAGCAAAGGTTCTTCATCTCTCGAGTCTTCGGGAGCAAAAATAAGTGAGCTTTTTTTCTGCGTTCGACATGGATGTGGAACTTTCTGGTGCTGTTGTGGGTGGAAGTTAAAAGGAATTCCCCTTCCAATGATTAATTCACATACACTGATCACACGGCATCAGCCAAGTTTTTATCCAGCAGCAAAGCAAAACCGAAAGGGATCTTTTGAGAAGGCGTCTTTCCACTTGCTGGTGAGAAGCAAATGAACTGGGCTGCATAGGCCTGGGGTACAGGCTGTTTAATAAGTAAACAGCTTCTGCAATATGGAAATATTTTTCATTTTTTAACAATTTCCACGATCACTCATTATAAAAATGTTTTTTTAATTTTCCAAAAACTTTTGTTTACATCCCCTAAAAGTGAATCCACAAGTTCAACATACCTCGACAGTTAATACTTCCTGCCCCAGACTAGTTTGTAAATAAGACACAAAGCCTTGAGGAAGGTTCTGTGAAGTATTGGTATCACTGGTGGATATTCTTGGACCTGGAGGCAGAAGTTGTAGGCTGGGATCTAGAAAATTAGAGGCCTGGGTCAGTCGCTTTAGCTTTGTTCCACTAGGAGAGGGTCACTGCCATGGAGAACTGCTTCTGGCATGGGGGAGGGTGTGTTTGGGCGTCTTTTGTTCTGGCCCTGAAAAAACTGATCATATTTCTGAGATTTAAGACGAGGGAGAGAAATTCTACATTACAAAAATATGTAATTGTCACCTAATTGTAATTTTCATCACACTAATTTATTTTAAAGATGAAATCAAAGAAATGTATGTTCATCAGAAACACTTCATTTTTTGGGGTTTATAAACCATTCATTGCCTAACGTGCTGTTTTTAATTCACAAGAACTCAGATTCCCTCCAAGTCATCCCTGTCCATGTAACAGCTAGCCTCCAAAAAAATGGAGCAGTGCATGGACAGCCACCTTACATCCTTCCAAAGACTACGTTAGAGCGAACGCTACTTGAAGTTATACGAAAGGACAAATCTACTTTAAGCCACACAGGGCCCAGCCTACTGGAATCCCAGTTGCTTTGATTCCCATGCTTAAAAAGGCCGTGGCTCTAGTTAAGATGGGTGAGGAATGAAGGCGGCCACAGGGCTTAGCCGGCCTGTCAGACTGTGACAAGCCAGCAAGAGAGGATAAAGAAGGTGTAGAATGATCTACATCAGGAGCCCTGCGGTGCAGCCAGTCTATAAAGTCATCAAGAACCAAAAGGGTGAACAAACACTTCATCACAAACTGGCCTGGCCATTCAAAGCGTTGCTTAAAGTATTAATCCCCTCTGGTTTTTCAGAACCGGGCAGGATTGGTGAGCGTTGTAATCAAAGGCCTTGTTGAGTCAGATTTGTTTCCCGGTCTGGATATTGAGTGTCAAAAGAAAGCTTTCCGCCCTCCGTTTGGTCCCTGCCTCACACTGGAAATGTTGCTTACACGGCTCAGGCCAGACAGCAGGTGTTTTCCAGACATCGATCTCCTCTAAGGTCACCTGAAACCCACTGACCGACAGCGGCTGACCCTGACCACCAGCATTTTTCTGCGTCTGTGCTTCCTCCCCCAGCCCACGGACACTTGCGTATTCCCAAAACAAGCCCGGGATGCGACGGAGTCCCAGCTGCCTTTGTTTGGTAAACATGTCCGCAAATGTCTGGCTGTGAGGGGCAGAGAGGCAGCCCAGTGAGGGGAAGCGGAGGGGCCCAGGCTGGCCGGGGGCCCTGCAGAGAGCCACCTGGACACACCCACACTCATCAGGGACCGGGCCCTCTGCCTCCGGCCACTTCGGGCCCACACACGGTGCGCTGCAACATAAATATTTGTCAGATGGGAAGCTCTCTCATCAGTGCAGGAAGACCGGGCTTTGAACTGAGCAGTAAACCAGGGCTGGTTCACACTCCTGACACAGAGTTTAGTCTGCAGAGTCTCCCTGGTCAACCTCACAACCGCTGCACAGGGGACCATTCACTCTCTCTACTGACCAGGTCACACAGATCAACACTCAGTTCCCAAACTCATTCTCAAAACAGCAGCTTTTCTAACAAACCGGGGCACCAAAACACGCTGCTTTAAAGAGGATGACAGCTGGGAAGGAGAAGATGATGGAGCTGCTGCCTCTTCTCCGGCCACAGAGCACAGGACACACTTGAGGGGCAGCAGAGGTGCTGGGAAGAGGGGCACACAGAGGAGGAGGTGGGACACAAACGAGGATGGGACGACGCAGAGTGATCTCTGCTGCCAGCACAGGAAAAAGGAAACCAACTGTCAGGAAGACAAAGGGGCCAGTAGATGGATGGAGATGGGAGTAGCTCTGCGAGAGTCGAGCTCTGAATAGGCTTAAAAAACAGACTGTGAAAGGTCATTTTGTACATAAAACGAGACAGGAATGGGGGGGGTGTGCCCTGGGCAGAGAGAGGGTCTTACCTCTTCTGGTAGACTGAGGTGTGCGCGGCCGCCGTCTGGTCTCTGCTCAGCTGCGCTCCGGATGAGTAGGATTTGTAAAGTCCAGTCTTCCAGGTCCCGCTGACCAGCGCCACCAGCGCGAGTATCAGCGCGGCCCGAAGCAAACTTTTCCTGCACAGCGCGGAAACGGTCTCTCGATGATGGCCCAGTCCCATTTCGGTGGCATTAAAAGTCTGACCACAGAAGTTTGAATGAGCCCCGACTTGATCCGGTTTGCTTCTCAGACCGGTTGAAGAGTCCAGTTGAGAGGGGGGGAGATGTGTCAAACTGCACCGGACCGGTTGGAGAGAACGCGCATCATCTTTGAATTAAAAGCAGAAACGCCTTACAGATGATTCCAGCTGCCCTCTGTGAGTCTGGAGAACACTGGAGTCCTCAGTGAGCCGCGGACCTGCAGCACTTCTCGTTGGTCTCCTTTTGAAAGTGAACCTTGAACACTGTTAAGTGTGCTGTCCCCCCCTGTGCGTGCGCTCTGCCTGCCTCCTTCCCTCTGTGCGCGCACACAGCTGAGCTGAGCCTACCCAGCAGCGGGCACGAAACCAGCTTTATAGTGTCGCCCGTGGCTTTTAAAAACACAGCCCGCTGGGTCTGCTCACCCAGCCCTGCTCCAACTGCTATCCGAGGACGATTCACGCTCAGGGCGACGCTACTTTTACGCACTGAGGGTAAATTGGGGGGGGGGGGGGGGGGGGGGGGGTGTGGGGGGGGGTGGAGGGGCTGCCTCTCAACGTTCCCCTAAAAGTAACAGGAGCAGCGTCTCTGATCAGTTATTTTTACTGGCACAACCAAGGGAATAAAGAGATTCATCCACACATGTGCAATAGTCAGGTAACTCATTTGTGAAGATGTTAACAGCCTTTTAGAACCATCACAGAGGATGAAAGTACTTCTGTGGAGATCACAGAGCGGTTGAATCTTTATCATCCATTCATTCCACAACCGTCAGCTGGTTGTTGTAACCCTCTTCCTCCCATGAAGGCTGCCACCGGCAGTCAGTAACCACAAAGCTGGAGTCCACTCCACCCTAAACACCTGCCCAGCTCAGAGCCGGAGCCGGGGCCTGAATCTGTCTGTGGCCACTGGCACAACTAGGGAAACTGACTTTAACAGGACTGAGAGAGCCCACCTGCCCACAATCACAACATATGGAAAGTTGTGGACCGAGGTGAGGCTGTGCCTGAAAATGATGTGTCAGAGGGTTTTCTTTTTCCCCTTTTTTTTTTCCAGAGCACCCCTTCAGTGTTTTATGAGGCAACTAGGAGCAGACAGTGGTGCCAAGCTGAAAGCAGAGCTGTGGAGGGTTGATGTAAATCCCCGTGGACACCAGCAGCTGAAAATAATTTTGACCTCTTAGAGGGAGACTGAGATTCAGCTCCACCAAAAGTTTTTTTTTCCTTTTCTTTCTAAGGTGACTTCTCATGCCGTCAGTCTCCCGCTGCCTTCGTTTTCTTCCCCTCCTCTTAATAAACTGAATGAGTTAAGATCTTTCCAGCCACATGAAGGTTTATCAGACTACACAACCAGCTATTATTTACTTCTTTTCAAGACGGGGAACCCAATCCTCCCCTTCCATGTTTGGTCGTAAACATGTCTTGATCTTAACTCTTTATGTTAGTTGTACCAGGCATAGTTGAGAAAGGGGACCTTTACCCTCTACCATTCTAGAGGGGCCCTTTTAGACTACACAGTATGGTAATGAAGATCTATTATCAATCTCATATGGCAGGGGAGGTACACTGAGAAAAGAAACCTGAGAAAATATCAAACTATGACGTTAATGTAATTTTTAAATAATTTTCTTTTGTTCACATTTATAGGCCTATGTTGAATGTAAGTGGGTGGATATTAATTACAGCCACACTCTAACAAAGCTAGTAAGTATTTCTGTGTCTGTCTACTCACTGCTTCACCAGCTGCCAGATCAGCTCTCTCTTTTTTAGAGACACATCGCCTGTTTCAGCCCATTGACTTGAGCTGTCTCGATTGATACACATGCTGCAAGGAAAAGCAACAAAGATGCCCGGTTGAAGGGGAAATTTTTTCTCTCTATGCAGAATTTACGCTGTCCCCTTTCAAGACAAAGACTAATACTCTGCAATGGCTGAATATGATGAGTTGAGATGATTCACGTAATTAGTAAACATGTGTCCATTACCAAATAATTCTCACACTGTTAGTTCCAAAAGATTGTGGGCCACAATAGTATGGGGCGGTGTGTGCTCTGGTATAGTCAGACAGGCGCTGGGTGATATTGACCAGGCTGAAAAGCCCAGTGCTTCTCTCTGCTGCCATCTAGTGAAAAAATATTGAGAACAAATAATCTTGGTTCCAAAAACAGAAAATGTTTTGGCACAAAGCAAAAAATATTTTGACAAAGCTTTATTTCTTTCTAAAAGAGGGAGACACTGTGCATCACTATGTCATTCAGATGCTTTTTAAGCATACAAACTCATTCTGAGAAAGTCTAAAGCTTAGATTTGAATATTAGTCCAATAACCCAACGTCTAATAATGGCGTACATACTAAAAGTATATGACTCTAAAGGAAGGTTTGAATATATCTTCCATCAATGTAAATTACACATGTGTTTGGAATAAGACAAATGTTTTGAATTATTATAGTTGCGAAAACCTTTACTAGCAGAAAACTGCATTCACAAAATGACTATAAACAAAAATAGGTTCATCTGGTTTTCTCAGTTTGGTTAGGATTATTATTTTTCTCAGTGTATCATCTTCAGTCACAGTTCAGATATAAACACACCCCCTGCAGTACCCAGTGGGAGATGTGCTTAGTGGTAAACAGGTCTGCCTCAAACACCAGCCCCACACCCATTGCATTTCTCCGCAAGGAAGTTGTATAGACTGGTGTCCTTATTGTATCCTGAGGTGAAAAACACAAGAAGATATACACAAAATAAGAAAAAATACCCAATTAATATATTATAATTAAATATGTAAAGTGCAGTGTCTGGTGGTTGGTGTTCGCACCTGCAACCTAAGACGGTGCACCTCAATGGGGATGACTCTGAGGATAGGCAGTTCAACAACCAAGGTTTTAGGGTTACTCTTGATTAGACAGCCCTTCTCGATGTCCCATTCTGCTCCCTCCAGATACAGACCGGACACAAGGCAGCCTGCATGCAGTAGAAAGTCAGTTTTCACATATACTCTGCACACATACATGTGCATCATTTCTTTACCTTGTCTGGGTTTGTGGCTGACTTCATCCTCACTGCGATACTGAGTCACTTCAGTGTAGAGAGTAGAAAGATCCAGAGGCCAGCCGTTTTTCCTACATGCAGCTTGAACAACAGCAGTGAGGTAGGACTCTGGAACGTGCAGCCCTGACAGCCACATAACCTTCGGTTCTCCCTCATTCACCTGGCAGACATAAAATTCATGAAATACAACAGACATGTGAGTAAACTCTCAAGTTATTTGAAAAGTAAAACGAATCCCAGACTAAAGCAGATGGTTATATGCTCTGTGCAGAGTTGTGTGCGGTGGTATGTCTTTACCCAATGACTATACTGTTCATAACGCCTTTTGAAATGGCTCATCCAGTTGCTGAGGGACTTCAGGGTGTTAGGTGCCAACCTCTTCCAAATGCCAGGAATATGCCCATTAAAAAGGGCCTGAGCCACTTCATCCAGCTCATTGCTCATCCCCACCTCCCCAGACAAGGCCTGTGAAGCACAAAAAAGAGTCTCAACAAATGCAAGCTGTGATGTTTTTGCCAATATCCTATTTTTTCCCTCTGCCCACACTCCAACTCACCTTCTGCAGCTCAGCCAAAGACAGCTGCATGCGGACCACCAGGTTGTTGAAACGCTCTAGTTCTTGAAGTAGCACCACAGAAGTCGGTGAGATCTCTGTGCCAAACGTCTTACGGATCACGTCCATGTCAAATAACTCCGGCAGCTTGTTCTGAATGTCTTGTGCCACCTGGCTGATGTGTTCGTCCCTGCTGATACTTCCACCAGATTCACCTGAGACATTAAAATGTTTAAAAGCTACTGAGAAGATATCTTGGCAACATTTAGGCAAAGGCCAAAGCAAATACTTTTTTAAAAAGCAGTTTTTAATTCTAAAGTACAGATAATATTAATTCTGATTTTGCCAAATCCCACCTGTTTGTGGCTGAAGGTCTATTAGGTGAGACCACATCTCTTTAGTCTCTTGGGTGTAGTACCCTATTTCTGCATTGGCATGAAGTCCAAGTACCTCTGGTGTGTTTGCTAGAGGCATGCTCTCAATTTCATCTGGAAGACACATGAGGGTAAAGCTGTCAGTAAAGTCAGAAAACAAACTCCATTCTCAAACCTGTGTTTCAGAGCAACAACAACTGACCAACATATACAATCTTTGGACCCATTGGAGGAATTTTGTAATCTACGTCTTCACTGAGGAAGAAGTGGAACTGCCGGAAGGTATGGAAGAGAAAGTCTCCAAGGTACTCTTCCATGTAGACAGACAGGATCCTCCGGTCAAAGCTGTCGATTGCTCGTCCACCGTACATCACCTATAAAAACACAACAGCATTCAGAATGAATGAACAGCTTTACCTAAATAACTAAATAAAAACCAACAAACCTCTCCAATTAAGTATTTGAGACTCTCCCAGGGGATATTCCTGTCTCCTTGGTTGTAAGCCTTTGTCAGGTAGGTGTTCAGGATCTCAACACACACCTGTTAAGCAGAACGGCATTGCATCAGCTACTGAGGAGTGACATTAGCCTGTGGTCCTACTACCGAAACGGAGCAAAGATTTAGAATACTGAGCCACGCACAAAAAAGTCGGACTCGTTAAAGTCGTAGGGGACGTTCCAGCCGAACTTTCCATACTTGCGCCTCTCTTGCACCACGGCGTGGAAAAAGGCCAGCACATAAACCAGGCTGCTGAATACAGGGTGAGGGCATGAGGTCAGCATCTCATGTGAGATTTTAGAGTATGTGGCTCTCATGTTGAGCTTTAAGCCATTTGGAGGCTCTGTCACCACCTGCACACGGAAGCAAAGCTTATGTAAATACAATGAAATGTTCTCACGTATCCAGCTGCTTTCTTAACAAACTCCTTCAATCCAATGACAACTAGTAAAGTTAGCCCTCGCATCAAGGATTGTAAAGAAGATAATGCAGAAAAAAAAGAGAAAGTGTGTTTCACCTTCATGGACTTTTGCAGAATACCAATGGGGAAATCTTTAATTGGGTTCGTAGTTATCCACAATCGGAATCTCGGGTTAGGTTTGGTGATTCTCTCCAAGGACTTTTCTAACTCCTTTAGCCACTTCACCAGCAGGTGGCAGTTCTGCAGCATCAACCACTGGCCACGAGATACCGCCTTATCCAACAACTCTAGAGCCACCTTCATCACAGGTAGAGGCCCATTACCCAAACTTGAAGATTTACTTACCGATACAACATCTGTTGTTATCATTCTCTATGACAACCACAAATGCTACATTATTAAGACTTGATAGTTACTGAGTGGAAAACGTCTGAAGTACCTTCTCTTGGCCTTGGCCCATTGCAAGGAACTTGAACTTGCTGCCTCCAAAGCCTGACAGATCGGCAAGTTTCTGGAGGTCACTGGCTGGGTCTGAGCCGGGGCTCAGAATGAAGACGATTGGTGAGAAAGGTGTGCTTTGTTCATGAATTGCAGCAAAGCTGATCACTGGGGGCTGTACATATCTGAGCAAAAAAGCAGGGAAAGTTTGAATTATCTCGGCTTGAATCAATATGCATGTGGATATGGGATCAATATGCTTTCTTTAGTACAGTTCACCTCCATCCCACAATTACCATACTGTATATTCACTGCTGTGCAATGGTTTTTACAATTTTAGCTTTTACAGAGGGGTAGAGATAGACAGGTAGATGTGTCCAACACACATTTGAACAGTCATATAAACTCTCTTACTTCTTGCCCATGGTCACAGTGACATAGTCTGTGACAGCTCTGAAGACTCTATCAACACGAAAACAGCGCAGCAACAGCAGCTTCTGAAAGGCTGATAGGTTCTCCTCATAATTCAGGGGGAATGGAACCTGTTCTGGTGTGTCCAAGTCACTCCACTGAGGAAAAGAAAATCAGAAGTAAACTAAATTGATCAAATAAGTTACTTTGTGACAGTGGTTTTGCGGCCCTGTCATTTACCACTTTCCAGTCACTTGAATGTTTTTCAATGTCGTCAGGAAGAGAACCAAATGTATCAGGAAAGAGCTCGGAAAGTTTCATTAAATCCTCCCAACTCTGGTCGGGAAGCCAGTCACAAGGCTTTCTGCGTTGGCTCTTTTCCAGAGAGAGATTACCTTTATATGAGAGATGGGAAGGCATGAAACGTTAGTTTGAGCATTGTGAATATTCATATGCTTGTGTCTGCAAGTGATTACTGTAAAGCCATTATAAATCTTTGGCATCTCACCCTTAATAAAGAACTCTAACTCGTCCTGAGGCACTCTCCCCTCTGCTTGCTCAATCTTTATGGTCATGTTAAAGGAGAAGAGCAACTTGTGTCTCTCAAACAGCCCTACAGATAAGTATTCAGTCAGGATGTTTTAATCTACAATCAAATTACATGCATTTAACTATATGAAATTGTTCTACCCTCATTATTTTACCTGTGCAACCATAGTTATAAACACTGTATGTTAGAGTGTTTATGATGTTCTCGAGTCTTCGGTGAAGGTCTGAGTTAGGCAGAGACTTTTGCAGTGAAAAGTTGAACACTTCCAGGTATGAGGCCAATGAGTACTGGTACATGCTGCTAACCAGAGCCATGTCTGTCAGTACAAAGAACAGAATAGCGCCGCGCTTGGCCGCAGGTCGGTAGCCATCTCTGAGTTTATCGATGTCCATGGACATCTTCTGAGCCAACTTAAGTTTCTCAAATACCTGATAAACAGATAATCAAACAGAGAGAAATAAGCTACTAAGTAAAAGTATTATTCAGACATGCACTAATCTATACTTGAGTCATATTTACCTCACTGGCTTTTGACTTTGTTTCCTCCAGTGTGTGAACAAGCTCTGTGTTATCCAACATATTGCCTTTAGATGTGGCCATCTCCCTGAGCAAGGAGTCCCCGAGATTTTTAAGCAACTTTTTATTGTCACTTGTCTCTTGGATTAAGCCCTCACGCTGTTCTTCCAACTCCTTCTTCTCAAAGCCCATTATAACACTGAGAAGCTGGTCTTCCAGCCCCTTAAGGGTCACTGAAAGAAAAAAAAAGTAGATAGAGACAAGTTATACAGTATCTTTTTTCCCATCATGGAAACTGGTTGCTGTACTTTAGATCTTACCAGTATAGTTAATGACCATCGCTTTTCCGAACACCGATGGAGAATATTTGGGGTTAGACAATTTTGTGTTGAGGTAAAGTTTAAAGTTGGGATCATAGTCCACCTCCTTGTCACCCAACATGATGACCTGCCTGCCCTCTGCTCCTTTTACATTCTTCTCCAGGACATTTTCAATTACAGGGTCAATGGATTCATCCACATCTTGAAAAAGGAATGGATAACCATATTTAATGGCCATCTCAAGTTGTTTCAGGAAGTCTGGATCATTGAAAGATGAGACCTGACAGAAGAATGGGGATAAATATTCTGAGTTACATGATCCAACAAAGTTCTAATTCTGGACCACCACTGGTTTCTCTGAGACCTGTATGAGCATGGAACATTAATACCTTCAGGTTATTGTTTTCTTCCTTCTTTTTAATCCAGTTTAGGGCTTGCTGTTGAGGGTCAATACACATGGGAAATCGGCTTCCTCTAGTTGTGAGAATTCCGTTCTGCACCGATAATTCATCTGAGGGCAAACCCTCTGAGCACCACCTGTCACACGGGGTTTGTTTGATGCATTAGCAACATAGTTCAACAAATAAACTTATACACAAATTGCTGTCATCAAAACACTTTCATTTGATGAAAAAAGGTTTCAATATACGTTCTCCTCACCTGCTGATTTCTACTTCATCAGTAAGAAGATTTTCCACTTTGAAAGGCTGACTTAAGGGGATGCCTCTCTCATGCACATCCTTAATCCATAGTTGGTATACCATTTCATTCCTGAAGTCCCAGCTGAAGGCTCCCTCGTAGCTCAAAAAAGCAGCAGAAATCAGGCAGTCACCAAGGAGACGCACACGCTGCTGCTTCAGTTCATCCAGATCTTTTGTCCACCTGAGTTGTGTATTTGATAATAAGGAGTCAAATCAAAATCTAGTTACACGAAGTGAGGAAAAAATAGATGAGAATTTATATTTTAAAAAAGCTATTTTTCGTGGTATGTTGCATTTGTACAACTTCACCGTTCATTTTCAGAGCCCAGGCCAGAGATGAGTTTGTCAGCAGCTTCAAGCCTTCGCTCCATGATATCAGCCTCATCCTGTAGCATCTGCTTCTCTAAAACAGCAGCCTCATATTTCTCTTTAAGAGAATGTAACTCCTTTTCTATTTTGCTGAGCTCCTTCTGAATTGAGTCCAATTCCCGCTTACTCTGAAAGAAGTCCTTCTCAAGTCGTGCTACCTAAAGAAGAAATGGCACAATGTTTTTCTCTTGAAATACATGATTTTGTATCAGGGACAACATAACCTTTGACTACCTTCTCTCTCTTGGGTTTTATTTGGCTGGCAACATCACAATAACCCATGACTGCTTCAACAAACTTAAACATTCCCGAACCAGCCTTACTGATCGCTTGCATCTCCTTTAGGGTTGTTTGCAGGTCCCTTAGGAACCCTAGCCAGATAAAAATACAAAGAAAAGTAATGACATTTACAGAATGAAGAACCAATTAGACAAATCCGTAAAGAAGCCTTGAGAGCTATTATTTTAAACTATTTAAAGAAATTAAGAGAAAGTTTGCAAGGGAAGTCTCAGGTAGTCCTTTCAAATATTGTCTCCAAATTTATTTTGAATTGTGAAAATTTACCTTTGACTTTCCTAATCTGGGAATGACTTATGGAATCGCAGTCCATCTCCATCAGGGAGCGCAGGAAGTTAGCTTCTGACATCATCCCCTTTGCTGACTGCCAGCTGATTTCATTGTAGCCACGCAGCACCAAGATGCACTCGCAGACCACCTGTACTGGTTTGGGTGGCTTAGCAAAAGAGCTGCAAGATGAGACGGAAAGAAAAGGCTGATTATTAAAAATAAACACCTCAACAAGTTCCCTTTTTTTGATCAGGAATCCAAGAATGCTTTACCAGCCTGTTTACTATTAAAAAGATTGAAAAAGAATATTAACACTTCTGTATGTCATGCTTCAGGTTAGCATCTGCTTTCTTGACATATATTTAAAAGAGATATTTGCATGACAGTTGACATTCTTTATCGATTATGTTTTCAGAATTATTTTGACCTTCATTGCCATAATTATTTTAACATAAGATTTTGATATTTTACAGGAGTTTACCGAATCTCTGTGACGTCTGATTTTTCCAGGTCTTGCAGGGCAATTCTTGCAGCCTCTAATGCAGGCAGAGCTTCAGTCAGGGCACTCTCAGCTTCTGTCTTCTCAACAGCTATAACTTTGTTCTGTTCTTCAATCTCTTTTGCTTTCTCTTCTCCAAGAGCCTTTTTCTCCTCAGCTATAAGGAAATGTCACAGATATAGCTTACCATAGCCATTGGCAACTTTTTCAAATTTTTACAATAATTAGTTCCAGAATAAAGATGCCCACTGACCTATTTTCGTGTTTGTGGCAATATCTTCCAGAAGGGTTTCACAAGCTGTGCACTTTTCAGCGAGGACTATCTTCTGATCTGCTAGCTTGACATTCAGCTCAGCTAGCTGCACACTGGCTTCCTTAAGTTTATCTAAGCCACCCTCTAAATGTTTGCACTGAGCTAAAACACAAGAGAAGATTGGTTGAAATCATCACTGACATACTAATAAGTATTTATGCAGTTACTTAAAACACAGGCATGTGATGCCTCAGGTCCATCCTCTTACCTAAAATGAATTGATCTTTTTCCTCTAATAGGTTAGAATAGCTGTTAATAAAGTCCAAGTAGTTCTTTGGAGTAACAAAGTTACATCGTCTGAGTTTTTGAAGGAAAATCTTGCTGTAGTCACCCACAGAGGTATGAACCATGCATACATGATTTATAACTGCTACAGAGTGTGCCTCAGGAATCATTGGACTTTCACCTGTAGAACCAAACAGAAAACTGGTAATTGTGAGGATTAAAGGATTCAGTTGCTGCAAATGTCCATCTGAAACTCTCACTGTAAAGTAAAGGAAGTTTAAAATTCCCATTGGAAGACCCTTGTCAAATATTCATGTGTTTTCTTTTCTCTTTTCACATGTTTCAACCCACCAAGGAAGGAATCAGCGACTGCATGTAATGCCTGTGGTGGCCATGGCAAAAACCAGTCTATCACCGTGTTGTTCAACAATCCTGAAAAAAGATACACACACATAAAAAAACAGTCACTAACATGGCAGAAATAAGAAATCATATGACAGTTTCATAAGCTTAAACACATAGGTCACCTGGAAAGTTCCTGCAGCGTGTTCTCAGGGTGTCTCCCACAGGAGACATGCCTAAAACAATGTGTAAATTGTTTGCACTCTTGTTAACAAAGTACTGCCACACGCTCTCTTTTGAAGGACCTGCTCCCATTTTAAGTGCCTCATCACGCAGCTTGTTGAGAATGGATTCCTTTTCTTCATCGGGGAACAGTGCAGGAACTATGCCTGATGTCAGCATGTTATTAATGAGCTCCAAGAAGCCTTCCTCAGCAACATGAGCATCAGTGAAGAGGAACACCATCTTCTTATCTTCAATGCCAAGCTTTGAGTACAGTGTTTTCAGATCGTCTCGCAGGCTGGATTCATTGTAGCCTCTGCTCAGTGTTATTTCAAAGATCTGTGTCATGCAGAATCAATTACCAAATGTTAAAAATGGATTGCTTAACCTAAACTTAATTTTTATTAGATTACAATTTTACATATAACATTATAGCTACCAGGGAAACTATTTAGAGACAATAAATATAAGCATAGATAAGTATAATTATAGATGTTAGTTCAATTTGGCAAACTTTAACACAACAGTTTAAACTTTCACAACCTCACAGCCAGCAGAGAATGCAGCGAGTTTGGTGAGGGACTGCTTCCCAGAGCCCCCCACTCCAACAAGCAGGGCATGGCCACGGTCGATGCGGACAATGCGGTGGATGCGGGTCAGATGCTCCAGTGCATCATCAAACAGTACTAAGTTCATTTTAGACTTTGCCTCATTGTATTCCTCAAGAATTTCCTGCAGAACGAAAGAAATGCATCGGGTGGAACATTGAAAAAGTTTCTCACATTATCCATCCATTGTCAAATAGGGTTATTCCTAAAAGGGTCGTACGGAGGTCTTTCCCACTCATACACAGGCAATTAAGAATAATAAACAAACCTAACATGCATGTTTATGATATTGGGAGGAAGTTGGAGATAACCCAACCCCACATGTAGAACATACAAACCCTACACAAAAAGGCCCCTATGGATTTGAACCAGTAACCCTTTTGCTGTGAGGCAATGAGTGCTAACTTTCATTTTTCTTTAGTTAATATACCAAAAATTTTTAGAAAACGTTTCAATAACACTGATACTACTATACCCGAAACAGAGCTTTTGAAGCATCATAGCCTTGAATGTCTTCATAGACTCTTGGTTCAGATTCATTAAGGACTGTTTTGTAGTCTCCAAAAAGTATTGGGTCTTTCATCACTGCCTCCACTTCGGACTTGAAATGCTCTTCAGTCAGGTTCTTTATGTAGCCTTGAACCTGTTGCCAAAAAGGGTAAGTTTAAAATCCAACATACATTAAAAAAGGGTGGATTCCATCAACAGTTTTGTACAATTGTATTACCAATGTCTTGTCAGTTTCATCGATTAGTCTGTCATGAAAGATTCTTAGGCACTCATTTCTCCAGATACGCACAAACTGGGTGACAGTCAGAAATCTGTGAGAGGTCAAATAAAATTGGAAAGAAGCATTTAATCTGAGACCATTTACTCAACTGTCGACAGAGTGAAATGTATAGACTCAGACCTGTCTGGCTGGGTGAGAACCAATCCATTATAGACTCTTGACAGGTCCCTCAGGTTGAAGATGTAGTGGAATTTTGAGGGTGTGGCTGGCAGATCTTTGATAATGTTGTTGTAGAGTTCCAGTGTACAGAACGTGACTTTGTCACAAACCTTCTTTATGGCATCTTCAAATAGCTAAAATATATTTAATTAAGTTTTAGAAGTAATGAAAAACGTAGTGAGAACTCTCAGTGGAGTGCAGACACTTACTCTGGTGTGGCCTTTGATAATGGACGAATAGATGAGGTGGAGAGATTCCATTGTTGGAAAGGGAATGCTGAAGACACTGAAGAGCGAGGTGAAGCGTGTATCGACCTCATTCCTCCCACCTCCTGCCTTTCCCATGGCAGCAATAAAGCCAAGGTCCTTCAGGATTTTGTAGTTAAGTTCCTTTTCTCTGTCATACAGACCTCCTCTGTCCAACAGCAGCTTCAGGAGAGCAATAGGCTGTTGTGTACCATAACTGTCCACCTGAAAATGCATTACAAACATTGAAATACACCGGAACTATCATCACAGCAAAGGAAACAAGATTAACTGGGAGCTTGAAACAGGTACTTTTGGCATGTTCATATCATCAATAAAGACCAAAAGTCTCTTTCCCATCGGAGGACCATAGGTGTCTTTCGTCCTTTTTTCCACATTTGCCTCCAGATTTCTTTGGAGATCTAAGGACGTTGTTCTGGATGAGAAGTTGATGGTGAGAGGAATCTATAAAAAGATATTTGGACAAGATGATTTAATAATTTTTTAGTTTCTTTGTTTAACAATTTCTTAAGCTCAGAATAGAATATGTATACAAATATAACTATGGATAGTATAAATTTAAATACCACAGGATTACAAATGGCTTTTACAATAGCTCCATGTTCATACCTACACCAAATCACACAGGTCATCATCACAGCATTAGAGAAAATACAATTCTAATCTTAAGAGCTCGCACTAACACACATAACAAAATCAACCAAATTAATAAAAATTAGTTATTTCTTTACTGAATAATATCTCACTTTTGTGGTTTGGCCACTTATGAATGATGCTGAAATCTCTTGTAGGTAAAATTTTTTAAAAATCCCATTTCAAGTATAAAATTGAAGTTGGCCAGATACTATTTACCACATTTTGGAAAGATAACAGAAAATAATGACCAGGTTAGATGTACGATAGAGTCATATTCTCAAAAAGCATCCTGTCATTCCTCAAAATGGCTAAAACAAGCACAGTTTCAATGTAAGTTTCAAAATGTAAATTTCGAAATAAAATAGGAAAAATGTTTAAATGGTAAATTGTTTCTCAAGCACTGAACCTCAAATATATAACATGATTTGTCCCACTTAAAATTACTTTTGAATCTGCATTAACGTTCTTCAGGAAGTTATAGATTGTGGCAGTTTTCGAAGTCCCAGACTCTCCAACCAGAAGCACTGGTCTTTTTATTTTCACCATCTGTTCCACAATCCAACTGGCTCTTGTGGTGTCAACAGTTGGCACTATGGGACAAACAGAGCATAAATAAATCAAGTGTAGATAAAGCATAGATATAAATATATGCATTTGTGTAAATCTGTGGTTGTTGTCCAGCTGCTGTCCAGTTACCTAAGATATCTGCAAACTTCATTTCAGGGTTGTGAATATATTTGGCAACCAAGGAACTCCAAGGAACCCACTTCATTTTGGTCCCATCAAAATGGAAGTCATACAGAGTAGGGAGATATCCTGTATGAAGGCATTTTGGTTTTAATGAGCATACATCACATGTTCACCCATTCTACACCTTCGTAGAAAGTGCACTGTGTTGAGGTGTTTGATCCCTCTTATCCATATTCTCTTCTACACAACATGACATACTGCCTATTTTCAAATAAAATGCAAGCCATAAAAACACACACTGTTGACAGTAAATGTCCGTTTCATCATCATTTCTGGACAAATTCTTGCTTTTTACCTGGGATCTCACCAGGCCCAGCCAGAGCTGCCTCATCATGCACGGGGGTTAAGCAGGAAATTTTTTTGATGAATTCGTCAAACTTGATCCTACCACTCCCCATCAACGTGGAACCCAGTGAGCAGTACAATGCTTCCAGGAAGTAGCACTCAAGTACCTCAGCGTTATTGTTCTCATTCTCAAGCAGAGCATCAAGCGTCAAGCATAACTGAGTGACCTTAACGCATGACCAAAACATACACAATTAATTAAAGCATTTGTAGCATTGGAAAGTTAACCTTTTTCTGCTTAAATACACCAGTGCAAGTACTGAAACGTATTTGAAGATCTGGAGTGAATGAATGACCTACCATATTCAGATCTGTCTGAGGGACAACAGTCTCCAGTTTCTGATCCTGCTTGCCATCAACAATGCCATCTACAATCATGTCAATAGAGCTGTGCACATATTTCTCAAATAGTCTGGTAAGATTCTCTTGCTCCTAAAAAACAGACATTGTCCAGATATCAAATCAAAAACAAGATCAATTATCATGCATATGATAAATCAAATCATACATGTATTTTCCAACACCTTTTCAGGTCTGTTGTTCACCCATCTTTGCCAGAATGGGGTGTATCGTATGTTCTTGGGGTCAACAAAAACCATCCCACATCTTGAAACAGTTGCAGGGGAAGCATACTGAAGATCTCCAACCTGCAAAGGCAAAGTTCTATCACGATATCTACAATATTTTTTTTGTTTGTATAATGCAGGGAAAAGTTTTATGTTTACGATTCAAAATGAAGACAGAACCTCAAATAGCAGTGCACAGTGACCCTGTAAACGGATCCGTTCCCCATTGGCTAGAGTGAGAAGCCTGTTGTCATCCATGACGGAGTTCATATTCTCAACCCACAACGCATCCACATCTCCATCAAACAGGATGTACCTGTGAGTCAAAATGAGTTCTTATTGTAATATTTCACAGGATATTCCTCTCATGTTGTGTTAATAGCATGTGGCATGTTTCATCTTGTACCTTCTTTCTTTTTTGTCAGTAGGCTTGTTAATTTCACGGAAGATGTTGGATAAAATCCCATCAGTCCAGTCTCGAGTGTCAGGGTCAAGAACTCCATAAAGTTCAATTACACTCATGGCTTTGGGGTTGAGGGGATATAACTTGGTATGCAGTCCCAATCTGATTAAAGCATATTCAAGATCATGTCAAGATAAGATCGAGGATGTGGAAAAATAACAATGTGAGCTGACACTCACTTGGTCTGAGCTTGACATAATGTGTTTATCACAACAGATTTCCCTCCACCTGTTGGGCCCACAATCATAATAGTGTGCCTGGTCATCATCGTCTCATACATCTGAACCACTTTATCCACCTACCAAGAAAGAATAGTGACCAATCACCATCTCAACATTTCCATGAATTCCATAGTTAAATTATTTGTCAGTAAAAACTAATTATTTTTCATTAAACTTTATAAGAAACCCTGTGTCGAAGTTTCAAAGTCTGGTATCTAAGCTGCAGATGAAACACCTGGATAGGCAGAATGATGTATTTGTTTTCTTCTAGGGACTGCTCCACAGCACCATTGAAGTCAGGATAATGAACACGAGGGCAGTCCAGTCCAGGGAACAGATCTGAGATCAGTCCAAGAAACAAGGGAACATCCTCAAAGACAAACTTTGGCAGATTCATGTCTCTCAGGGCTCGCATCAATACCACATCCTGTTGAGAGGAAAGAAAGATTTACAGTGACCAAGTCAATTAAAAAGTTTTAAGACTGTTATATAGGTGAAGTTCTTCAGAAGGGACTGAATAAGGGTAATCAAATCAGAGAGAGCGGATCTTTACTTCACTGAGGTCTGGTGAGCCTCTCTTCAACTCTCCTGCCATCACCAGCACAGACTTCAGAGCACGTAGTCCAAAATCGTAATGAGACTGCTTGGACAGCTGCTCACGAGCCAGCTTATAGAGCACTGTCATCTTCTTTGCCAGCACCTAACATTAACAGTTTTGAGGAAACAAGATCACACAACAGCTGGCTCTACTGATGGACATTCAAAAGTTAATGTAAAATTATCATGAATCTCTTCCAGTTGTTTAACAATGTGAAACTACCACTTTAAATCAGTCGAGTAATGTATTGTCCGTATTGTTTAATCATTATAAAAATATCAAATAAAATAGTAATAATATAGTATTTTGTGTTTATTACCTTGGCCAACAGGAAGCCTTCAGAGAACAGCATTATCTCACAAATCTGCTGCAGATCAGGTACAATGACAACCACTGGCCTGAAGAGGGCTTTGACTGATTCTGGCAGCTCCGTACGTCCTGCATAACCGGGGTTCATTGTGATAAAAATCCCCATTCGGTCATCTAGACCGATCTCTTGACCTTCAAACTGTACATAATATGCATAATTAATAAATTAAAAAGAATAAACAGAGATGCTATCACATCAACATGAATAATGCTTCTGTGAACAGGCAGAAATAGCATTTTATCATGTCACAGTGGGTTGTTCTTGAATGTGGATAAAAAAAGACGTTACGGTACATAACCACCATACAGCAAAATTACCTGAAACCTTTTAAGGTGTAAAATCAGTGCATTGCGTATAGTCTGGATTTTAGAAGAAATAACTGATAATACAGAGGCCTCGATTCGGTTAAACTCATCAAAGCAGCCCCAAGCTCCACACTGGGCAAGTCCAGAGAAAATCTTCCCCACAGCCTGGCCACAAAGAGAAAAGAGGTTATACAAAGCAGGTAACAAGTGACAGGTCTAGATTTCACTGAAAAAAAGATCTTCAGAACAGACATTTTTCAGTGCTTGTGTCTGAAGTGTAAGCTCCTTACCGTGCAGTCCATCCCTTCACCGCAGTTTGTTACCATACAGAGCAGACCTAGAGCTTTGGCCAAATCTTTGGTGGACTCTGTCTTTCCAGTACCAGCAGGTCCAGCTGGAGCTCCACCCAAGTACATGGAGAGGGCCTAAATAGGGCATTAAAGATGTCTTGCTTAAAAAACTATCTCAATTTGAAATCTCTCCATTTTTATTTATGATTGAAAAACAATAAAGCGTTGTGAACCTGTGTAAGTGTTAGGTAGATTCGGTCTGTCAGTGGGGTGATAACCAATCGACCATTCAACCCCATGTATTCGTAGCCATAATTGAAATGAGCACTGCATTGCCGTACATATAAGTCATCATTTTCCTTGACCCAGTAGAATCTCAGCTGGCTTTCCCACTCAAATTCACGTGCATCCATTATACTGCAGAGAGACTGAAATATTTATGCTATTCTTCATTTTCTAAAGACATAAAATGAAAACCTTTAATGAATTCACCTGTTGTTCCGTAACTTGTCCACAATGTCTCTCATATGGACGTCAATGATAAGCACAGTGTTGATCTTCCGCCTGTCATTTTTACTCATAGGTTGAGTAATTCGTGTGACAAGGTCCTCTATCTGCTGGCGCATCTTGTCAGCATAGCTTCTCAGTGCATGCTTTTCTCCCTTTTTGACTCTTTGAAAGACATCTTCTACCTCCCAGGTCCACCACACCTGATTTGAAGCCAGCACAACCATGCCCTGGTACAAAAACATCCATTCCACCCTGAAAAGCATGAGAATGACAAATATAATGTGCTCATTGTTACACACTGGTACATGAAAAACAGCCAAGTGCTTCTCTTTGTATTTACACCCACCTATTCCTGTCTTCACAATAGCGGAATATTGCCTCCTTAGTGATAAGTCTGTTAGTCCGTTTCATCTCCAGAAGTACTTCCAACATCCACTCTTCTGCTCTCCCCTCCACTGGGATGGGATTCCTAAACTCCATTATTTCGCCCTCAGCTGACACCATGGCTCCAACTGCCATCTCCCCACCGCTTTCCATATCAAATCTTAGAGATGCAATGTTGTCATACATCTAATAAATATCAAAGCAAGAAAAAAATAATCAAAGTGGATTTCATAAAAATGATGAACTATAAAAGTGAGGGTTCTATATTTTTCCAGCAAAAAACCTTGATCATGTGTTCTTGGACACAGGCAGGGTCGCTACTCCCGAGAATGCTGAGCAGTTCATCATCAGAGATGAAGAAGAAGCGCGGGAATGCATTTCGCTTGGAGTCCAGGTAATGATTAAGACTCTTTTGGCACTTCTCCAAACCATTACTCAGGTTTTGTAGATCTGACAGCCGGTTAGGAACCAGGCAGCACCGCTTAATGTTTGGGTCCCTCACTGTGTCATTCATTATCTGCACAAAAATCAGGCTTCGTCAATTCAGCTAGCATATTTAGCTTTGTCAGGCTACTGTAATAACAGAGCTCACTTTTTTAAAGTTCTTGTCAATAACATCAAACTTCTTCGCTTCCTCTGGCATTTGTGAGCGAACGTCTCCACCGCAAAATATGCTCTCCAGGTACATCCATTTTCTTTGCACCAGCAACCATACCTGTGCAATTACAATGTTATCAAGTATGTTTGATGATTTGCAACAGTTTGGTGTCAATATTGTTTTTCACTTACCTCTATACTTTCACTAATTAGAGACAGATCTTTTTCCAATTGCTGTATAGTGCCAAGGAAAGGACCAACAAAACGGCTGCCAGCCATGCTTTGTAAGTTCATGACATCATTGTCCACATTCTGTAGAACTTCATCCATGGCTCCCAGAATAGAAACTTGTTCTTGTGTGCTTTTGCAATACGGCTGCTCAGTGAAATTCATCTTTTCCCAGGTATCTATCACTTCCTTGACTCCCTGAAATCACATGCATAAAAATAGACAAACATGGATTTGTAACTAAATCATGTATACATTTTCTATTGGACTGACCACCAACTTGTATTTGATCCTTCAGAAATAATCAATTAACAGGAAAACTTGCCTTCTCAATGCTTAGTTCTTTCACTGCAGAGGTGACAATTTCACCAATGACATTTGCATATTTGTAGAGTTCAATGGCAAACATGTTCTCCAGAGTAAAGCTGTCTGGGTCAACCTCAAAGCTAGTGCCTGTTCTGTCCATCAGCTGTTTCCAGTGCCTGAAACATAGAGATATGTTAATGTTAATCTGACAACATGAACAAATCATGAATGTACAATCCTCTGATCAGATCTACATAATCCATCCTGTGCAAAGCTAAACTAATAAAACAAATGTAAAAAAAATTGAGATGGAAAGAAGAAAATTTCAAACCATCAAACTTAGTTTTCAATGTTTTATGTCAATGATTTATTCTTGGTAGAACCCATTATCAGTTTTTGCACTAACCTGTCTCGAAGGGCCTCATTCTTTAAATCCAACAGCAAAGGCAACGATTCTCTAAACTCTTTCATGCGTGCATCAAGAAAAAAGGCCACAGGCAAGGTCCGAACTTCTTTGGGCAGTTGTCTCAAGCTTTTGATGAATCCAGCTATGCCGTCCTGTAGTAGCGGAACATCTACATCCACCCACAAAGTCTGAGACCACTTTGCTTTTGCATCCTGAAAGATGTTACAAACAAAAAAGTTATTGAAGACGCTTCGATATCTAGAAATCACGTAATATATCCTGGCAATTTCAAACTGTGACAGACAGCCACCATATCCTACCTTCTGAGCTCTATAAACCTCATATATGCGTCTCAAGCCCCCCATGTCTTTTTGAACCTGGATCATCTCTGGGTACGTGGCGAGTGAAATGTCCAAAAGCTTCTGGGAATTACTGAGCTCCTGCCCTTCTGCCAATACGTCAGCAAGCTCTGCCTCATATTTTTCCACAAGGCTCAGTCCTGAAATATCAAAATTAAAAATACACTTAATATTTAAATTTACAAAATGGTCACTGAAATTATATCTACAGAAACATCCATGTACCTTTTTCTAAGTCATCTCCTACAGCTCCAGGACCATGCAAGTTGAAGCCTTCAGCAAAGATGGACAAATCTTGCTTAAACACTTTGATTTTTTCCTCCGTAATCTTGTGTAACAATGACAAGAGAGGCAAAGTTTGTTCTGTAAATGCACATTTCTAAAAGATAAATACTTCAAGAAATAAATTCCATTTATATAGATTGTGTTAGGCTTCCATGTCTTACCACGCTAAATGATTTCTTGACATCTGTAAGACTTCGATCTACTTTTCTAGATTCATTTAACAGGTCACTCCATGTCTGGGCAATATCTGCCACCGACTTAAACTCATCCTCTCCAACCTTGAGGACAAAGGGCGCATACAGTTTAATATGTGAAAAGATTCAAACAATAGAATTTTCTGAGTGACAAAAATGTTACATTTAACAAAGTACCTCCACTTTGTAAATGGTAAGTGTTCTGTATCTTTCTTGGATGTCAGAAAATCTCAGTTCCACATCTAAGGACATATCCCTGATGTCTGAGATGGCATCAAGAATAGATTTAAGTTCTTCAAAAGAGTCAGGGCTCTGCTCTAGCTTGTTAGATAGCCGCTGTTGTTAAAGAAAATTACAAGTAAGTACAAGTAAGTAAAAAATAAAACATTTTCATCATCTAAAACACTGTTATATGATTCACACCTTGAACTCCTCTGTCAAGTTCAAGAGGTCGTCTTTAGCAAACTTGATGAGTGAGCTGCCCAGTGAACCGATCCAGGACTCAACCATCTCCTGTATTGTCTTAGCCAATGGCTCCAGGTTTAGATGGATGATGTGCCGAGTCTCACAGAGAGGCTCCTGCATCACCTCTTCTTTAACATTTGAAAAAATCTGTAGCTGCTCATCGTACATGACAAAGGATGGGTTTTTGGCTGCAAACTTTTCAATGACAGATGTTTTGTTATTTTCCCAAAGAGGCTGATAGCGGTACCAGTGGCGTAGGTATTCATCCACAGAGCGTAGCAGCTGCTGGATGTTCTGGGACACTGCCGTGGTATTCTCAATCAGCTGTGCATGATGCCACACATCACTGAGGAACGTAAATGTCACCAGCTCATCTTCGCCTTCTGCGTGTTGAGGTGGGCACTCAATGCAGGTTCCACGCATCCAACGTGGAAATTGCTGACAAAAAATAAGTTATGGACTCATTGATACATGTATTAAAATGCACTGTCAAAACCACACACACAAACAAGACAACAGTGATAATCTCACCTCGGTGCTCTCAATACAGTCTTTCATGCACTGCATTAATAATCCACATATCTCTTTTTTTTTAGGCTGCAACACAATCTTAGGGGCAGACAGGATGGCATCAATTTGAAAAAGAGCAGTATTTCCCATCAGCGCGGTGTTGAAGGCCTTAATGTTGCTTTATGCGAAAGCCAATGCGAGAAATGGTACAATTTCAGTAACTACATAACAAAAAGTAGTCACAAAATAACTCCCAAAATAGTTAGCGGCAAAGGCCCGAAATTAAGGCGAATACCTGATAAGCATCTTTACGAGGGAGTCTAGAACCTTCCGCTCCCAGTATATGTAGTAATTTGCCATACACGAGGCTTTGCCACTGCTGGTTTCCATGATCAAATGTTCCGTCTTGGTGATGAGTAAACCAATTTCAGTATACTTACCTCTCAGCAAGGCCACGGTTTTGACCCTCTCTCCATCAATGTGTTCACAAAACTCCTTGACACCTTGACAACATTCCAAATCAAATCAATAATAATGCTCTTGAATTCCTTTTTTAAATAATCAAACAAGACAACAGTGATAATCCTCAGGACAGTATCTTTGAGGATTCTACCTGGTAAGTCGCGTGATTCATCTGGAAGTTGATATACAAATAAATTGGCCATCACCATAGACTGCAACCTGGATTCAATGTCACTCTCATTGTTGCGAATCTGATTGACCACAGTCTCAAACTTAGAGACGGCCTGGAATCCTTTTCTGATGAAGTCGGCTATCCCTAAAACCAACCATATATGATATTCAATACTACAGACCACATTTGTTTATCAGAGCACAAGTCTGTGTATATCATGTTACACAGATAATTCAGCTTTAGTTGCCAGTGTACCCAAGGCGCTCCAGTTGAGTCTTTTGCATCCGAAAATCATGTGCTTTCTCACTGGTTCTATTTGTGGTGCAAGCATAGAGAGATGTTCCCCACTCAGGTTAGCAGTCACGGAGTGATAGCGATTGATTAGTTTGTTCAGATCGTAAATATATCTAAAACCAAGGATGACACAGGTAAAAACATTAAACAGTGGTTTTAACAATCAACATAAAACACTGTATTAGTGAGTACCATCACCTTAGGAATTTGTCCTCTTGTAGAGCCACATTTTGAGCCATTTCTGGCACAGGGTAGTCCAGCCATGCAAGGCGCTTTGTCTCAGATATGACCTCCATGATTTCTGCACCAGAGTTAACAGCGTATCGCGGAGGTCTTTTTGGACCTTCACTTGGTGGAACAGCCTAATATATATATATGACAAAAAGAAAGAAAAAAATAATTATTATTTGAGAAGATTTTGTATTGTATTGTAAGTTTATCTGCGACAAAATATTTCCAATGTTAGTGACTTTAAGTAAATAAATAGTAAAAGATCCATACCGTATCCTGGTTTTGAATAGTAGACAACACGGTTCTTTTTATTAGCAGCGTCAAGTGGCTGTCTGTCTTATTCAACCAGACTTTGTGCGTCTGTATCTGATAGTCCCTAATCTGCCCTGCAATTTTTAGATACTTATCTTTGGCCTAGAGGGAATACAGAAAAATACGTTATAAGATAGCCTCCCACACTATTTTGAGGACAATTAAGGACGCCAAAGCAGTAGTGAAACAGTGAAAACACTTACCGCTTTGATTTGTTCACTTTCAAGCATCTCTGGAACTTTCAGAAACGGAAGGATGGTCTGTTTGATGTGGTGCAAAATAACTCCAGCCCATCGGATGGCTCCTGCTACTGGAGGCTCACCAATACTCAGTGGGGGATTATCCTTTTCTGCTTTAAAGACTTCACTTATGCTGTCAACCTACAACAAGAACACAAATTCACAAATTTCATCGACAAATCTCAATTAAAACCAGTGCAAAGGTTAACTTCAAGGTTGACTGTAGACCAATAATCGAATCATTTGAATTAGTTAGTGAGACACGGCACGGTGGTGTGGTGGTTAGCACCATCACCTCACAGCAAGAGGGTTTTGTGTGGAGTTTGCATGTTCTCCCTGTGTCCGTGTGAGTTCTCTCCAGGTTCTCCAGCTTCCTCCCACAGTCCAAAAACCTGCATGTAAGGTTGATTGGACATTCCAATTTGCCCTTAGGAGTGAGTGTGAGTGGTTGTTCGTCATTGTGTGTCTCTGTGTGACCCTGCGATGGACTGCCTGACAGACCAGGGTGCCCCCCCCCCCTCTCGCCCATTGAGTACTGGGATAAGCTCCACATCCCCTGCGACCCCATTTGGGAATAAGCGGTTACGACAATGGATGGACGGACAGTTAGTAAGATCGGAACATTCTAATATTTACCGCCAAAACTCAAATGCATTTAACATTGCACTGACAATAATTCCAATTTAAGGCCACAATTAATCTTCTTTTTATGATTTCCCAACACTTTACCTCTTTGCAGTACTGGGTTAGGATGTCATCAAACTTTGTCATCAAATGGTTGCTGATGGCCTCTCTGGAGCGGATTTCTTTGAATTTCAGCAGCATATCAAAGGCAGTAGCTGAGGAGGGCAGTGTCTTAAAAGACAGATCAAGGCAACTGATGGCCTCTTCCTCAACTGCCTTAACAAACGCATACCAAAAAAATGAATGAATGAATCAGCTTCACATAAATGTGATAACAGACAATTATGCAACTACTTTTAAAGAGCTTTAAATTGTATTGTAATACTCAATTTAGACAGTTTAAAACCCACCTGAAGTGCAGAATCAAAGTCTTGCATAATCTTTCTCCAGCTGCTCATCTTAGAGATGCTAAAAGGGTTGAAACTGACCTCTTCAATGGGCATAACTAAACTGTCCACTCTGCTCAGAACGTCATCGATGTATTTGACACCTTTTAGTTCTGGGATAGCGATGTTGTGAAAGTCCTCCAAAACCTGAACAATATAAATCCGGGAGAGTTGTTTGTAACAACTGAGTTTTATTTATTGACGTAAAGGCTCAGTCATTGTGTGAGTTGCACAATGAAAATGTACACTTACCTGAAAGACTTTGCATAAGTCCTGACAGACAGAGGCCATATAGTCAGTCCTTTCAAACAACCTCTTCTGATCAAATTCCCAGCGTGGAGCTCTGCTTAATTTTTCAATTTCAGCACGATTCTCCATATAGGATAGTTTCCACTGTTCCAGGACCTGCTTAGCCCCGTGGGCCTTGGACTTTCCTACCTCCCTATTCTCTCTGTTTAGGGCACAATATTTAGCTAGTTATATTCAACATATTAAACAACCTGCGTTAAAAATTCCCTCTGATTAATTGCTGATCATAACGAGCCTTATACAATAGAATTATGAATTAAGATTTTCATATCCATGAAATTCAAACATACTTAAATAGCATTTGAATATCAATTCCAAGAACCACACGCTGACACAGCTGCCAGGCAATACGCTCCATCAGTGGGATCATGCGCTCATTTGTGTTATAGTGGCGAGAAATTATCCAAACAATCTGTAAGCTCTCCATCAGTGGGGGGATGTTGTCCAGGATTGCAGCAAAACTTTCTCCAGTAGCCAGATTCTGCAACAGACAATATTAACATTGATAGGTGATAGAGGGAACAAGACAACAAAAAACAGTTATTTGCTAATACCACGTCCAGGTGGCCCTGAATGTACAGAAAAGAGAGAAAGACTGGGAAGAACTATCAGCAATAATGCATTTAAGAAGGGCAGCTCACCATGAAGTGCCTTTCCAGTGTCTTAAGGAAGCGTATATTATCTTCAGACTCCAAACGGTATTTAGTTAGTCTAGCAACCGTCCTTTCAAGGGTGGGAACCATGCCAGAGTTTGTTTTGGTCATCACCTCCAAGATCTTCTCCACCACAGGTTGCTTAAGTTGCTTACTCAGAGCACTGAGGACAGAACCACGCCCCTGCCAGAGTGCTATCTCAGCCAAAGGCCCAGGTGCCTGGTGGAAGGATTTCATATATTAAAGTGAATGTTTTAGAACACTGCGCTTCAATAATAATCTAAACTACACTGTTTCTCTCCCTCTCCATGTGGAGGAGAGGACCCCAACCTGTGGCTCTTTCTTTTGCTGTTCCTCAATAACAATGGTAATCTGAGTCTGCCAGTTCCGCACACACTGCTCCAGCTTCTCCACCAACTCTGGGTTAGAAATCAGCACATCCACCTCTGGCTCCAGGTCCAGCTCAGGGATGTGGAGAGCAGCCTCATCTAGATAAAAGAGCCTGAATTCAGACTGGAGTCCACATTTTGAACTTGGTGATGATTTCCCTTCTTCAATAAAACAAAACAAGCCATTCCCTGGCTCTTCAAATAAAAAAACAAACCTTCAGTTTGAAACTGTTGCAGAGCATCATTGACCTGTGACAAAAACTTATGTGCCCTGTTGAGCAACTCATCACGAAGAAAGATCTGTCCCTTTGGCTTCACTGGACCTCTCTCTTCAGTGTCTTTACTTATTTGTTCCTGGGGGGCGATTTCCTTGCTTTGATCGCTTACCTCAGAACTAGCCATCTGGCGGGCAGTGAACAGGGGTATGTAAACCTGATGAGAGAAACACAGAGATGGTGACTGCTATTGATTTGAAAATGTAGTTATTTATTGAATTATTTATTTTAACTCACATTGACCAGGCGGTTCTGAAGCACTTGAAGAGGATGCCCACTATACATGCCAAAGTCAAATAGACTGGACATAATCCTTGTGGCCTCATTCATGTCCACTGGTTTGGTAACTGTCTCTATTAAAAAGATACATAACATCTCGATTAGCAAGACAGGACAAAGTATGAGTCATGTAATGATAGGGAAAAGTCATCTCACCTTTTGTATCTCTGATGAAGTACAAGGTACGAGATTTGAGAAATCTCTCTTGGTGCTCATTCACTGCAACATGAAGCTCAGTGTGATAGACCACTTTGACCTCAGTCCTCTATAAGCACCAAACCAAGGATTAGTTTTAAAAAAATGGCAATCGCCAACTCTGTCACCAATATCAGATTTTTTTTTTTTTATAAAAGAAAAAGTCAGTTTGTTCTCACATAGTTGACGGTTTTCTCATTCATGCAGTCAGGGTTAGAGGCAACCTCTGTCTCACTTAGTGTCAAGGACATTTGGTCGGGATCCGAACAGCGTCCATCTCCCCACTCTGAAGAAGCTGGGTGGTGGACAGACACATGCATCAAAGTCTGTTAATTTGGTTAATGTGTGTATACAAAAGGATTAGTGTTTCCAGTTGTCACATTGACACTTTTTGGAGCTTTGGCCCATGGGAGGCAGTGGCATTTCCAGATGAATGCTAACACATGGCTACTTAATTGAAGGGTTTTATGGTGAACTGTATTTAAAGACAATACCAGCTGTTTTATACCACTTAATTTTTCTAACACTGTTTTTTTTCTTTTTAATCCATACCATCTTATTTAAAGGTGGGGTTGTTTGTTGTAATAAATGGAAAACAAGAAAAATCACAGACAGAAGTGAACAGAAAATAACCACTACGTTTTTCCACAGGAAAGAAAAGTGGCAAAACAGCAGAGACGCACAGTAACAGCCCTAATGTCTTGTGACCTGTTTAGATGGTGAATGGTCTCTGTGTGTGAAAGCATGAGGAAGAATTAAGGCCTCAAAGAGGATCTTGTTCATGGAGGGTTTGGTCGACCTCTCCATTAACGTCCTATGGAAAGAGGCCTGGTTCAAACAAAGCTGAATATTAAAAAAATACACACCACAGATCTGTAAGAAAAGACATGGTGGAAAAAAACAATAATTTTGAAGAATGAATGAGTCTGGTTCAGTGTGGCAGGGTTTGGGGTTAAAGATTGTGGACATCTTTCTGTGTTCAGAGGAGCTGACCTGTCTGCTGGCTCTTCTGAACACATAAACATTCAATCCCGTAGAAATCCAAATATGCATGATTTTTTATTTGTGATATTTCAAAATTGGTTTTAAAGCTGAGACAGACACAGATTACAGAGTGTACTGTGACTTGTTTTTATTGTCTCGGGATGTATTAGAATTGGTAGGTTTTGTAGACCTGAAAGTTTCTGAACGTTTCTTTTTTCATTTCGATGAATTCATGAATGTGTTGAAAAGAATTATATACATAGATATTTTAAAACACTTACCAATTGGAACTTTAATTTCAATTTCTTTCTCCCTAATGTTTTTGTAAAATAGAATATATGTTGGTGAGTCTTCAGGGACAACGTCCAGGAACTGGATGATTTTCCTTTTTCCTTCTCCACCGTCACGACTCAGTAGTTCGTCGAAACATTCGGGACATTTTGACAAATTGAAGCCAGCGGATACTCTTTGTCGGATCCACTCCACCCGTAGGTCGTTGTGTACCATTTCCTCCATTATTTTCACTGCTTAGTATCAGGACAAATAAACATGGTAAAGTTATTTTCCCCGTAACTCAATAGAAACTCTTGAAGCTGGCCTAATGTCGGACTGTGGTCAAGAGCGTCTTCTTGTTTCCTTGGCAACAAACAACGTCGGATGTCACGTGGCCAAAGAGTCGAGAGAAAAGTGCGGTCGTTTGGGGAAAACTACGATGGAATTACACAACAAGAAACAAACAAACATGTAACTAAATAAAGATGTTATGGCTTTTCTACTACACAACTGCATGTACTGTAAGGAAAATGCAATAATGAGCCTGAAATGGAAAAATAGAAATCTCAAATATACTTTTATTGACATTAAGAATAAATGGATTTTCTTGGGAGCTATAGCATGGAGTGGTAGTTACTGCAACAACAAAAAAAACAATTATTTTAATTAAATGAAGGGAACAATAAACTATCACAATCAGAAAACCCATTTAATCTTGGTATGATTGATTAACATAACTTCAATCAATGAAACAGGAGTCCGTTTCAAGCAGGCTGTTAAGGTAGTCCTGGTATGCATTAAGCGTGCCTAACCGTTCAGTTATTAGAGACACAGAATGGAAGAAAACATATCACCCAATATACAGATGTAAATGGCAGGGACTAGAATGATGCAATATTTGCATTTTGTTTAAGGGGCTAGATTGCTGCCCATATCATTATAGATGAGAGGCAGTATTTTTATGTAGCAAATGATGATATCAGTGTGAAAGTGCAGACAATGAATAACAAGAGAGATGACATTTCAGCCTGATTCCCTTTGTAAAAAAAACCCAACACCAAATTCTTCCCCCTTTAGGATTCAAGGCAAACAGGCTGCCACTCTGAATATGGATGCAGGATCATTTAAACCAACAGGCTCAGACTCACTGAGCCGAGTAAACAAATTGATAAATGAGATGTTTCTATCCGTAGCAAGTGGAAGGAAAGGCAGCACTGTGAATAAACAAGTGTTAAAAACACTCCATTAATATTCATCTGTAATTCTGATACATTATTTCATAATAAATTAAAAAAATAATTCTGTAAAACTATATACATTTTATCACACCCCTGCCCAGGCACTACACCACACCAAAATGTCAAATATCCTTTGCTGGGTCTCGGTACTATAAAGGAGAAACACCATCAAGTTTGAGGAATGGTACAACATGCCCTCATGTTGCTGCACTTCTGAAAAGCTGTCCACCAAAGAAAAGCTGAGCAAAAAACTATTTAACTGCATTCTGCTCTTGCTTCAGTAATTAGAAACTAGATCTGACACAACAGAAGTTCAGTGAAAACACTAAAAGTCACATTAATATCATAAACTTATTATGAAGAAAAACTAATTAATATAAAACTAAACTGATTTGACAAAATGTTGCTGATCTTACCCTAAAATACACTGCAATAACATTTGATTCTCCAAATTATCTGCAGTGAGGTATACTTATCCTGAAGAGAATTACCCTTTATTATGCAAACCAGCAATACAAACCAACATGTCTGGTGTTTGTTCTTCATACTGTTGGCAAGGCAGTGTGATTGAGTTCAAAGTTTGTGAAACTTAAAAAATAACATCTTCACATACCAGTCATTTAGCAAGGAGAAGGCAAGAAGGCAACAAATCCCAAAACCTCCATTTAACATCTGAAAGAAGTCTTTATGAGCACTGAATCCTGCTGGCTTCTTTTGGCTGCATTTAACAGCTGTGAGTGTGATTTAATCGGTCCTTCACAGTAAGCCATCATGTTCGAAGCTGGAGGGCAGGAGAGAGAAAGAGAAGGGGCAAAACTTGATCCCGGTTCCACTGTAGAATTTGTTTTGAAACTCCACCCTGGGGGAGGAGAAAACAGGCTGTTACGAACAATAAAACACCAGGACTATTGAAGGCATTGTCACAGTGGGAGTTAAACTATTTACCAGTGCAGTCGGAGGGCATGAAGGAAGGCAGATAGACCTTCCATTACCAGCAGAATGGACACAGTGAGAACAGCAAACAGTCCAAATACCGGAACCAGGAATAAAACCCCAAGAGTGGTGTCCATCCGTAGCCCCACTCTCATCACCATGGCCCATAGAACCTCTGATAGCTCTGTGAAACAGCAAAAAGGGCTCATCTATGGTCAATTTGGAGACTTCAACCTGATACCAGCAAAAGGACCGTTTGAATCTGAGAACATTTCTAAGATGTCATTTGAGAGAAACAATCTTCTACTTTGACGTCTTATCAAAATTAACTTACATTTTACGAGCACTGCAGAAAAAAAAGCAATGAAAAACAATCCAAAGCTCCCTCTGGACTGCATCATACTCACGGGCATGTGCCAGGCTCAGAGCCCAAAGCCTCAGGTAGGAGGCTGTGTTGGAGACGCAGCCCAGGCAGTACTCTATAGTGTGGATGGCCTGATGAAGGAACTCGTCTGCAAAGTCAAACTACACCAAAAAAAACACAACATCACAGCCCGAAACCAGAAAGCTCCAGTGGGGTAATTATCCAGTTGTTTTGATTCTCAGACCTCCTCCGAGCAGCGCTCTCCACTGCTGGACAGATCACTGTGGCTGCTGCCCTCCTCCATGTCATCCCCCCTCAGCAGATAGAGCTCCTCTTCACTGCCTCGCCGCACACGCTCATAACCCTGAGAACCAACACACAAACTAGATGTATTTCCATACTTCCAATCAGAGCTAGAAGTGAATATTTACATAATGCACACCATGATGTAGTTTTTTTTATTGGATAAAATAATAACATCAACATAGACCAAAAATGTGACTCTAGTTACCACTTATATGACAATCATGGACTTTGCTCAGAACTACTACTGAGCCCACGTCTCAGGCCCTTACCCTGTACATTCCCAGGCGGCGTCCTCCATTGTGAAGCCAGTAAAGGTAGACTGGTTTACCCAGCAGTAACACAGGTACAGAGAGAACTGCAATGACCACCAGAAATACCTGAAGGCCGGTCTGGAAGAGGGAAAAAAAACAACACTTAGCACCAACTGTTGGCTCTCGGTGAAAACTGTACCTTGATGAAAATCAGGCTGGATCGAAGGGCATCCCGCTTCCCACCTGTCCTGGGTAGAGGGGAGGCACTCCGTCACCCTGCATGAGGAACATGTTTATGAAGTGGATGAGAATGCTCGGGGCATGTCTGGAGTCTTTAGCAGAGTAGACCAGCCACTTGTAGAATATCATGAACACCAAGTAGCCAAATAAACACAACAGGAACAGGAGTTCGGGCAGGAATACCAGGTAAAGATTGTACTTCTTCCTGAAGTATCTGTTGTGATAAGAAGAAAACAGACCATTAAAATAAGAAAATGCTAAAGTTAGAGAAACAAACAAAATACAATCACACAACAAACTAATACTTACAGGTGATTGTAGGTGCTAAGAATGACACCAAAGCTCATGTGAATGATGCCTAAAATCACAGACATTTTCATCTTATACGAGTTTAGGAATGTTAGGCGGTTGGATGCCAAGTTCCAGATCTTTGAAACAGAGAGGAAAATGTCATTGATAAATGCGTGTCTGAACTCTGTAGAATAATCTTTTTTGAACACAACTGGTTGAATTGATCTAGTGTGTTTGTACAAAGCAGTATGATGCATATATGATGAATAGCACAGCACAAAATCCTGTACTCACTGGATCGATTCCCAGAGGATACGGTCCTCTGAAAACTCCTGTAACATTTGGGTCCAGAGTAAGAAGATGATTTCCACGGATGACCTCATTCCTGTTTAGGCACAAATAAAACCATGAATGCCCGTGTTACATGTATGACTTCATCCTAATGAGAACAAGCTATTCATTTTTTTCAGATGTCTGGAAGATAAGATTTTAATCCCTCTTAGTTCAGCATCATTTATAAACTACTACTACTAGTAGTAGAGGGAATTCTGGAGATTGACAGAACACTGGAAAATAAGCTGTTAGGAAATACAGAGACACAGTGATGTCTGATTCTGTAGATAAGAAACAAAGTGTCTATATACACATATCATTGCTACAGTGCATTAGGCAAAATTCCTTCTTGTCATTAGATACTCACGTCCACACTCCAGCTTTGAACATGGCATTCACACTCCATCCAGACCCAAATATATTAAGAGACTTTGAGAAACAGTCATTGTATATGAGACCAGTGTATATGGAGAAGAGGCCCATCATAAGAATGATATAGCGCCCTTCAAAGAAGGTGTTCCAGATCTGCAATGACACATCATACACACTACTTCAGACACTCTGAATCACTTTCTTAGGCTTTTAATTAGCTTCAGAGGACTGGCTCACCTCGTTCCTGGTGTTTTTGAGTTTGCGGTTGTTCTCGTACAGCACCATCCATAAAGCAAAGACACTCATTATGATTCCGTGACCCAGGTCCCCAAACATCACAGCAAACAGAAATGGGAAGGTAATGATTGTGAATGGAGCTAAAAATGAGAAAGGACAAAAGAAGAAATTAACATTAAAAAATGCTAAATAAATAAACAAGCCATTCACAAATTGGACAGTTTTTTTGTGCTCTTGGCCCTACAGTTGATGTAATTCTGCTGTGTGTGGGATCGATAAACTTCAAAATAAGCACATGGTTTTTAAGTTCAGACACTCTAAACAGAAAATGAAAAAAGGGCCTGTGTAAATGCTGCAGACAGAAAAAGATATTAATTTTTAAATCAGTCAATCAAAATGCAGACAGTCATGCTCACGCACCGGGGTTCACCTCCCTGTAGGTTCCCACTCCATAAGCATCTACAATGTTCTGGAATCCAGCAGTAAACTTGTTGGTCCTTATCAGAGTGGGGGGAGTGTCAGTGGTGGGGATGCGATTGACGAAGGAAGGAACTGTGGCTCCACTTTTCCTCTGGAATAATGTGAAATGTGAGAAGTTGTCATGTGAGAGGGTTACAGGAAATTCACCCCAAAAGCGACATATTGTCCCTTTGTGGGGGGGGTAGTTCACATATGAGATGTAGCTTTAGCAATAGTCTTTTGTTCTTTGCAGCATTTCTTTGTATTCTATATACCAAAATAAAATTCTACTGCCATTTATAAAGAATGAACAACAACTATTCACATCTAAAGAAACATCTGCTGTATTTTTTCAGTGCAATATAAAAAACACATTTCACAGTTGTTGATGAGATGATTCTAAAACCAGGTTCTTCAATAACAGAAAGAGATTCCGTGAGGGCAACTTTGAGGAGGGCAACTTTGAGGTGGGTTTCCTTACCGATCCTTCCTCCAGGGCTCTTCTCAGTTTGGGGATGTCACTGACCGGACACCAAACCTCTGCGATCAGGCACTTATTAGTCACATCAAAACTGCACAAGTTCAGAATGTAGTAGATGGCCTTCATTTTCTTGACCTGGACGACCCAGGTGTAGACAGATTCTGATGCCTTAATCAGGACCTGTTTCAGGTAATCCTCCGTCCTCAGAAGTACCTGGACACAGATGTTAAAACAATCTCACAAATAGTTAAACCTTGACATCAGATTTTTTTTTTTTGTTTTTTTTTAAATCAATGCTTTATACAGAGAGTGATTCAACAAAGAATGTGCATGAATAACAAAAAAAATACCCAGAACGATAAGATACAGGCCCGAAAAAGAAGGATTAAGTAGTCGAATATGAATTGGCAAAAAAACTGTTTGAGTCCAACTAAAGTCTCATGCTGATCATGTGCTACAGAGGTGAACCGGACTTATTTTTTATCCTTGGCACATTAAGCTGCCGATGATTTCACGGTGTACTGCTCATCTGAAATGCAACTGATTGTATCAACTGCCACTAGGTCAACCAGGTTAATCTTTTAGAAAACACATCAGCCATTTAATTTTGCACTTTGAACAGAAAAGAACACATCAGAGGACAAATCTTACTCAATGTGTTCCTCAGAAAGTTTCACTTTAAACTTTTTTAATGAAAATAATTACCCTGCACACCTCTGTTTTTTAAGTGATGTCACTTAACTGTCTGTTCAAAGTAAGATGACACCCAACAATCAAACACTTGCATAACCAAATACTGTAAAAAGAAAAAGTTCAAGTTAAACATACTGTGTGCAGATCCTGAATACGAGTTCTCAGTCCCTCCACAACATCATTCCTCTCCTCATTGCTGCTGGGATATGGATACAAGTGACAGTGGTAGCTATGGAACGAAAAGTACAACACTCACAAACTAAAACTTCTGGAACAAAGACAAAAAAAATCTAAAAGTGTCAACCTGGAGTGTACTGTGTGCAAATATTACCAGTCGCAGATCTTCTTCACTTTCTGTCCAATCTGATCTCCCCAGTAAGAGATGAGGAACACCACAGTCTTCACAGGCTCACCCTGCAGTCAGACAAAAGTGTGAGGAGGACATCAGAGCTTTAATGTCCTCAAGGAAAAAAAAGTTTCAAGCCCCAGTTGAGCTTTGCAGTCATCCGCATGGTTTCCTTTTAAACTATATATTCCAAAGAAATCTAAATTCAGCTACTTATTTGTTTTTTATGTAAAACTCAAGAGGCTCCATGTCATAGTAAAGAAAGATTTACAACTGAAATGACATTAGATTTGTTGTGAAAACTCTTTAGACAGGAATCAGCAGCAGAAACGAACCGATTGTTCTACCACATTTAAAAAAAAAAAAAAGGATGTTCCCTTATTTTCCATCATTGAGGGCATGTCTGTTATTTCATTAGTGATCCCTTCCCCCTTACAAGCCTGACCCCAACTCAAGCAGAGGAAATCGATAATCAGATTATTGCTGTCTGTCTGAATGGACGCGTCAAGAGAAACGATTGAATGCGAGGACAACCCAGAACCAAAGTACCTCACATCAGATTATTTTAGTCCTTCATTTGAAGGGAATTATTTACTTTTGTAAATTCAATTGGCCATATTGACAACTTTCCGGTCATTTTTGTTTCAATACTCTGTTCTCTATTGTTTCCTCTTACATGAAGCTAAAAATAAATATTGAATAAACAATAATAATCAGAATACATTGTAGGCATTTTACAGCAAAATATTTCAAATGTTCCAATCTAGACTTAATTTTAATAAAATTCTTGTCCTTCTTTTCACACTTTAAGAGGCAAAAAAAGGTTTATTGAAAATGTGTCAAGCTGTTGTGCATCACAAAGAATATCAATATAAAAGGGTAGTTTTTTGTCTTTTTTTGTCTTTACAAACAGTGTTGGCTGTGAGGAACCTACTGTGTCAGGGTCTTCCAGATACTCCTCAACCTCAGCGTAGCTGAGGATGGTGAAGCCTTTGCATACTCTCCACAGCATCCGTTCAAATGCCTCAATTTTGGCCCTCTGAATAAGCCCAGAAATGAAACTGAAAGAGTAAAAAGAACAAGCATTGGCTTGAAAGATGTTAACTTGATATATATAATATACACTAAGTTCACAAAAGATGTTTAAGGACATTATTCTTTCATTCCTTAGACCTTTGATGTTGTTTTAGTAATCAAATCTCCAAATTAAACATAATAGTACATCTAGCACAATTTTCTAATAGTTTCATAAAGGACCCTTTTAATTCATGCTTCATTTCATACTAGAACAAAAGCTTTAAATCATTAATATGACATTTTAATGAATGTATCAGTCCAGTTAATTGTCACTAAAAACATAATTCTGAAAAGGATTTTTTTTCTGATGAAGAATGGCAGTCATGATGGTGGATACAATAGATTCAGTAAGACCCTGATCTACAGCTCACCACCTCTTAGCAGCCATTAAGAACTGATTGAAAATATAAATGATATCAAATGAGCTGTTTTGTGAGCAGGTTCTGAAAATAAGCATTTATTTATATAAGCATTTAAAAAGCATTTATAAAGTTATCCATTTGATCTTTGAGTCTCCACGGTCTGTCAAAACTCTGATTCAGGTCTGATCTGTTTGCCACACCACACTGTTCCTCTCTGAGTGTGAAACCTCTTGGCAGCATGTTCTGTTTGAGCAACAAGATTTTGCATAGCAGCTAGAGTCTTGTTTTGGCTAGAAAGGCTTTCTAATGGCTGATTTTCCCTTTTTCTGTGTTCTATGAATAGAGTCTTGCATATGTAAAAAAAAAAAAAAAAGCGATGCCAGACAGAACTATCTAAAACCGTGTGAAAAAGTAATCTGAACCTATTGATATCTGCATCAACAACAATCTAAGATGAATCATGCTCCAAACACTCCGACATAGCTGTGCTCACCCTAATTTGGCTCCGAGCCGCTGCATGCTGTTGTAGTCCATCGCTGTGTCCTTCTCTAGGAAAGGGAACTCCTCATAGTGTACTTGTAGCGGCTCCCTCTAAAAGTCAACACAAGATGCAGGGAGAAAATCAAATCAGACATCAGACTCTTGTGCCATGTTGAGAAAAAAATACATTAGTTCAGCTGAATTACACACCTCAGCAGTTCTCTGTACAAAGTTGCGTGAGATGCGCAGCATGTGTGTGTACTCTGTCAGCTCCAGAAGATTCTTCTGCAGTCTCTCCTTATTCCTGGTCACTTCACCTAATTCCACCTCGAGTCTCTGCAGCTGCTCCTGTGAGGTAATGTTTGTGTTAAAAAACAAATAACCTGGCAAAGGTATTACGGAAAAGCAATGAACTTACCATTATAGCAATGACGTTCTTGGGTGAAGGAGCCGCAGGGTTCACATCTCTATCTGGCAGGTGAATATCTGCTTTTTTTATTTCCCTCAGAAGGTATACTGTTAACAACGACAGCAAAAGTGTCCAAGCCACAAAATTAGTGTCTAAGAGCGTCTCCAGATTGTGCATTTTTACCTCCCAAATCTAATAATCTAGCTTTAGATAACCAAGAAGCTGTAGTTCATTGGACCAATTCTACTACCAGCTGACATTTCTCATGACTGCGGGGCCACTGGCTTTCAATTCATCTGTCAGACGCTTCTCTGTGGCCTGGTGTATTCATACACTTCTACATTCCCTCTGTTGCTGGATATTTGGCCTGTGAGGGTCAGACTAGTTTATCCTTACCAAGGATCCTCTCCATCTCTTCACATTTTTTTATCTCATTGACGTGTTTTCGCTGGAAGACGTTAACACTCGGGTTGAGCTGAAACAAGTGTAAAACAACCAATCAGGCAGGCAGTGAAATATTAAATGTACTACTCATCCAATCTCTGTAAAAAAAAAAATGAATAAAAAGACTGATATGTAAATTTTTCACTTTAAGAACGAATTAACTGAACAGTCAGTATTTGCATGTAGCGGTTCTAACACATCAACAGCAGATATACAATATTCATGACTTTATTTTCTCTTATTATGTTCATTCAGCAGTGGTACATGCACGATATTCACAATTCTTTCTCACAATCACCCCTTTTTTTTTATCTAAAAATAATTTTAAGTTTCCTTAACAGTATTCCAAACTGGTGGTCAGTTCATTCCTAAAACAAATCATGAAATATTACAATGTACTGACAAGACTGAAATGATTACTGTATTATTAAGGTATTCACACGTTTGAATTTATTAATGCATAATTACTTAATAATAAACATGAATGTATACACACGTTTGAACTAGTGTTATTTTTTTATGGTGCACCAATGAATGAGTTTTAATCTGATGTATATTATTAAAAAAACAATTTAATTATATATGTTAAATAAAAGTCTGACATAAACGGTAAACACGCTGAGATTTTATATATGTTTATCAAGGTTATGAGTACTTTAAAATTTAGTCAAAATCAACCAATGGCTAGAAATATGACTGTTTACATCACTGTACTGACTAGGAATATTACAATTTAACGTCTAAAACCGATCCACTGGCGGACTTACGTCTCTGAACTCCACCAGCCCCAGTTCTCCCAGTTCACTGATGCAGTCGTATGCTGAGCCAGACTGCAGAAACAACTGGGCCAGACACATCTCTTCACCTCTGAGTAGAGTGCCCATCTTGACAGTAAGGTATGTTATTCCTTCGCCAACCGGGTAAATAGCAAAACAACTGCTACGGCTTCTATGGAGGTTTTGTCAACGGTTGCCAGTCAAGTCCTTCCTTGTCCTTTCATGACATGGCTCAAGTGATAATACGGTATCTGACTTACAAAACCTTGGCTTTGCATAGCTATCTTCCCAGTAGCAGGGACTGTTCCTTTAGCTAGCTAACTGGTTAGCCGGTGAACTGTGCTCCTGATTCTTGGATAAGTAGTTTCCTCAAAACTGAATCTGAAAATACAGCGTAAAACAGCATCAAAATCGCAAGCGTAGCTCCTCGCAATGAGCCGAGCCAAGTCTGCTCATAGTTTATAAAGTTTTGGATGTGTGCTTGCCATCTTTGAATTCTCCACGTCACTTGACTTCGCACTGTTGAATGTGAGCAACGTCCGCAGGAGCGAGAGTCCATTTAGACCAATAACCTGCGCCCCCTGGAGTCTGCGCAGTGTGAACTTCCGTACGTTTAAAGCCGCAACGCTACGTGAAGGCGATAACGCAAAATTGGAAGAGGGCACCTATACAGTAGGTCCTACTATGTGGACCTTAAAAAAAAGGAATGGCGACCGAAATAGTCAGCTTGTAAAAGATCTACACCAGAAGTCAAACGTTAGAATACATCTACTTATTCAAAATAGGTTAAAAAAAATGTGCTCAAACTTTTAATTTGGACTGTAACTGGATTTCTATCTATCAAAATGTTAAAAATCATCTCCTCCAATGCATCTCATGGTGGTTATTTTCCCACTCTGCACCACTTACTTTATGGAAAGACAAACATTTTATATGTGAATTCCCAGTTTGTGAAAATATATCTTCTTTTAACCAAACTATTAACAGACAAGAGACAGTTTCAAACCCTTGGAGCCAAAGGAAAAAAAAAGTTATGTCTGTTTCCATCTAAAGGAACGATTAACTGAACCTCTGATCTGAGTTGTTCAGTTGGATTAAGTATTGGGTCATTATGTTCCAGGTGTGTCTATTTCCAGCTCATAACTATGTAACAAAATAATAATAAATTAGTAAATGTTGTTTACTTGTACTATTTGACAGAAGTGTAGGCAGTTGTAGCTGCTTTAAAGTGATTTAGTGAACCTTAAGGCCATGACCTTCTAAAGAGTCACAAGACATATCTGACGACTTGTAACTTGATTAATGTGACAATAAAGGAAGAACAAAAACTAAAGCTCAGCCTCACAAATGTTTGATTCTTGTCTGACTTTCTTTTTGTTTTTTTGTAAAGATTATTGGTTAATTCAATTATTCGAATTTGAGTTATTTGAATTAAGAGCTGAATGGAGGGGAAAAAAACTATTTGACAGATCTGTTAACACTCCCAGATGTATAAATCATGTGACAGATCCCTACCCAGGCATTGCTTTGTGTAGTGGTTCACAAATCAAATAGAGTCCAAAGCACTTGTTCATGCTTAACTCTATATTTGTGTTCTAGACTAATACTTGTTGTTTAGAAACACATATTGCAGGTTGTTGAAAATACTAAAACATCCACCGTAAAATAACCAAATATAACAAATATGAAAAATAAACCAAACAAACTAAAAAATAACAGAATGAGCTGGCAGCAGATGGTGCTGGAGCCAGACTGGAGGACCTTTAAGGAGTTCTAATAAAAAAAAACTATGTTCTCAGTAATGAATAGAAAAAAATAGCTTTATTACAAAATAGTGTACCGATAAACTATTCTCATTCACAAAAACAAACCATTTACATTTAACAGACTACTAATTATTTACACCCTGGTTCTCCATGTGAGTGTCATCCTTCTCAGAGGTTTTAGAGCGCAGCACTGTGCCACACCTGCCTGATTTGCCTCCATGGAGTTCCCAGAATTGAGGCAGTGATAAAGAAGAAAACCAAGATCATGCCCTTGGCCAGCGATTGAGAATATGGCTCTCCTGTGAAAGAAAAAAGTAAAACCAATCATGATGTCTTAAATGAATGGGGAAAAGCAAAACGATGGAGCAAGTCTGAGCATGCATGGTAGTCGATGCCTGTCCTGATGACCCTGACTGGGATGAAACGGGTATCGAGACTGCATGGAGCCATGCCAGAATCGGGCACCAATGCTTACCTGTGTAATATTTGGTGAAGGGAAAAGCGAGCTCGGGCCAGCAGACATCATTCCGGTTACAGTCATACTCTGTAAAGTTGATCTGAAACCTACAAGGTAAGAAGCCAAAACAAAATGTCAGTCTTTGTGCCAATATCTGGTGGGTAGCTCAAACATGAGTCTATTCACCTGACCTCATACTTCTCCATGTGAGAGCAGTATCAGTGTTAAATCACCTGGTTTTTGGTGGTCCCACGTTGACGGGTATGTCAATAAAGGTGACAGAGGAAGTGATGGGGAACAACTGAGTCTCCTCACATGAAGTGAAATCACCCCCTCCACAGTCCAGGGCCCAGGTGGACAGGCTGTAACTGAAAACCCCCAGAGAACAGGGACATTTATACAAGCTGAATATGAGACCTTCTAACCAACAGCTGCTAATTAAACATGCAATCTGAATCTCTTTGACTACACATCTAATACACACCCAATTTGCAAGTCAAGAATTTCCCTTTGAGGAGAGCCATCCACCAGGCTGGTGATAAGACTCCAAACATAGATATACTGGTGTGATGGAATGCCAGCACAGGCCCCTGAAGTGCCTTCCACAGTTGTGCTCGAGTTCAGCGTCACAGCTAAAACCAATACAGAAGCACGTATGACACATGTACAGCACAAATTGTGTCCCTCTCATTTATCAAAATTAAAAGAAACTAGTTCAATGTGCCATCTACTTACTGCTTATGTTAAGCCAGTCTGTCAGTGTGGATGATTCTGGGTTTCCTTTCTTCGCCACATACGTTGGTATAATCAAAGCTGCCTGTAAGTTTGAAACCGTTTCTCTAAAAAGACAAAAGCAATGCATCTGAAAAACAATTAAAAACACGCACAGTGTATTTACAAAAAGTATATGATGTAGATCAAACTTGAACTTGCTGACCTCAGGAGATCACACTGAAATAAATCCTGTTGTCTGACAGGTAGCAGGCACCCTGATGTTGAATTTTCTCCAAATAAAATTGCTCGCTTCTCAGCAGTGGAACAGAGTCCATCTTGAACTGCAGATTATACAAAAGTGAAGACAAACCGAAGAAAACTTACTAATGAAAAAAGTTAAGAAAGGGATATCAAAGTTGCTGATGTCTGATAGGTTATTCCACATACTTTATAATCTGAATTTCATTCAAACATTTCTAGAAAGTTTATAATGTGTCAAGATTTCAGAAATGCATTGTGGTCCAAAACCAGTCAACGACATTCTTACCTGGTTTCCAAAGATTGACTGTCGTCCTCTCTATCGAGTCTGAGTTATTGTCCATGATTCCGGCATGGACAGGTCTTCCCACCTGATAACCTGCCATTTCAAAGGCTTTTGTTATTTATGTACTAAAAAGTGGAACTACTTCTTCCCATTACTTTTTTTTCTTGCCCTTACCTGGGTTACCTGAGTTGGCCTCAGCCATTTGTTCTCCATTAAGAAAAACAGCAGAATATCTTGTAGTTAATACCACTGATTAGCAAAGAGAAGAGCAAAAATTTGTCAAAACCACATGAAACATGTTTATTGACTTCAGTAAATGATAAACCAAGTAATTGGAAGGCATTGCAGGCGCTTACCACTAGCATTTGAGATGATGGTCCCAACAGTGCGGGTCAGTGTGATACCTGTGATGCCGTTTCCTTTCCAAAAGATTTTGTAATCCAGTGCCAAGGTCACATTTTCGCATTCAAGCCTCCCAGCTTAAGTTAAATATGAATATGTTTCAACATCAGTCTGACAGGCAGTTTAAGCTGCTTTAGTAATGATGTAAAACAAGTACTAAATGATTTAATAAAACTGTACCTGCAGAGACTCCAGCACTGCTTCCAGAAATGACCTGACTCAAGTCAGTGTCGATGACATCGGTTACAACCACCACAACATCCCCTGAAAAAAATAACGATAAAAAGAGGGAATAAGCTAAAATCACATTCTGAGGAAAGTTGCAAAGTTTCAGAACATATTTAAGTAACAGGGTAAAACTCACCTCCTCGGCCATTCATCACTTGAGCACTCAAATCTGCTGGTCGTGTTTGAAAGGGAGCTCCTACTGGACAGGAACTTAGCAGAGTTACACACTCCACTTTGAAGTTTTTCAAAAACGCCACAGGAGCACCATTTACGCACTGCCCAAGGACCCTCTGTGGACCAAAAACACACAACACACCTTAGCCGTTACATCTCTGACTACACACACTGAAAAATGTATCCAGTAGCTGAAACATAATAAAATCTGCATAACCAACCTGAGGAATACTGAAGTACTGGTTACTTGAGGTCATGATCGGACTTCCCTGAACATAAAGATTGACTGGGACTGGAGCTGACAATGTTGGTCTTTGAAAGGATGGACCAGACCTCGGGGATCTAACCGTATGAACGATTAATAAATATGATGAATCATTGAATGAAATTTGCTGGATAAGAAAAATATGTAATATTTTCTCACATTGTGTCACCGTTGTAAAAAAGACCAAGATAGGGGTTGTTTTCAGGTGGGGAATGGACGCATAGAAATGGAAACCAGTCTGGGGAGTTTTCGGCAGACTGCTGGGAGCACTGATAGTCTGGAGCAGGAGAGACCTGCCCACCGAAGGGCCCGAGTAGGCAGAGAGATGCAAACAGCTTCACGTCCTCACTGGAGCAGTCCTGTTAGAACACACGCACGGAAAGTGCATACACACACAAACACAGCAGGTAATGCTCAAACTGTCCCAGTTGGAATTCTGTGGGAATCAGGATTGTAAATACCTTATCACAGCAGCAGCGTACGTCACACACTCTGAGTGTCAGATCACAGGGACAAGAGCCCAGCGGCTGGTACACTTGGTTCGGAATGACCGTTTTATTATCTGAAATAGACAGAATCACTTACATATCCACAAATATGTAACGCTGAAGTTTCATGCATCCCTACTTTAGAAGCACATTCTGACAGGACGCCAATCTGTAAGTTACTTTGAATTACCATGTCCGCTGTTATTAGGAAAGAGCCGGGCGTGTATGGTGGCCTGGATCAGCAGAGATGCCAGAGGGGAGCCGCCAACACAGGCAGACACCTGGAGGGCCTCCAGCACACACAGTTTCTCTGAACAGCAGTCACCGGCTGTGTCGTTCTCACCACAAATACGCATACTCTGATTCAATCTCAGCTGAACGCGAACAGCGTCCTGAAACGAGAAATGAACCAGGCTGGAGCGTGAACCATCAACAGGTTTTATGACCTTAAGTGATTGGGTCTTTGCATCTTCCTGATCTATTCTAACCATAGGTCAAGATCACCATCAGGTTGGATTTTACCTTTCCCATCTGTTCCCCTGTGAGGATCCACCGTGTTGGCTCTGTCACGCATGATGGAGGACCTACTGTGCCTGTGACAGACAACCACAACCATCAACCACCTAATCTGCTTTTTTTTTGTAACCAAAAAAAGATGGCCAAATCCTCATCCACAAAAACAGACGATAATCGATCCCGGAACGGCCCAACAACTAATCGCTTATCTCGGGTAGCTTTTACCTGTTGTGTTGGATGGAGAAACCGTCCTCAGCTCCAGGGAGACGTCCGAGATGTTTCCGAGCAGAAAGGCGCTGACAGCAGGTCCAGTTGTGGTCAGAAAAGACGGCTGGAACACTATCGAACAAAACACATACCCGTTTCTGTTCAAATACACTGAACCGTAAAGCTTTTTACCTTAAAAGCTGACAGGCACATCTCAGATTTGAGACAGATGGAAACACCAGAGCCTCAATAATCGGAGCACAAGGTGCAAAACATAAGTCTTACCGACAACTTTCTGAGAATGAGCCAAATAAATCCAGAGCAATACGCATGTGACTTGGTGATAAACAGAGCCCGAACGGAAGGTTTCCAACACATTAGCCATCTGCTGCTTACAGAGCCGACATTTTTTTGCAAACTGGCTGTGATGTCTTGGCAACGCTGGCGTCAACAACTCGCTGCTAGGACAGATTCTTGCTCTGTGGAGGCACAAAACCTTCCTTAAAGCAGCAGCGACCTCTTCTGGCCAAGAACGGTACACGCACCGACTGTCGTTTACCGCATTAAGTCATTAAAAATGGACGAAAAATATTTCTTTACTTAAAATCCACGACTGAAGATATAACCTTGCCGGAGTATAGAATCTGAATATGTTTTCAACGGCAAAATATTTTTTTTTGCGGTTCTTCAACTGTGTGTTTTAGCCGCCAGGCGGCAGCGTGTCGCTATTGCCCACTCAGCCTAGCGGAAGTAGAGGTTTGGCACGTGACCACCAGCCAACGTGCTCTCCGTAAAGTGTCAACATTGAGCTTTTTATACTTTGAAATTGAAATAAGTATGGCCTTCGAAACCCTGTTAACAAGTCTGCAGAATTGTGCCATCTCCGAAAGCCAAACACCTGGAAATGTCAGCCAAACTCTCAAGCTGTTCTATGAAAAACTGTCCGAATCGTCCAGGTGGGTGCTGAATTGTTGCTCAGTCTCTCTCTGTGGCTTTGATGAATCCTGTGTCTGCAGGACGTTTGATAAGATACGATGAGTTTTTCTGCTCTAAAACAGGAACAACGTGAAGAGATGTAAGGAACGCTGTTTGGAGGAAGCTGCTCAGCTCCTTAGACAGCTGTCAGAGGCCCAGCTTCGTGCTTTTGATGACAATCATCTCCTGCTCCTGGTCAAACTCCTCATATCCCTACAGCTGCAGATGGTCAGCATCTCCACAGCCTGTCGTAAAGTGGACCAGGTCAGCCTCACAGTGTCAGCTCACTGAACGGTGCTTGGCACAAAACACTCCCTGATGAAAACTTCCTCTTTGCTCAATAGATGTTACAACATTTGGCAAAGGCGGACCACTCGTTGGTTTTTAGAGAAACCTCTCACAGTTTGCAGTCCATAGCCCTCGGGGATCAGGTACAGAGCTGTGACTTCACCCACTGTTATGTTCCAAGTCTTTCAAAAGGCTTTTCGTATAACTTTGACCTGGTCCCTGTTTCAGATCCTGTCTTTGGAGGATTTGCAGAAAGGTTTGTGCTGGCCAAGGATGACCAGCAGTTTCATCGGTGCTATGTTAAAGTTTTATATATCTTTTTTTCCAACTCCTCTTAGCATGCATGTTGTTGGAAGACAGCGCTGTTGGTCGTGAGGTGTGGCGAGAATCCTGTGCGTCCATGCTGAATAAAGTCTCTGTGGCCTTCCCCGTTGTACTGGAACACGAATCCACGAGGGACGGACACATGTGTTATGTTACCGTCAAGGTGCGCGGAGCATGCATCGTGAACTGGAACCCGAAGCATCCGGTACGAACCTTCTGTGTGATCTTGGTGACTAACTTGAGAACTGTTGCTGTTGCAGATGTGTTTGCAAATATTCCAGCTGTTGTCTAAGGAAGTTGCTCCTCTTGTGTGGGAGGAGGAGCACAGGAGCCCAGCGGTGCTCCAGATCCTGCGGGCTCTCACGGACATAATATTTGGACAGGTTACTTTTTCATTCGAAAGTTAACGACCAGTCGTTCAAAGGTTTAGCATACGCTCTTGCAGCTGTTTCCCGTGTCCTTTCTTGCAGTGCTGCAACCGGGACACTCGTCTTTTGGCGGGCACTGCCGTGGCCATGCTGATCAGCACGGCGCCGGAGAGCAGAGCGGGGGGGGCCGCGGCCTGGAGTCTGCTGCAGTTTTCTCACACAGGTGTGCTAAGATGTTATAGTCTTGCAGAACAGGCTGATGAGACAGAAAAAATACGAAGATTTGAACGTCTTTCAGAAATGTGTGATCCAAAAATTTCCACTGGAAAGAAAATGGTTGTGGCAGAAATATGAAAAAAGAAATTCAAAGCTCTGCTTGATCTACAATCAATAAGAATTTGCACAAATGTGACCACACTGAGTCAGATAGAAGCATTTCCTCCAAAACCAGCACTCGAAGAGGGCTTCTTAAATAATCTACTCTGGACAGATGAGGTATTTTCATCCACAGTTATGGTAGTTGTGTTGAGTTCAGAGCAAATAAACCTTAAGTTCTAGGGTGTTGTTCTGGCTCTACGAATTTAAAGCTTGTTGTCTAAGATTTGTTTAGTAACTATGACCCAGCCCTTTTAACAGAGTAATGATGCTAACCATTGAAAATCTGCCAATATGCTCCTAGAAAATGGAGGTTTGGAGGGTAATGCTGTGATGTTAATCTATGTGAAATGCTGTGTTTGATAAAATACAAATTGTCAATACATATACAAAAAGATAAGTGCAAACAACATTTTAGAGAGTCTGATGGAAATGTCTGCTGAAAGCCAGCAGAGGTCACTAGTGATAAAGGGTCAACGCTAATATTTTCCATTGAGGACTTGCTGGTGTTTTTATTAGAGCAGTTGGTCTATATAAATCTACATGTGCACATTTGTTAAAAAGTCGAGCAGTCTCTCCATAACAAAACTTTGTTACACAGCTGTAATGTTTGTGCAGGAGATGGAATCTTTCCACACACAAAAAGAGAAAAAAAAAGTTAGACAAAAAAAAAAGAGAAGATTGTGCTGCAGATTCTACAAACGAATGTGAGCGTCTTGAGCTTTCTGCCTGAAGACCTGTTGTTCCTGTTGCTCCGCAGGGCCCTGGCTGCTGACTGTTGGTGCTCTGCAGGTGGAGTGCAGCCCTGTCAGAGAGGACGGGCTTGACCGGCTGGCTGTGATCAGGGGCCTCCTCACTTGCTGTCGGCCCAACGTCCTACTCAGTCCACACCATGCTGCCAAACAGGTAACTTTACTGGAGGCTTGCATTAGGATTTTGCTCTGGGCTGTTGTGTGTATGACAAACCCTCCTTTTGGCTCCGCTCAGACATGCTTACTGATGGAGGGTTTGTTTCCTCTGGTGTGTGCGCTGTGTGAGGAGAAGCTGGACTGTCACTACTTTGCGTTGGAGGGTGAGTGATGCCTAGGGTGTTTGCTCTGCCTGGGTGTGGGTGGGGGGTCATATTACCTGTTCAAACACAGCATGCTTTTTGCAGTGTTGACGCTGTGGCTGAAGAGAGTGAAGGAGTGCCAGTCGGAGCTCTGGCAGGTGACAGATGCCCGCCTTCTGCCTGACAACGGCAGCCTGCTGGGAAAGCTCCTTCACATCATCTGGACCGATGCAGAGAGTCCAGTGAGTCACTGAGCACCATAACATTCAAGTTACAAACACAAGGTGTTGTTTGACTTTGCCAAACATGAAGAATGTACAATAAAAAAGGGTTTGTGAGCTGTGTAAAGTTGTTTCTACACAGCCAAAAGAATACATACTACACTGCAAATATTGTAAACCTCCAGCTTTTTCTTATGTAGGAATACATAATTATTTGACACATGTGCAATACTACCATATAAGGCCCTCACGTCTGAGGGTTCAGAGGTACCCACACACTTAGCCACTAAAAGTTTCTCCGCTGTGAACCATTTAGAATAATTCATGTGTAAAATAGACTGGTGAGGAGACAGATAGATGAGAGTTCTCCCTCATGCTAAAAAATAAACGCACGTAAAGAAGCTATGTGTGAGGTTTGCCAGAAACAGCAGCTGGCTTGAGGAAAACTAGAGAATGACAACATGCCTGGCAGAGTGAGGGGCCCAACATTCCTGGACGACTGGAAAAAGGTCTGCATGGTGATTGAATGAATAAGAGAGGACTTCATGTCCAAAATCTCTGTGGTGAACCTCAAATACAGAAACGTTCATTTAGACTTCCCAGTAACGGCCAGGAAGAGTCAGCAGATGTGCTTCAGTGTCGTATGTTGAAAGAAATATTAGCCGCTATGGAAGACTGGCCTGGAAGAATGTAGATGTGGAGTAAAAAGACAACAGACTCGTCTCAACCATTTTTTTTAAAAGAGCTAAATCACACATGTAGATAACAGAATTTAGTGCTGCCTTCTTTCTTTTATGCACAATTTCCTAGAGCCTGCAAATGAAAGTTACCCCTTTTTTCTAAGAATTGACAGTCTGGACTGTGTATTGTTTGCCTAAAATAAAAATCACATCGTTTTCAAAGTTGTTTATTGACATTGGTTTCATGGTGTGTTGGCAGATGGAAGGAGTGCCTGAATATACCAGCAGTGTTTTTGTGCTGTTGTTGAGCCTCTATGAAAAGGACTGCGAGCACTTTGGGGACGCAGAGAAGACCCTCTATCCTACTCTGCTTCAGCGCTTGATGAAACTACCTTCGGAGGCCAAATCTAAATATAATCGCCTTTGTGCCCTACTGCCGTACCTGGACACTAACGAGGTTAGGATTTAAGCGTTAATACGCCCTTAATGGTGTTTTGTTAATGAGTCGTAACGAGTTAAATGCTTGTTTTTGTGCTTATGTGATCCATCAGGTGCTGGATCAATACGCTGAAATACCCAGTCATCTCCTTAAGTGCTTATCAACCAATCACCTGTCACCGTGTGGGTCAGAGCTCTATAAATGTCTGATCCAGCAGCAGAGGCGAGAGCTGTGTGGCGGCTCACTAAACTCGGCCTCGGAGCCGGACCTGGCTGCCCGCTGGGCCTGGCGCTGGCAGCCTGTCCTTCACAGCGCTCTGACGTCTGACGTGGCTCTCCTACAGAACAACAGCGCAACACACTTACTGCCCCACACCTTTCAGGTTTTCCCCTCTGCTCTGGACCCTCTGCTGGCCCCTTTGGACCCTAGCGTGCCGGGTCACCTCTGCGCCTGGGCCTGTGTCTGGAGCTCCTATCGAGCTGTGACCGGCCGCTCCCCCTGGGCTCACCAGGACAGCTCCACCTCTGACACGCTGCAGCTGGCTCTGGGGGCCGCCGACGACAAAACCCGCCTGGCAGCCCTCAGTCTGCTCTGCTGCAGTCCGAAAACCAAAGATAACCCCACCGCGCAGGAAACGGCCTTAATGAGGACGTTCATTCCTCTGAACTTGAACTGCGAGTCCTCGCCTTTTCGCCAGCATTTCCAGGCCGCAGTGAGGAGGTTTCTGGTCCGCATCAGAGATGGCTGCTTAGCTCACGTCAAAGGGCCGAAAGACAAAAAGAAAGGGGCTGCCGGCCATGCCGAGAGCGCGCAGTCTATGTTGGAGCAAGGAGTAGGTGAGAAAAGAGTGAGCTTAGGTCTGTTCTTATCTTAATGAGGTAAATCCACTGTGTTAGGGACCTTTTCAAAGCAACATCACAAAGAGATTAAACCCGAAAAGGCAGGTAGACTGTTTAGACTAGAAGCTGCCCAGAAAAGGTAGTGATACAGTAAATGGCAGAAACAGTTTAAATTCAAGAAATTATTAATTTTTATTTCCGTTTCTGCGCCTTGTAGGGTTTGTCGAGTGGCTCAGCGAACTTCCATTCAGCTATCTGGCTCCAGGACACAGCTTTCAGAGGAAGAAGACCGCTCTGTTGCTGCTGTCTGCCGTGCTGGAGACCTGCACAGACACCTGGAGCCCCGAAAAAAGGAAAGGACAGCCTCCAGGTCAGTGGTGGGGAAATGTAGGCAGAAAACAAGCTCAGTTATACAACCACATTAAGCACTCATACACACCTATGTGTCTGTTTATCGTCTCCTTTCAACGGCCAAATGTTTCAGATGTAATAATAAAGCAGCATATGTTATTTTCTGCAGCAAACATGGGGACTCTCATTGGTTATGCTAGACAAAGGGGACAGTGGAATTTCTTCAGCAGAACCAAACAGCTGGCTCTCATCAGCTGTTTGGAAGATTCTACAAATGAGGTAGGGTAGCCTAATCTTACCCTGTGCCTTCATTTTGTTGAAATCGGGGGAAAGTTCAGAGTATATATTTTAACCCTCAGATTCGGGAGCTCTCCACTGGATTGTTGTTGAGATTTTTTCCACCCAGCTTCCCGGGGGATATCGCCACGGCGCTGACCGCCCGAGCCCAGCAGCTCCTGTGCAGCCCCCGGGTGCAGGAGGCTCAGATGGGGGCCCTCATGGTGAAGGTGCTCCTCCAGAAGTAAGCCCGGCCTGCCCCTCACTGCTCTGTTTTACCTACCCGGGGCGGTTTGCAGTGATGAGCTGTCGCGCGTTGCTCTCCCCTGCAGAGGGAAGAACCCTGAAGCCCCCCGCACAGTGAGGGTCCTGCTCGAGGAACTGGAGGAGCACTATCGGACGGCCAAGGCAGACATGCTGCTGGCGGCCAGAACCAAACCCATACACGGTGAGGGCCCACACGCGACTCCCGCAACCACGCTAAGCTCCTGAAAATGTTTTTCCGTCATCTAAACGCTGCGTTTGGATCCTGCCGTAGGGGTGATCTGCGCCCTCCAGAGGTGCGTGCTGGAGTCCCCCCGCAGTGTGGCTGAAACGCTGGACGGCGGTTCGCTTGCTGAGCTGCTCAACCTGCTGGAGAGCATCTCCCTGCTGCTGCTCAGCGTTCTGTACGGCCACCCCGACGCATGCGCCGCCGAAAAGGGTAACAGAGCCACCGGCAGAAACGTGGAAAATGTATCCATATTTACCTGAGAGAACCATCCACCACTGCTCCCTTCTGCCTCAGATGCCCCGCCCTCCTTTTGCGATATGGGAAATGCCATCAGCTCCCTGATATCCCACGGGTCCGGAGGCGCCCAGGCAGATGGAGAGGAATGTGTCCTTCTGTCTGAGGAGCACAGTCTTCTTCTCACCTGCTGCTGGGTCTCCCTGAAGGTGAGGCCCTCACACCAGCACCATTTAGATGTGTGATTATATCAGACGACACTGTAGGAACATGGGAGATGTTTTAGGTTTTGGTTTGATAATAGCACAGTCTGTTTTTTCTCCTATTTTCTCCTCTTAGGAAATTGGAATTTTTTTAGGTTCTTTGGTCGAGAAACTCCTCACAGATTCCAAACACCTCAGCGGTTATCTTCTGACCAAACAGGACCTAATTAGGGTGTCAAAAGTATTCAAGAATATTCTTCTCAAGTGCCGTCACTGGGTAAGGTTTTAATGCCTGTTTTGTGGCGACGATCCTGGATTTCTTTGGTCCTTTATTGAAAGAAATATACTTTTCTTCAACCAGGGGGCAGTAGAGGGTTGCTGTGTGGGCTTCACCAAGTTCTGCGCTACCCTGTTGAGCAGCAGTGACCCAGAGCTTAAGGAAATTCCAGCCCAAATGCTTAAACAAGTAAGCAGTGCTTGTTTTTTTTTGTTTTTCTCGGACAAATAGAGTTTTGCTGCATTCCTCTGATGTTTCCTGAAGGGCTTAGAGGTGGTGCGGTGCCATCGCTCCACGTCTGTGACCCGGCGGGCTGCCGGGCTGCCCATGCTGATCCTGTGTGTGGTGTCAGCAGAGGAGGCCAGCAAATCACGGCCACTCTTAGCAATCAGTGTGCAAACGTTACTAGACACAGCCCAAACCCCTCTGGAGGAGAACTGGGACCAAACGCTGGACCTGCCCCAGGTGTGTAGGCGCCGCAGGAGCAACGCTGTAGCCAGAAGGAGAGATGTTTTCCTCACATTGGCCCCTCCCTTCCAGGTGTGTGCGGCTCACACTCTGCAGGCTCTGGTGCGGGGCTCAGGTCTGGGAGTCGCCGTCCTCCAGTTCGCACCCGCTGTGGCCATCTTGTCTCTCACGCTGCTCAGTTCTCCATGCTGGGCCATGAGGAATGCTGCTCTGCAGCTTTACAGTGAGACACAAACAGCCCTTTAATGGGGTTTTTGTTTTTTTACTTTAAGCCTTTGTTTGGGATGTGCAGTATAACTTTTTTGTAGTTGAGCATTATTCAATGAACTGTACTGACTTTCTCAAATAGATCAAATTTCATCTGTATTTAACTTAATTTAAAATGTATCAATTCACTGCTCTTTCAGAAGCAGAAAATGATTTATTTAGCTACAGATGAGCATAACATTTGACATTTTATACTTTTTCTAGGTTCTCTGTGCTCGCGAATGCTTGGCCAGCGGTCCAGTAGCGAGGAGTCTGGCCGCACCCAGCACAGCATGTCCCCCGCCGCCTTCTTTGTCCACTATCCTGGACTCCAGCCGTTCCTGCTCGGTGAGCTGAGGGACGCGGCACAGAACCTCCAGAGTCCAAGCAACGAGGGCAAGCTTCACCTTCAGCCAGCCCTCTACCCTGTCCTCACTCTGCTGGCCCAGCTCCAGCCCGGTGTCCAAGACTCAGCTGAGAGGTTACCGCTTCTCTTTTTAAGACCACCACACAGCTTTACTTTTTACCAAAGAGGCCACGTGTTGATTTTCCTCCTCATGTGTAATTCAGCTGCTTCAGCTGTGTCAGTGCGCTGAACTCCTCCTCGCAATCAGGCCTAGAATAGCTTTTAGAAAAGATGGATCCCCATGTTGAGTCTTGTTAATGACTTTTGTTTTCCCTCTGCCAGGACTCCATCGGACTTCCTGCCTCCCTTACTCCAGCTGGCGGCCAGTCCCATTTACAGTGTGAGAGTGATGGCCTCCAAGGCTCTGGTTGCCATGGCTCCCCCCCCGGAGTACATGAGCATCCTCATCAAACTGGCCGCTCAGCTGCCGGGTCCTCAGGACCGCTGCTGCCACAACCAGCTCCACGGGCAGCTGCTACAGATTAAAGCCGTTGTTGAAAGAACTCTGTGTGCAGACAGGTGAGACTTGAAACAGCATTTTTCCTCATTCGTCTGACACTTCCCAGTCTTTGAAATCTTTCGGCGCTTTCATCGGCAGGGCCTCTTCTGATGAGCTGCAGGAGGTGCTGGGCCGAGTCCACGCCTCGCTGTGGCTGCTGACCAAAGCTCAGCGCTGCCCTCTGGTCAGAGCAGTCTACCTCGGGGTGGTGGACACTCTGAGAAGACACTGCTCCCAAAGCTTCCTGTCACAGCTCAGTGATACACTCATGCTTGACCTGCAAAGCCCTCAGCACGGTCTCCAGGTGTGACATGCTGGAAAACATTTACTTTTTTATTTTAGATTGTTTTTGGTTGTGATGGTACTCGATAGCAAACAGGGAGATATAGTTTGCATGCTGCCGTGACTCAAACCAGAGACATTGCATTTGCATGCTATCCAATGGCCCTAAAACAACAACTGAATTATATGTTACACTATGCACACATTCTCTTTGGTATGAGTGTTCTTGCAATTCAAACTGTACGGATTTGGACTCGGTTGCTGAGCCATAGTTAATCTTAACTGCACCAAATGGGTTGACGTATAACAAATATATTAAAACAAGTGCTCCAAAAGTGTTACGGAACACTAAAACTTTCCACACAACACTCAGCCAACAACCATTAAGCCTCCCGTGCACAAAGGCAAACTCTCACACAAAATCGTTGTGTATTCGTCTGTGTGTCATGTAATTACTGGCAGGTGTGGCTTCTTTTGAAGCATGTGTTGCCACTTTTGCTAAAGAATAGCTCTCTGTGTATCAGTCAGCGACTTTATACATGACCTCTGGATCAAATAGTACACAGATGTTTCCATATTGCACCAAGCTTAGTTCTTGCAAAAAGAACAAGTTTGACAATTTTTGGCCTCATTGCCTCAGCATCCTGTTATTAGTTTCTTTAGACAGACAGACAATGAGGTAATCTTTCTAAATGAGTTACATTACGATTTTAGATCTCAGTTTAAAGAGACTTAAGTAAAAGATTTAAATCAATAAAGTTATTTGGTGCATTAATTGGTCATTTATCTCCATGTTGTTAATGTGCTTTAGTCTAATATTATGTTCTGATATGTGAGACAAATATAAATTGCATTTATAAGTAGAATGTTTTTATCGTTGATTACAAAACCCTGGCCTTTTACAAAAAAAAGAAAGGATGTTTTCTCAGTATGAATGGTTAACTCACTGTTGCACTTTGAGGAAACAGACGGGCAGCATTGAAGGTGTGATGATTTCCTGCTTGTTACTCAGTCATTGGGTTGATGTTACAACCTTTTGGGTGGGCAGGTGCTCTTGCATGACACACAGTTCAGTACTTAGATTGAAAGTCACAGCCAAAATCCTAAGAAACCATTTCAGTAGCTACAACTCTGACTCTTTCATCCCTAATCAGGATCTGAAGCAGCTGCTCATAACATTTCCTATTGAACCTTCAATTTTTTGGCTGTTGGTTCAAATGACATTTCACTGCACATTTTAATCTACATGATTGTGTATGTGACAAATAAAGATTAACTTATCATAATGATATTCCTCAACTAATAGCACTAGTTAAGCTATCTGTGCTACAATTAAAATGAAGTCTAACAGTCTAATACACCATCATGATACAACATGGCCTTCATGAACGAATGGATGCAATTTTTAATCATTTTGTAATAGGAAAGGATGTTGTGTCTGGCACTTTCAAGTTTCAAAACAGAGCTTTCATGATGACCATGAAATGTGAGTCTAGAAGTAGGTTTGTATTAAACACAAGAAAATGTATTTCCAATGCTTTATGTGTGTTTTCTCCACAGATTGGTTTGGCATCCTTCCAACAACAAGCCGTCCACTTCCTCTGCAGAGATAGAAAGTGTGCGGGAAAGATCTGGGACCGCTTCCCTGCTCTGAGTCCTGATGTGAGGCTGTGGCTGCTTGTGTGTGTGCTGGACGGGCGGGGTTTGGAGCACACCGGCCTGAAAGAAGTCATTCAAAGTGTCTTGCAGGTACAGTATGATTTGCTCACGTTACTTTGGCACAGGGACAACAAGATGAAAAAGACAGCACAACTCTTTCAAAACCAGTTGAGCGTCTCAAATGGTATAACGAACTTCTAACAAAACAAAGGATCCGGATCATTTGGAGGTAAAGCAGGGCTTAACTACTCAAGAGTAGTCTGGGAATACATTTATTTTTTTCCCTGCTGGGACTTGAAAGGGTGTGTCTGCAACAGAAGACACTTAAGTATAGTCAGACAGAATAAGTCACTTGTTGTTTCAGATAGAGGTCACAGTGTCCATTTAGATAAGGTGCATTATCCCTAGGACACCCAGTTGCTTTTTCATAGATATGTGCTGTTTTGTGTTTATCTCACTGCTTCAGCTTGATAAAATACGAGCAATATACATGCAGACTGTGGAGAAAAACAGGCTACTGTTTATTTGGCCTTTTGTTAGTTTTGTATAGCATATATTTATCCTTGTCTTTGTGTATCTGAATGACCACAGTCATGGTAATATGGAGTATATTTTATGTTGTATGTCCTCTTTGTTGACTATCGTTGGGGAGTTGATATACCACTATTAAAATCCTCTCTGTTTCCAGTTAAACCTGAAGGAGGCTTTATTGAGCCACAGTGTGGAGTACCGTACAACGTACCTCTCAGCTCTGTCGGCAGTAACAGCCAGAGGGAGCTCTCCTTTAGCTCAGCCTGCGCCGCTCTCGGCCCTCCCGGGTGAGCCTTTTCTGTCCGAGTGTCTCGATTTGTTGCTTACGGACCTGGAGGACCAGAGAGGAGGGCCAGACTTCCTCTCTCAGGCGCTGACTGCTGCCAGTCTTCTGCTCTCTCAGTTACCAGTCTCCAGGTTATTATACATGCTATTGGATTTCATCATTTAAGGCCCACTCTCGAGCACGTTACCCCTTTAGAATTACTTTTCCGTTTGTGTTTCACCACCAGCCTCAAGACCTCCTTCCTCCAGCGCTGGTGTGGCATTTTGGAAATTCAGCGGGTGCCAGATGTGTCAGAGGTTCTCAGGATGGCCTGTAGTGAAGCTCTTTGTGTGGCTGGAGTTCCACTTATGAGCAGCGGCCTGTCGGAAAACATCTCTCTGCCTGCCATTGGGATCCGGTAGGGAGGAAATGTCACCATGGTGCCTCTCTGTTAAGACACCCAGATTAAGGTCCTTTAAAGACGTCAAACCCTCTGCTTTAGGTTGATCAACACAGGCCTGTACCTGCTGCAGGACCAAAGTCAGCAGGTGAGGCTGAGAGCCGCCTGCTTCCCCTCTTCCCTCCTTCATGCCAGAGGAGGAGGACAGCAGAGGGGCGTTTATGTCATGCAGGTGAACCGGGCTCTCCCACTGCTCCTGGACCTGCTGCTGGAGCAGTTCTGGGACTCCCCCTGCACACTGGAGGTGCTGCTGTCCCACCTGCCCCGGCCTGACCTCAGATCTGTGCTCAGGGAAGCCTCGGGCGCACCGGGGTACGCCGCCTCCCCGAGTCTGCACGCAGTACCACCGGAGCAGCCTCCGCCCAGCTTTGCCTGACTGCCATCATTCCTCTTTTTTTCAGGTGCTCCAGCTTGTATGAACAAGACGAGGCCAATGTGTTTGCAGAGCCTTCGGTTATGTCTGCACACGTGCTCCCCTACCTGCTGCAGATGGCTGAAAAGTGCTCTCAATCCCCTGCTCTGGCACAGAGCCTGAACTCATGGGCAGAGGACAACGCTGCACAAGTGCTGGATAACCTTGCAGTCTGCAAAAAGCTTATTACAGGTATCACACTAGCTGGTCAATCTGAGACTAAGATGTGGTCTCTTCCTGATTTTCTTGGCTGTGTCACAATCATTGTATTTATTTGTTTCTAGCTGAGGCCTTGACTCCCTCCTGGCTGGCTCTCCTCATGGACCCCCGTCTGCACAGCACGCTGTGCGGCCTGTTCACCAGGGCGGCCCTCCTCCTCCGGCTCCTCCAAACATCTGCTCACGTGCCGCACATCTGTGACGTCTCCTCCCTGCCAGCGAGTCTGCGGGAAGTTTGCGGACTGCTCAGTCAGAACGGTGTCCACTTTCCCGCAGCTTTAATAGCTGCTGCGGTTGGAGAACGGCCACTGTGAGGAACCCTCCTGGCACGCTAAGGACCGAAGGAGACCTTTTGACCCACGTAGCTCGGTATAACATTACCTGTTGATATTTATAATATGCACATGACATAACATGTGTTGCTGCATTACACCAGCCCATGGGAAGCCAGTGGAGTTAAGGAAGAGTTCAGTGGCTGTGCAGAGAGGGGATACTGTGTGAGTGAATAGTGGAGCTCTAAAGCTTTCTTCATTTGTAGAAAGAAACTCTTTTGTGCTGAGCTGCAGGCGCCACATTAGCCCCTCTTTGCTCGCCACCGTCATAGTCTGTCGTTCTAGGCTTTTCTCAGCAGCTACTGAAGTGAGACTCAGGCCAACACAGTGTTGCACTACCACTCCTCTCCAAGAACCGCCCGCCTCCGACCCAGCGGGGGGGAATACGGGGCACGGTTTGATGTTCCATTAGAGGCCCTCTGTCGGAACGAGCGTCCATTTGTCAACCGCATGTGGACAAGTGATGATAAAGTGCTTGGCAGTTGCCTCACAAACCGCACACTCAAAGAGTCTTACATCATCGGACCCAACACCGGTGCTGTCGAATGGCCCATTTGCCTGGACAAACACTGGTCTGAAACACATGCTGTGATTGGCCGTGTTCGGCTCCCCGTATGGCATGATGAGGGATGATTCAGCTCTTAGCCTGGATTAGACCAGTGTTCATTTTTTCCCCAGTTTTTCCTAAGCTCTACGTCGACCTGCACTGCGCAAGCATGTGTTGCACTGTCGAGTATTTGGATTATACAACACCTTTGACAGTAAGCTTGTTGGGATGATTCATCCACAGATCTTATGCAACGCGTGGCCCACACTGTGCAGACCTCAGTGGGGGGGGCATTCACATGAAGACAAAACTGCTAAATTACTCAAATCATAGGAGAGAAATCATCATTCACGGATGAACAATGCATTCTGCTGACCGATTGGCTGTTAGGATGGACAAAACCAGAATCACATTTCAGTTTCTGAGATCCAGAAGGAATTCAGTTCAAATTACCATAGCCTAATATACAAATCTTTTATACCCCTGAGGATATATCCAATCATTTGAGTGGGAAATGAATTCCTCTGTACTTTGTGTTTATTTGTCAATGTTTGACAAAACAAAATGTTAATGTCTCTTTCCTGTTTTTTAACTGACTTGAAGGTGAGCACAGTTTTAAATATATTGAAGGCAACACATACATAAAAGTGGAAAATGACCACCTGGCTTAATGAAAGACTTTGCCATTGTAACTGAGGGTACTGGGCTCTCAGTAAGCCTCCTTTCTGCTACTTAAATGATTAGCTATGGTAACAGGGAACAGGGCCAAGTACAGTGGGTACAGCCTCCGTCATGAGCTGTGTACATAACTTAAACATAGGGGTGCTATTGGGTGCCATTTGACGCATGAAAGTACTGGTTTCCCTCTGCATCAAGTGGTTTTGTGAAGAAGAAAGAAACAAAGTCAAAAACGTATTTCTGCTGATACTTTTAAAAGTCTAAATGAACTCATGTTTTGTAAGTTTTGATTTTGAAAATGAAAGATTTTACCGTATGTAATAAAAACTGTGTTAAATATTAAAATATATTAAAATAAAGTTTTTATCTAAAGAGGATTTCTTATTGCACAAAACAAACTATTGCACCACCACACTTCAGGTAATGAATTTGAAGCAATCAGCTCCCAGAGCAACGGAAAACTGCTCAAATTGATATTTCTACTGACACGTTCCCCAGTTTTGGAAGATGTCTGATGAATGAGGTGTTCAAATGAAAACCTTTTGTTTTTTTATTCTACAGGCCATTTCAGCTTATTTTAAACAGTCATTATGCTTTGAAATCATAATGGTGAATTTAGTATTTTCCTTTCAGTGAGCATAATCCCCATATGATAGATTTACAATTACTACTAAACTTTCATTACCGTAGTTTAATTGAAAATAGTGATTCTGATCCCTCTCCTGTAAAGTTATGCGTAGTTTTCCATTTTCTTTCCAATTTTCATGTTTTTTATCACACCATTGAGAAGATTTACTTTTGAAAAACGGCCATCATATTTTAGCTAGAAGCCCATGCTTTCACATTGTGATAAATTCATGAAACACTGAATGGGAGAAAAAAGATGGGGCTTGGAATTTTGACAGTGATGGAGCATAACAGACAGATGCTGTGTGTTAGTTCTGGTGATTTCCTGAAAACTGGGTAAGCAACCGTTTCAAAAGTGGCCTGATGAACTAGTTGGCCTCATCCTCAGCCAGTGGACGTTTCCAGTCCCCCCCCCCCCCTCCCGTGCATCCAGAACAGAGCTGTCAGTCAGCAGGAAGACAAAAGGGGATAAACACTATTGGCAGGCCTCCTTTATTACAGACTGTGGAGTCCATTTCTGGCCGAAGCCTGCGGATGAGGCCTGAGAGGGCCAGAGCAAACAGGAAGACTGCAGATGCACCACCCACGCTGAGCCGGATCAGACTCTGTTGGAAGGGGGTCCTGAATGGAAAGCTGTGACTCAGAATCTTCAGATAAAAATAGAAGGCACATGTTTAAAGTATGTAAACAACCACAGAATTGATGAAACTAGAAAATGTGGATCTGGAAAAGAAAAAGAAAGAAAAAAACGCTCAGCTGGATGATTAAATGCCATAAAGGTTTTTTTTTTCCTGTAGGCCACTGCCGAGGTCCCTGAAAGCTGAATGGCAATAAAAGACGCCAGACTACTTTTCAGCAGTTTTTTCTTTCCTGTGTGTGTCTGCGCGTGCGTGTGTCTGTGCGCGAGACGCCGAAGAGGCTTTAGGACCTTGAGGTTTGTGCTGCAAAGGGCAGCTCCTCCTCCACAGGCTGTTTACCAAGAGAGAAGAGCTCCTCTGACAAAAACAAGGGCTGGGGCTCAGGCTGGAGGAGCAGTTTCTGCTGCATAGGCTCTTCCCCGGTTTGGACACTTACAGCGTTCTTTTTTTTCTACTTTGCTTTTTTTTTGTTCCGCTTGTTTAGGTGGAAACGACACAAGATGTGGTCGGTTTGCCCAGGCCGTCAGCTCTGCAACATGTTTTTGTCTCTGCACGTTGTTTTCCTGAGCGTGGCCATTGTGCAGAGCAGCGCATCGAATGGAGCACAGAAAGGTAAAATGACTCCCTTCAGTGTTTGATCCCTCATTTGTCGCGTTTTTTTTAAATGCACACGCCTATTTAACACGCTTTCTATAAATGAACATCGTTTTTTAAAAGAAAAAAGCTGTATTTTTAATTGTATGTGAGGCTTGCAGTTTAAGTTGCGCTCAGTGTTATTCTCCCGTTTGTCCAGACTGTGTGAGGTCCAGTGGTGTGGACTACAGAGGAGAACAACAGAGCTCCTCCTCAGGTCTGGCCTGTCTAAACTGGGTCAACATTACAAGGGACTATGATACCGAAACCCATCCGGACTCACAGACAGGTAAACAACCCGGAATATTCCTCACAGCAGAGATCAGTGATGCCCCCTTTCAGTAAATGTAGATTTAAAAGAGTGATTCTGCTTCTTTTTGGTGGTTTTTCATCACAAGAAAGACAGGAAACCCCATATTGATGGTATTGATATGCACATGTTGATGGTAGCAACAGTCATTTTCAGTAGAACAGACCGTTCTGAAGAAAACGGTCTGATTAGATAATAAAATCTCAAGTAACAGCAGAAACGTGCTGGACATTAATAGAGGAATGTACAGCACACACTCCAGGTTCTGTGCCACAGAGGACTCTGTTTGGGACGTTCAGTGTCCTCTTTGGCGCAGCTGCTGCTGTTTCCATTGTTTGTGCTCACGGCAGCCTGCACATCGTGGTGTGATGAAGTAGTGTGAATGATTCACGAATTCAGCAGTCCATCCACTCACACACACACGCACACACACACACACTCAGGGCAGCATTTCCACTAGGAATCAGTAACAGACGGCTGCTGTTTTTATGGCTCGTCCTTGCAGGAGCTGGAGATCACAGTTACTGCCGAAACCCGGACGCCTCAGAGAGGCCGTGGTGCTACATTGCCGGCCCGGATGGGACGATCCAGAGACAGTTCTGCAAAATTGAGACATGCAAAGGTCAGTAAACACTGTGCACAGTTATAATATAGGTGGCCTTTGGTGGAAAAACAGTTGAAAGGGCACTGACAACAGGGCGTCTTCAGCTCTGAATGTGTCTGTAGAACTCTGAAAAGAGAAAAACTATAAGATGTTGGTCAGGATAGTCAATACCCTTATTAAAAAGGCCCCAAAAAACATGTGGCCTACATTTCAGCTTTTGTAGCTCAACAAATCCTTGAAAAGTAGGTTTCCCTTTTCTTTGTTTCCCCCAAATACACCATTCGGAAGTCGCCATTAGGTAAAGATGACCGGTGGCCGATTCTTTTAAAGAGCAACAGGTCAGATGGTCTGCGTTAAGTGGGTTTAAGTGAATTCCCTTTGTTTCATGGCCATCACTGGAGACAACGAGAGTCAGACAATAACAAAGCCAAGCACACATGTGAGGAAGTTCAGACTGAAGACGCCTCCTGAGCCAGCCCCAAAGCTGCGCTTATTGGCATTAGGGAGAGGCCTCTCCATGGAGACAGCAGCTAATTGGCTGTTTCGTTTTATGACTTCACCCATTTTAACTTGGTCAGAGTTCATAAACAACTCGAGGTGGGGGGGGGCAGGAAAAAAAAAAAAAGGAACAGCCTGAATGTACAGTACGAAGAACTTGTTTTTGCACGAACCCTGTAATAAACCGTGCTCACGTTTTCTCTCCCGGATTGACATTCCAACATTTTTTGTGCGAGCAGTCTCAGTGCTTTGACTCTTACTGTCAGGGAGGGTTTAGTGTTGGGAGAAATGTCGATGGAAAAGTACTAATTGGGAACCACACGCAGCCCAGATGATAGCGCTCTGCAAGGGAGGTGCCATCATTGTTTTTCTGACACTGAGGAATCATTTACAACAGATTCTGAATGTACTATTGGTTAATGGGCAAATTATTATCTTTAGCATTTGCAAAAGCAAACGATTTAACAACTGGCATCTCTTTACATGTAAATCTTCGCACTCACACAAATGGACATAGGGTTTGACTCTAGATGTTGACTCTTTTTAGTAGAAGATTTGGCAGAACCCTATGATTTCACGGGAAGAATTTCCACAAGGAAAGTTTCTCATTTCTGTCGTTTTGTTGTGTCTGCAGAGCAAAGCTCAGCTGAGCCAGCAGAGGCCGAGTCCCTCATCCCGACAGGAAGCGCTTCCTCCACTGAGAGCTTCCAGCCGGCGCGGTCGGGAGCTTCTCAGGGAGAAGTGGCTGCCGTGCAGCCGGTAATGGGAGTCAGCCAGCGAGTGCGGACGGGGCCCAAAAAGAAGAAGGACCTGGGCGTGCTCGGTGAGCTTTACACGCAGTCCCAATGACGGAAAGATTTCAAAGTGATCCACGTGAACTTATTGTGTCCTGTATTCAAACCCTAAACTCGTTCCGTTGGCTTCACAGGCTACGTCCTGGGCATCCTCATGATGGCGATCATCATCATCCTCGGTGTGGGCATCACGTTTGGCTACTTCTATAAAAGGTCAGCATCCGAACTGCCTCATTCGATTCAGAATTAGGGCAGTTTTTTTTTTTATATTCGTTCACTAGAGGGCCCCGTATGCTTTCCACTGTCTCTGGCAGCTATCTTTCACATGTGCAGCACGACCAGCTCCCGTAGGAAAACACACATCAGGGAGAAAGTCAACAGCTTTGGCTCACATTTCCCCACCAAAGGTTTCTGTTTCTGTTATTGCACTGTGGTGCCATGTGGCCATTTTGATGGCTTTATCAGCACTGAGCAAGAGGAGGAAATTAAATGCCGGCAGTCTATTCTGAGCCCTGTAGATATTCTTACAAGAGAAGAGCGCATGGAGAGCGGGGGGTAGAATTGGGCAGAGAAGCCTGAACAGTTCCAGTTATGCAACATGCAATGCGTTGGTTCAAATTGCTGCGAAAGGGGGTGTCCTGATGTCCTTTGGCAGCCCAAAGGATGTTCATTCGGCCGCTGTATCTGATTAGCACTGCCTTTGTCTTCGATTTCTATTTCAGGAGGTGATTATTAAGAAGGGGAAGCATATTATGTCAGAGGGCTTATACATGCCCTGGTTGCACGGTGACATCAGCTTCAGTAATGTGATACATGAGTGGCAGCTATGCCCCGATGCATCTGAGGCTCCACTGGTCAGCAGGGCAGGAAGACCGCATCGTGTCCCATATGGGACCAACGAGGACAGCTTTTGGCACAGGAGGGGTTTTTAGAGAACTGGAGTGGGAGAGAAAAAAATATAGTGTATATAGGCTTCAGCTAGGCTTTTATATCAAATTTAAAAGGAAGTTTTGAGACAATCGCTGCCCCTCTCATATCTGTCGGCCAGCAAACGGCTCGTTTGTCCATGCACAAAGCCTGGAAACGAGAGAGCAGGGCCAGAGTGGGCAGTTTGCTAGGCAACCAGCTACGGGAAGTTTCTGGAAACAAACAGTCTGGTACAAACAAAGGAGCCCATGAACCCCTGACAGCACTTGCAGCTGAAATTAAAGGCAGACGTGCAGAGCAGGGACGCACAGTTTTAATGCCCTTAGGCAGGCAGGTCGGAGATGTTTCGAGTGGAGAATAAAGTTTACCGTTTGTGCTCCGGGCGCCATAAAGCTGCAGCTGAGTAGCTCCTCACCAGCTTATCAGCTCTCTGTTTCCTATCACCCTCTTGTTCCTTGTCTTTGCTGCAGACCAACTCTGGCTATCTATAAACAGAATGTTTTGTGAAGCCCTTTATCCACAATGTTCAGCATATATGGTTTAAGATAAATTACAGATGTTTTACAATTGTGGCTTAGTTACTATTAAATCCAAACCACAATGACAGGTGGGAAAAGATGTAATGATTTTTCAATCATTCAATCAATAAAATAAATAAAAAGACATTAGAATGGAAAATACCCATCAAGTCAGACTGTAACCAAAGCTGGACTTCCCAGTGAGCACATGTGGACAGCCCCTGCCAGAATCAAATTAAAAATGGGAAACCCATGATTTGTTGTTCCCACCGAAAAGCTCTCTCGAAAATCTTTGCAATTGAGCCCCTCGAGCCTCTGTGTTTTTCCCTTTGGATTTCACTGAGGATTATATATGGGAACCATCAGTGAGGGGTACTGACAGGCTTCCAGAAAGATTTTCTTTAGCCCTCACATATTGACTTGTTTTATGACAATAGAAATAAAAAAAAGAAATTATTTAAATGGATAACGTTGTAATCTGAGTCAGATGAGGTCACCTGGGGACAACGCATTTGTTACACGTAACAAGTGTGCTAGCTGTACGTGAGTTTTCTATAATTGAACGCAGTTAAAAATAAAACCACTAGATCAAACTTTTTAATGGGTCACCTGTCACGGATAGAAAGTGGAACAGAGCGCTGAATGGGCTCTTTGTGTCCGTGCTTAGGGGCCGGGACCTGAAGAAGCAGCACGAGCAGCGGGTGTACGAGAGGGAGATGCAGAGGATCACCCTGCCGCTGTCCGCCTTCTCCAACCCCACCTGCGAGCTCATAGACGAGAACACCATCGTCATCACGGCCGAGAGCGAGACCGCCCCCGTCCAGGAGGGCGGTGACCCCCTGATGGGTCAGCATGCGGGCACTCCCGGAGCGTGAGCAGGCATGAAAGTCCTCCGACGGGACCGTGATGACTTATTGTTTTTGTGGACCAGAACACTCCTAATTCCAACATTTCTCCGCCCAACATCCCCGAGATGAGGAGCAGCCTTGGCTCCAAAGGCCTGAACTATATGTCCTTTGTGTCCCTCTTTTCCTCTTTTTTTTTCAAAAACACGAGACACAAACAAGATAAGCTGACACAAAAGTCTCTTGAGACAAAATCTGCTTTAATTGAAGGACGCGCCTTGAGGTTTTTCATATCATTTCAGATACTCAGAAGAGGAAACAGAAATCAGGTCGCAGGCTGTCCTCCTGTTTAACGGCACGGATATTCAGTAACACAGACATTTGACTCGTCAGGGGGTTTGTTAGCCACAGGTCTTTGTAAAGGGGTGGCCCTAACCTAGAGTGGGGGAAATTTCCTCCCGTCTTTTGTTTTCCACAGGAGGCACGGAATGACTGTGTTCTTTGATTTGTGAGGACTGCTGGTTTTGTCCAGGGAGACGATAAAATGCGTTTTTTCGGGAAGACTCCTTTGACACACTGATGTGTGCCCCAAAAAATAGCCGTCTTCCTCTGTGACGGGATGCATGAGGTAAAGAGGCCCGTAGATGACGAGGGAAGGCCTCCAGCACATAACTGCCTTAGCATGATACTTCTGAATGTATTCTACCCCATTTTTAGTCTGCCAGACCGGTGTAGTTTAGAAGCATTGATGGAGGCAGGCGCGAAAGAAGACCCGCCGTCTTCTTCCACAGGTTAAGGAGTGACAGGAAAACGTAGCGTGCTCTCAGGAGGCGTGCACGCGGAGAAAAATAGCACTGCCACAACGCAGGGGATCAGGCCAGAACAGTGGGAGCGTGTCCACACACACGGGGAACGCTGGTGTCTAGGCTCGGACCGGAGTTACGCGCCTCATAAGAGTGGAGAAGAGTTAGAACGCTCCCACGTTAGCGGGCGTTCATGTAAAACCCTGAAAAACTGAATTGCATGTACGTGGTTACCTGCTGTATGTTCGTCTTTCAGGGGCCATTTTTCCCGTTTTAAGAAGTTGAGCAACTCCTTGAGAAAATACTTTGTGTGGCTGAAAGTAATCCTAACAGGAAGAAGCTTTGTTTGTTTGATGTGATGCACAGTTACTTCAACATGTTTTCATTTCAGTGGTCGTCCGTTCAGTCGCTCCAGCTGGGCTGAGGTTTTGTGGTTTTCATTACTGGTAAATTAATGGTTGCTGCAGCTTCGATATTTCTGGTGTCTGTTTGCTGGCTGGACTTACTTTTTATCAACGTGCTTAAAGTTTTTTGGCACTTGTATTTATAGAAGTATGCTCATTGCTCAGACTCAAATAAAAAATGATTAGCCACTAATGTGTTGTGTGTCCTTCCTGCTCAGCATGAGGGGTGGAGAGGAATGCTCGGACTCTCGTAAGCAACCTAATGTTGACGGTTTATACAGAGCAAGAACTTTTCAACATCAGCTCCCTCTGTTGGAAAGCCGTTGAAAGTCAGTGGAGTCTATAGCGAGCTGGCCAATGAGATGAAAGTAACTGGGGCAAAAATGTTTAAATATGTATAAAGTGCAGATACTGAGTTAAAAACAGTTTTTATCCAAATCTGAAAACCAAAATGATGACAGAAATACCAAAGAAAAAGTATTAGAAGCATGTACGGTTACGGAGGATTTTTATTTTTAGCAAATCGGATTTACCTTTGATTCCACAATTTGATAAACCCATTAATAAAAAGATATTTAGTTCTGTCAAAAAAAATGGAAATCTATCCCCCTTAAATTCTGTCTGTCAGTTTCATTCCAATGAAAAAATAAAATAAATCCTTTAAAAAAAAGAAAAGAGCAAATTCCAAGAGTTTTATTCATGAAAAACTACAGTGATATAAATAAAAGTGGTTACAACTGGTCATCAGTACCTTGCATGATAGCAAATTGTTGTCGAAATGTCTAAAAATCTACAAAGTCCCATTAGAAAATTAAATCAAATTAGAGGGGTTGTATGTACATGCATATATACAATGCTTAAAAAGAAAAGGAGTCACTCTGTATGAACCAGTCGTTCCTGGTCAGCTCCATCATGACTGATGTCCTAACGGTCCAACATTCATAGAGTTCCTGTCATGTGTTTTTATCTGAGGGGAAAGAGTGTCATCATGCAGTCTGACAAATCAATCCAACTGATCAGTGGCACAAAGAATTAAATATTTCCAACATCTTTCCGACATCAGAAACACAAAGAAATCAATTCTGTGAAGCAAAAGTTTGTGGGTAGGGTGTTATTTAATGGATGGTTTTGTTCATCTAGTGGATGATTCTGGCTGCAAGCATGAAGATAAGTGTAGTTTTTTTTTTTTTACCAACTTTTGTCCCCACTATAAGAATCAGAATCAACTTGAACATATTTTCACTGGCTAGAACAAAGCCACTGAAGATAGCAGAGTCTGAAGCTGGTTTCTGTGTGTTCACACATGTTGCTTTTTGGGAACAGAGCAGAGCTAAACTAAAAGCTAGAACTAAAAGCTAAATGTATTGTCGAGTGTAAAAAAAGGAAAAAAATATGTTGGAGGCAGAGGTTTTCCAGAACAATGACCCAAAGCAAAAATGAAAAGGTGGAAAAAAAAGAAAATGATGGAATTGAATGAAATACCACTGAAAACCTTTAGAGGGAGCTGAAATCTGCAAATGCTAAAGAAGGCTCCTTCCCACACCTTCATTCTGAAAGAGCGTTTAAAATGATAAAGATTTAAACCACCGGCAGAACGGTGCAGAATGGACAGAGGTCGCAATATCAAGAGGAAACCACTGTTTCCAAAGCTTTGCAATCAAACAAATGTCTTTAATGCCATCCTAAGTACATGAAAACTAAACGTTCCTCAATAAAACAATGACAATGGGACTGAGTCACTGACGTCTAATCCTAAAGATATCCTAAATCCTACGCTACATATTCAATCACAGCATTGATCCAGACCAACACCTCCACCGTCAGGGATCTGTGTCTTTGTTTTTCTTCATTGGTGAGGTGAAGCAATTCCTCTTTTGGGCAAGGACTCACGTGTGCATTCCACACAAGGCAAACAACAACTTCAGAGCCAGCAAAAAAAAAAAAGAAAAGAAAGGAGAGAGAAAAAAACTGTCATGTGAGGGTTCAAAGTCTTCCACCTTATAGAGATGCTTGTCCACTGGAAAACAACCACCGTAAGTTGCTGTTTTTTGTACGCTGTAAACATCGGACGGCCCTGTTTGTGTGTTAGGCGGCGGCTTGGAATGACAGAAGTAAAAATAGAATCATTACACTAATGTGTCATTTTGAAATGAAGGTAGTGGCGCTCCCATGCAGGGGACTTGGTCCAGCTTTGTCAGATCATCCAGTTCTGTCACGGATCGAGTTCAGCACCACTCTTTTCCTCATCCGCAGTGTTAGTGCGGCACTTAAGAGGCGTCTCAAATGGGAGATGCCGGGCCCAACTGGCACACGTCCTAAGTGCCGTTTTCCGCCGTGCCGGAGCAGTCTGGAGAGGCGGCTGTTGGGGAGGCTGGCTGGTCGGCGGCCTGGCTGGGATCTTTAGGCCAGTAGAGCCGGCTAAAACGCTGATGCAGTTCGTCTAGTTCAGCCGGTAGTGGGATTCCCAGCTCTTGGTTGTAGGAGAGAGCTTCGAACCAATCCTCAAGCTTCTGTGAACATGGGCTGAGGGAGGGAGGAGACAGAGGGATCAGTCAGGGCACTCAGAGGGCTTTAGGGTTAGAACCAGCCTGACTGGGTTGAGAAAAAAAAACATGAGGAATCAATCTGGCAGCAGAGGTGTGTCTCTGTGCAAACACGTCCAGATGGCATCTGGGAGTTTTCCTCCCCACTACCTTCTCCTTTAGACATGTGTATGGTGGCCATGTGGTGCAACACAAAATAACGCTGGACAAAGAACAAAGCAACGTGACAAAACGAGCCTATTTTAGAACACATTCCAACACGCGTATAAGTCGAGATCACATGCAAACATTATGTCCAATTTGGTCTTAGGCTTTGATGTCCTGGTTATCTAGTCTGTTTAGTTGTGTATTTGTTATCACTTTATAACTTCACTTATCTTTTGTGGGTGAAAATCAAACTTGTGCTAATAAATCAACACAGCGGTGGCAGCGGCGGCTCACCGGTTTTCTGGTGTGAGGTCACAGCAAGCCACAGCCAGTGGAAAGAAAGCTGGCGGACAGTCTTCAGGGAGGAACTTCTCCACAAACTTGCCAACATTTAGACCGAAGTCCAGATTCCTAGGGAGGCACTCAGGGTCTGCATAGACTTTTCCAATAATCTGAAACATAGAAAGAAAACAAACGTGATAAAATGTTCAAGTGGCAGAGAAAAATGTATTTCTGTCCTTTAAAGAACAGGTACAATTTATTGTGTTTCAAATACACAACGTAAGCCAACATTTTCTCCCAGTTGCGTTAAACTGATTTAATAAATTCGACCCCATTTCCAAACAACCGCAGAATTCAAAAATTGATTTAGGATTGAGATCAAAGTCAAAACGGTGCCTTACCTCACAGAGCACAATTCCAAAGGAGAAAATGTCCACCCTCTCATCGTAGCGCTTCCCTGTAATAACATGAAAGACAGTTAAACACTGACCAACACACAGTGTTTTAGCTGCTGTTTGCCATTCTCTGTTTCTCTGTTAAAAGGCTCACCGTTTAGCATTTCCGGAGCCATCCAGTAAGGGTTTCCCACAACGGTGTACCTCTTCTTTCGATCGATGCGTCTCAACACTCTCTTCTTAGGGGACGGCTTTTCGGGGGGAGGCCTTACTTTTTCTTCGACAACGAGTCGGGACAGTCCGAAGTCGGCCACAACCACTGTGTTGTCCTGTTAAAAGAATATGACAAAAGGGTCCAATCAAACTGAGGTTCTGGTTTTGTTTTCTGTGTTCTGATGTGATACTTTAATCCCCTGTGATCGTCAATTCTACAATCTCAACAACATTTTAAAAATTATATTACTGTTTATCATATTTTTGTTTAGTTCACATTCTTCTTTTGAGGTGTTTTTTAAGAAGTCCTGTTTATGAGGAAAAACATAGCTGGGAAAGCCTATTCCTTGTGAAATTGAGCAGTTTGACTTTGTCCTGCTGTTTTATTTTTGATGTGTAAAGGCTTTTCAGATGTCACCTACCAGTTTTACCAGGCAGTTGTGAGAGTTGAGGTCTCTGTGGATGATGCTCATCGAGTGAAGGTAGGCCTAAGAAAAAACAGATGACAATCAATTTGACAGTCAAAGGTCACACAGCCAAGTTGTTTGATTATAGTCAAATAAGCACTACATGCAACCAACACAACTTATTAGTTCCCATATCCTGCATCCACTACTGGACAGTTTGAGACACTGGGCCTTTCAACGCCCAATGGTGTTTCTCAAACATGTTCGATGTGAAAACAAAACCTAAAGCTGCACCAACATGTTGATGATGTTTGACTGGTAACCTGCTGACAAAGCACCGTCTGCCTTCGTTAGATTAGATTAGTTTAAACATAACCAGAAATGGTCCCCTTTGTGTTGGATCCATCATCTTCATGTGTGCAAACTATTGTGCATTTTTACAGAGACACAGAGAAAACAAACATAAGTTGAACTCACCATGCCAGAGGCAATACTCTTTGCAAAGCTCACTCTTTGTTCCCATGGAAATGGGTCCTGTTAGCACAGAGTAAAGAGAAAAAAAAATCTTCAGATGATATGGAACTAAAGAAATTATAAGGATAATGATGAATAAATAACCATTTATATAACCCTTTTTAAGAAAAAAACAGCAATATTCAAAATAATTTAATGGTTTGAAGGACAGGACAAACAACCCTGATAATTACTGGAAAAGCTATTACTTTTGTCATCCAATGTGTGAGTCACTTGACACGTCAGGCTGCCACTAATGGAGCTGAGAGCCTAGTGTGGGGTGCATCTAAGGTCATACTCTCCTACACATCTCTGAGCTGCCGGCAGCTCCTCCTGCGCCGTGCTTTTTGATGAAAGGAAAACAAAAAGAACTAAAGCTTAACTCACCATGTCTCTGATGAAATCCTTCAGGGTGCCTCCCTCAATAAACTCGGTTATCAAATTGAGCCTCTTGTCCTTGTACAGCACACCGATAAACTTCAAAACGTGGGGATGATCGAGGCTTCGCATTACTTTGACCTGAGGTTTGGTGACAGAAAACAAGAAGTCCCTAATTATGATAAGCAAGTTATCCCTAATCAGTTTCTTGTACAGAGAAGCTTCACCCACGGGAAAAAAAAACGACTGAATACAAGTTAAACTAAGTCAGAGGGGACAACCTCAAAATAACAATGTACAAAGACGTAACTGTTGGGAAATGTGGCGTGCTTTTAGTTGTGAATATTAATACAGAGACAGGTCTGTCTGTGAGAAATCACAGCCCTCCTGCTGCTGATTACCAACCTCCTTCAGGAAAGTTTTCTGTGTCTCCTCATCGCAGCGGATCAGCTCCTTCATCACCATCACCTCTCCTGTGGCTTTATGAGTCACCTGTTGGAAACCAAAGAATTACTCAAAGCCCACACAAAAAAAGCACCCAAGAGCGCAGACAAAAAGCCTGTAAAAAATAAATAAATCAAATTAAATAAATAAAAAACAGACCTTGATGGCTTGTCCAAAAAAGCCTTTCCCTAAGATCTCCCCGTGTATGAGGTCGCAGGGCCGGAAAATGCGATGAGAGCAGCTACGGGAGGATCTCAGGGATTCGGAGCGTCCGATGTCTTTTCCGATGAAAGGGCACTCTTTGGGAGAATTTGGCCCGGGTGACTTGCATATGCTGTTACTGCGTCTGATGTAGACAACATTTTTTTTACTCATTCGAGCACACAACATGGAAGATGTATGCTCTTTGTTTTTTTTTGGGGGGGGGGCTGCTCCAAAATACCTTAAAGACCTCCTTTTAAGAGTGCAGTCGTCAGTCACATCTGTCCTCTCCAGGACGGCGTCGGACGGTGAGGATAGCCGCATGCGGGAGGTGGCTGGGACTCCGAGCTGGTTTCTGGGCGACCCCAGTCTCAGCCGGTCTAGATGCTGCCTGACTGGGTCATATTCGATGAGCAGCTGCAGCGTGTGGCTGGTTCGGTGAATGAGATCGTCAACCTAGAACAGAAGAGTGGAGGAGAAATGTTTGTAATGTATGTGGTATGAAGAGCATCAGTGTGCCGGAAGAAGGAACTACTTTTGTCCTGAATATGCAAATGCCCACTGGTGGTGAACATGAATGATCAATTTGCTACCTGTCTGAGTTAGTTTAAAAGCACTATGCCTGACATGAACACAATGCAGCAACACAATTATTGAGGTAGACAATTAAATACGATACATGGTATGAAAAAAAGTTGACTGGATAAAACTAAAGAACATGAATGGAATGCATGGAATTTTGTGAGGGTGAGATGGTGGGAATGAGCCTTTAAGTCATTCGCATACCTTCCTCTCCCAGTGCAAGAATGCATAAATGATGAGGTAATGTGAGAAATGTCAAAAATCACAAGTGAAACTGTTGTATAATAACAGAACACCTATGCAAAAAATGCTCTTTGGGAATCTAATCGTGAGGGTTGTTTTTCCTTTAACGACTTCAGTGCATCGGCTATAAAAAGCTCACCTCATTCTCCATCAGCGTCCCAACAGGAAGGCCATTAATCTCCAAGATCCTGTCTCCGACATGGATAGCATTTCGCACTTCTGGACTAATAAGCATCCCTCTGACTCTGTGGGGGAAAAAAACAAAAAAGACAAAAAGCGAATGTGAGGACAGACTCCAAGAAAGAAGAAGGAAAATAACACATGGTGACATTTGTGGATTCTGATAATCAGTAACCGGACACTCAAAACACAAAATAAAAACACATGACCCAGACACTCTTCTCCCCAACATTATCAGACTTTCACCGGCTCCGTCTTCCTTTCAGTGGCCTACTTGCACACCTGCCATTTAGCAAGCCTATAATCAGCCTTAGGTAGAGCGCTGCTCATGCCTTTCCCACACAGCGTGACAGCCACGCACTTACTCTTTGACCATAACGCTGGCTGCCCCGTTGCTGCCCCTCAGCACTGAGACGGAGAAGCCCCTCTTGCCGTTGGCGGCGGACGGCATGGAGATGAGGGTCACGGTGTGGGGCAGCGAGTCGAGGATGGAGTCGTGTGAGCGTTTTTCCAACATGGGGGTGAGGACCACCTGCTTGTAGCACTGTCCACTGCAAACAAAAGCAAACAACACGTGTGGGCGAGCATGCTCATAGATTCATGTTAAAACAAAAAGGCATAAAAACTTATGGTGTCTCTCTAACCGAGTGGCAGTAGATTAAAAAAAACGCCACATCACACATTAATGTACGAACTGCTAAAGAACATGAGAGGTGACTGTTCACATGAAAAACCTGCCTGTGCATGATGTGGATTCTTGTTTCAAAAAGCTGTACGGAGAACAAAAGCCTGTGCGTGTGACTTACCAGTAGAGCTTTGACCTCTCGACCAAGGCGTATGTGTCCCTGTCCTCAATCACCACCTTGCACCTCAGACACACAAAACACTCAGGGTGGTACTTGTACTCTCCAGCCACCTGGAGGAAAAATAAAAAAAATAAAAGAAGTTGATCCTCTATTCAGCGCAAAAAAGAAAACATAAGGCGTTCAAAGATGAGCAGCTGCTCTGCTGCTCTGCCTACGACAAATAAGTGCGATGTGCATGGGGCTGCTTTGTACTCTCCTCCCACCACAGGCGGTGACACAGGAGTAACACCTGCTTCACTCTCAGCCTGTCTGGAATCTGTTATGACGTCAGCTTTTGCAGGTCTGAGCCTCCTGTTATTCTTTACGGGAGTAAAGAGCAACAGGAGTGTGATCAGGCCTGTCTCACTGGCACGACATGCACACGGATGACCAATTTCCCTTTCTGAAATGCATGTCCCCCTCCCACCACATCTGTCTCCTTTCATCCCTCACATGCAAGATGAGATAATGCGTCTTTCCCCGGAGCGAGCAGGTTCTTTGATGAAATACTTAATTTGTGTCGACAAAGTATTATAATTGAAGTCACAGCGCTTTGTGATTTGTAGGCAAGAAACAAACATCAAACATTTCTTTTAAATAACAAGGCTAAATCCTTGTGCGAAGAGTTTATTATTCCTTTTAGTTAATTTTGTCCCTGAGGCTGCTTTTTCTGTTTTCTTTATGCGTTGCAGTGAAGAAGAAGAGCACCCTCAAAAATTTCCTATTTTTTGTCTGAATACTCACTGTTCAGTTATCTGCAAATTAAGCACATTGAGACTTGTGTTTTTTCCCATCGCTCACCACAGCTCTGAGTCAGTAAGTGCTGGGAAAGGGTTCCCCACAGCTTGAAGGTGATGTCAGCAAACTGATTGTGACATATCAAAAGTCTGTGCGCAACTCCCAGCCCTCCAGCGAAAAACAAATCCACCGCAGAGGACTCCCTAATGACCTCCACAAAGCTTAAATAGAGAGAGTGAACCGAACAAAATGGTGAAACATCAAAGTGGAGAGAAATAAGGACTTATTTTGGTTGTAAAATTAATTGAAAAACATATATAATTAAATCAGAATTACATAAACCCTGAGAGCCCAACTTAATAAGTTTGGTACTAGATTCTGTCACAGTACAGGTCGTTCCTCAAATAGGGACAGTTGGTTTATCTTTGTATAGTTTTGTATGGGTATTTAGTTTTCCAAATTACTTAATTACACCATTCTAATTACACAGTAAAGAAATGATTGGTTGGAAACGTATTTTTAGATTTCAAACATTACTGTAAGGCCAATATATGAGGACACAGGGTCTCAGGAGGACAAAAAAATAAACATTTTTAAGAACCCTGAGAGTGAAATGATAATAGGAAAAAACATCTACAATGATTCAGTAAACTAACAAATAATTGAAGCCGAACAAAAACAATAGTGTTCTGGACTTAAAAGCCTAACAAGCAGCAGCAGTTCTGCATGACCCTCCTCCTCTGTTGGACCACAATGATTTTCTTTCTGAGTGAGAGGCTGAACTGCCAGTTCAGCCCTGCCAAAAACACTTGGCTTCACAGGCTGATGAAGCAGAGCGCCAGAACCCAATAGAGGAGTCCATTATGTGTGTTGCTTGGTGGCAAAAAGAAAAGCTTCAGACTAGCTCCGTGTTAGACAAGTGACCCTGTCTGTGACCAGCGAGTGCTGCTTTCACCTAAAAGTCATGTTTTAGCTCGGAGACGTACATGAAGCACTTCTATTTTGAGAGCAGATATCGGAGGTTTATTGACATCTGAGGAGCATGAGCCGTTTTCCTCCAGCGCTGCTCCGAACACACATTTTTTATCTTTGAAAAACAAATCAGTGCTGCTCCAAATACGAGGAGTGGGTGATATCAACAGAGCTGCTCCCCACAGGAGGACTCAGGCATGCTCCAAAACCACCACATGTTCCAGCTTCTTCCCACTGGATCTCCAATGTGAGGGAAGTGAACCGTGGTGTACTTCTGTACAGAGAAGGAACAGAGTGGGGCCCCAAGGGTGGGGGGTGGGGGGTAGGGTAGGGGGCGGTAGGGGGGTAATTCACAAGTCTGGAGTCCTTTCTGCTATGTTCAGCAGCAGCCAAAGTATCACTCGAATGCCACAAAAACAGCCCCCCGCTTTTAAATCTATGTTCCCATTTGTGTGGGGCTGTTGGAGAAAAGTGCTCCTCTGCCCAGTCAGCGGAGGGGGGGAGTGCTGTTGACTATCAGACTTTTAAAGGCTAATTGCAAAACCTTTTAAGAGATTTTAAGAGCATGCTAAAAAACTCAAACACATACCTCAAAACATTAATAAAATAGCTGATCAAGGCAGCATTTTTCTCCTTTGCAAGAAAAAGTCAATAGATCAAGACTTTATTCATTTAAACTCCTGGGGCATTTGTGGTTATAAACCATGATGGATGAATCACACTTTTGAGGCTTTTGCTCTCCCTCTTTGTTAGCTGAGAGTGCACAGCTGCTGACATGGTACACACGCTGCGAAAGACAGCAGCCATGGCAAAATATTTCGGAAGGGAAAAAGCCAAAAGGAAAGCTGAAAGCTCATGCTGGATGACCGAGCGAGTGATGTTATCACTCAGAGGGCCAGATCTCTGTTTAAAGGGCTGGCTGCCCAGCTGCTGCTGCGGCTGATGTCCAGCCAAACAGGAAGATAGAAGAAACCCTTGCAGGCAAACCTAGCTAAATTCTGTCTTTATCCCAGTTCAGTGAACAGTGCAACAGTACAAACAAAAACACACAAAAACCCAGGCAGGATGACATGCCAAACATGTATGCTGTTGGTAGAGTTAAAAAACAGCTGGATGTTACACCGCACTTCCCTTAACACAGCCAGATGGTTCTCCTACTACACAGACTGCTATGCAGTTTCCTAGAATGTTAAGTGATGTATGGATGTAAAAGTAGTCCAGCCTGAAACTGATAATGCGTCAAGTCATCAAAACTCCCATTTTGCTCCTAAAAACATAAAAAAGGCATGACCACTCACCATTGCAGGTCCAGTCATGAGCAGAGAGCAGCCATGGCAAAGCTCGCCAAACTTCTCCCAGTAGTGCTTCCGACAGTACAGCTTGCCATCCTTCTCAAAGTACCAGTTAGTGAGGTGGTCGGAGCACACAGAGCACCTAAAAAGGTCAAACAGCGGCATTAACACACAGTAGAAAAAGAAAAGAATTCATATACGAGACTCAACTCTGCCTGTACAAGGTGATAAATAATAATTAAGTCAAAGGAATTTGACTTCTAAAATTCAGTCTAAGTGATCTAATTAAATCTGCACATCCGAATCGATTAATATTTTACGGGTCGTTAAGGATAACATTTTGGCTTTTAATCAATGAATAGTTCCCAGAGATAGTCTTGAATGACTCGTTTTAACGGATTTAAACATGAAAAAAGACAATAAGAGCTGAAAGTCACTAAAGACAATGAACAACCAAACATAAGAGACACTTTGTTCAGGATGGAAATCATCACCAAAATTGGAAACGTTTTCAGATTTCTTCCCCGCTCAACATTCTTCCCCTACATGCAGAATACGTGCATCTTATGAAATGTGTTGGATAACAGCAGGAAGGCTGTGCAGACGCTCACTGTCAATTGTCATTTGTGTTGGTCCCAAACACCTGGTCAGGAGCTGTGCAGGGTTCCCTGTGGATGCTGTTATTTGGGAAATGTTGGACGGAGAGGGGGAAGAAGGACAACCTAACAGGATGTTGTAGTTGGTGGCTTTATTCGTTTGCTGAAAGCAGCCCTTCATCTCTGAAGTTGCAGAACTGTCTTGGTTTCAAGCAAGATGAAAAACAGGAACCCCCCCCCCCCTTTGGCAACAACCCTTTAAAAGTTAAAAACAGACCTCTAAAAGGGGCAAAGTCCTCCCATCATCTGTGTGATAACTATGCATTTCTTTGTTTGCTGGTGCTTAAACTTATCACCGTTCGCCCTCTTATCTCGGTCAGTGTAAACAATCACAAACTACCCTCTTAACCTTTTGGTCAAGAAGTTCAAACCAATCAAATGTGAGCATCTTTTGCCATATTCTTCTTCTTCGTTCTTCTGACAAAAACATCTGGCTCCACCTTAAGTTTTTGTTTTACAACCTGCCTGTTTTGATTGCTCCAAATTTCACACACAGCCGACACCTTTTGACACACTGCATTAAGTCCTCTTTGTGAAGGAGCTTTATGACCCTTTCAGGTGTATTAGTCACGGCCCTGGTGTTGGCGAGACGTTTCCAGTAAATAAGCATCCACCGAGAGTAGCGTCTGGTATTTATGGGGCAGGGGCTGTGGGTGAGGAGGCAGCCCTCATTGGCCAACCCTCTGAAAAGCGTGAGGCTAGAGTCTCTGCTGAGGAGCACCAGCCGCTCTGATGACAGTCACATTCTTGTCACACTACTGAAACCACTGATTGATAGAGCCTGCCACCTGAGGAGAAACTTGGCAAACTAAAGGGATGTTTATGGCCGCGGTGTTGGAACACAATGTTCCAACGTGAAGAACACTGAAGCTGCCATGAAATGGGATGCACCTGCAGGCCATTTGTCAGAGGAGCAGCACAGGTTATTCAAACCCTGAATCAAACACCTTGTGTACGATTAGCTTAATGCAGCGTCTGTCGTTTGTTATTTGTCCCCCCCCCGCTCCCCCATTAAGGCAAGCATAGTAAAATAGATCTCCATTTAAGGTGATAGTGTATGAATTGGTATGAATGCCAGTGTCACAAACAATAAGAGGTGCGCGCGTTCACAGGACTGGTTTCGCTCTCCAGCTGAATAAGAGCAACACAATTGTGACACCATACACAGGAATGAAAGCAACAACAAACATTAAAGACATCCTGATCTAAGCTTTTTAGAAATTCCTGTGGCATCGAACAGTCCGGCAGGTTAATTAGCTAAATTAAGTAAGGTGCAGGCAGGTTGAATTTCAAAAGAACAAAATCTATTTATAGAAATCTGAATGCTCTTTGTTTTCAGTGTTTTGGTGAAGAGCTCCGAGCAGCTGAAACTCGCACAGGACGCTGCTCTCGGCACTGCAGGTATAGTTGATCCAGGATTATTGACTTTGGCAGCGATTCCAGATTTTTCCGAGCTTTCTGGCATTACTTAAGACGGAGCTGCCCTCTCGACAGTAGACCACATGTTTGTCTCAACGCTAGAGGAAAAAATGTGGAGGAATCACTGGCTCTAAGGCTGAGAGAACACTACATCCAGTACAGAGCGGCATGCCTGCATACGTCTTTATACCGCAAATGGGAAAAAAACAAAGACCTGAGGATGAGCACACGCTCTGTGTAATGACTCCAGCATGACACATGGCACTGTGATGAGACGAGGGGAAGCGGAGCAGAAAGTGGGCCTGACCGGCAGCAGGGGGTACAGCTGCACCAGAGAACAGACACCTGGTGTGTGCTGTTTGTGTGAAAGCTGGCAATATGTGCAATCTACCTGCTGGAGAGAGCTGGGGGCCTTAAATGATCATGGATACGATTACAACTTCAATACTGCATTCATTTACTATCAGGGCAAAAGAGGCCTTCTTTCAAGTCTTAAAGTCTACTAACCACATCAACAGCACAAAGATTTGTGTCTTTTTTTCATAAAGGGATTAAAAGATCACTCTCATTTCAGGCTGAAACTTTGAAGAAAACTCAAATCAAGAGTCTCTGCTGGACACAATGACAACTCAACAACGAGGAGCTCCGCTGGTTCATTACTTTGCACAAAACTAAAGGGAAAATGTGCATCAGGCATGTTCTTATACTTTGGAGCGAACATTCTACTTGGTAGAACGGGCCACATACAGCTTACCTGTAACAAATGAAGCAGTGTTGGCCAACGAGAAACAAAACCCAGAGGAGGAAGGCAGACAGAACCGATCCCTGCTGGCCAACCAGAGGAGTGAAATGGAGAGAGCTCTTTGGGATTCTTTTCTGGGAATGCTATGATTACTCTGGCATGCACTGACCACATCTCTTCCTCAGAAGCAGAAACAGGTCATTGTCAATTTGTTATGTCATGCCAGTATGTTTGCTTCATCAGGACCCAACTGCAGGACTACTGCCTCTGAAAACGCACAGTTCACTTCAAACAAGCATGATTTGTTCTTTTCCTCCTTTTATTGGACAGTTTTTCTTCAATAGATGTGCTTAAACACATGATTGCAAATGCAACTTATCCCTTATGACCATGATTAAGTTATAAGCTGCTATTTTTGTGAAAATCTATTAAATCTTAACATTTTATTTCCTCTGTTCCTGCGACGCTGCCACGAGGTACCAAAGCATCCACAAATCCAGACGCTTCCTCCATTAGTAAGTTTAAACAAAGCGGTGATTTCCTTCTAAAGTCCATCCACTTACACACTTTACTTTGTCTTGATGACTGTGTACATTTTTTAGGTTTCTGATGTTATTTCCACCTTACTTTTGAGTTCATTTCGGTCACTTTAAGCATCACAAGTTATATCATATTTGCAAGGAACACTCCTGGATGGACAGTTGGAAAGTATCCAGACTCTGTAAACCTCATTGCAGAAACAGGTAGATTCTCACCTCTTCATACCTTATAATGTTTGAGGCTTTTTTGCATTATTTTCGCATCCAGTCAATCAGAGTTTAAAGAGGCATAATAACATAAACATGATGAACTGGATACATACAAAAAAGAAGAAAAAAAAAACTTTTAATATTTCAAACATTACTATGGAGAAAGAAGAAAAAAGTCCAGTATAGTAAAAGCTCCAGGAAACAGGACACTGTTTCAGGAACCGTAGATGTTTTGTCTGGCCATGTGAGTGCACCAAAACTGTCCGACTAGACTGGGCAAACACACACAGAAGGAGAGAGAAAAGTGCAGCATTTCAACCGATACGGAGTGTACGACTTTCAGAATCCGTCCAGCTGCATCAAGAAAAAACAAAAAACGTATTCTTGCTTCGGGAAAAAAACAAACATTCTTAGACAAAGGAAAAAGCACCTGATACACTATAATTATTACCCATTATGTCCGTCTACTATCCAGATGAAGTGATATAAGTATGCTTATAAAAGCACCAGACTTCCTTTTCTGCATGCTGCTGAATAGGGGGTGGGAACATTAAGGGCAGCTATTTCTACAGCAAACAATGCAATCATCACGCCTGCACAAGCTCTACAAAGCAAACACTGCTCATTTCCTAAAATCCACATTCCTGACGGAGTGTATTCCTTTGTGGAGGTATGGAGATAGTAAAAATGGGGCCTGGACGGGTGCCCTTAAAGACCTGCAAAGGGTGTGTTTTACTTTTCAGTGGGAACTTGCAGTACTTTAAGTTCTGGAAAAAAAAAAACCTCAATCCATGAAGCGAGGGGCAAAGGTTTTTTCTTTTCATCTTCTGGATCTAAACTCCAGGCTTAGATCAAGTATGATTAGTCACCTCTGACTTCCACCAGCGCATGCCAGAGCAAAGATCTGACCATCTGTAGAGGTGCAAAAATTTCAAAAGCCTACAGCTGCATCATCTGTTCAGTTATTGCTTGACCTGTTTTCATAAAGAAAGCTAGTTCAAATGTCTACTTTAATTTCTCACAGCCTAAATAGATTTCAGGATATTGAAGTTTCTAGTTTAAATCATGATAAGAGTCTGCCACCATACCTAATGTGCACAGGGGAAAAAAAGCTAAAACCAGCATGTAAAAAATGGTGCTATTTATGGCACCTGAAAGGACTGTATTAG
>CAJRST010011112.1:12553672-12580572 GCA_907169785.1 Menidia menidia | reverse complement strand
AGCGTGATCAGTGACGGCCAGACACCTTGACGCCCAAATTCTGAACACAGCAATTCCTGCAGCCTCTTAAGCTGCTCTGAACATTTAAAATGTTCTGGATCTACCGAACAATGGATGAAACTAGTATTTTCTGTATCATGCAGCCAGATGAGATACTAAATGTATTCACAAGGAAAAACACGTTTCTCTAAACAATATGTGTCAACCATCTCTGTGAGTTCTTAAACAAATTCCTCAAGTCTTAAGAGTGAGATTTATACTGCAGGAGCCTTAAATCAGGATAGATTAAGTCTACCAAAATGCCCCACCCTGCATTGTGGCAACGCATTATGATAAGATCTGCAGCCCAAAACACGCTGAGTGAAGACCAAGAAATTGCCAGCTTTTTTTTTCTGTGAAACACAAAGGCTTCTGCAGTGTCTGAGAGGCTCAGTCGCATCTCTGAATCGCCGTCTAGGAATGCAGGACGCGGCAGAGCCAAAAAAAGCCGTTACCTATGGGTCTGCACAACACCAGCGAGTTTACTGGAACAAGAGTGACGTCGGCTCCTAAGAATGTTACACAAGGTGGAGGTGCACGCAGGGCAGAGTGGCAGCCTGTGGACAATGGAGAGCAGGAACAGCAGGGGGGTATTTTTTCAGCTAAGACATTTTTATTTTTGTTTTCTTCGGGACCTTTGTCTTGCAAAGAATGCCGACACAGATAAGGATGTTCGTTTGTGGTGGTGAGGATGTCTCGAAAACTGTGGACAAAAACACGAGGAAATGTCTGATGTTTGTAGCCCTTCAAAGACTGCTGGGGAAGGTGAGAAAACCGGCAGAGCTCGTGCAAGTGGAAGAGTTAAGGAGAGTCTGCAGAGAGCATTGTAGCAGCAGAAAATTTGGCTCTGAAATGACACAAGAAGCTGCAATGTTCTGCAGTACAGAGTGTGTTTGGAAAGAGCACATGCCAGATTATGAGCAGCCTTTTTTTAAAACAAATTATTCTTTTTTATTTTGAACATTTAGACTTTTAACAGACTTCAAAACTATTTATCTTAGACAATGAGCACTTCTGGAATGCAGAAACATGGAATCCACAATTATCTTAAATGGAAATATGAGTTGGGAGTTTAAATGTAATTTATTTGCATTCTAGAAAATCTGCATTATTGTTAGTCAGTGGCATTCTGAAACCGTCTTGGGCAATTTGCTTTCAATATGCTTTATTCAATAATCTTATGGAACACACGTGTTTGCAGGCTACTTTCAGGCGGTCAGGAGTTTGTTGGAAGAAAAGTCAGCAAATACTGTTAGGAGGAATTTTGCATTTGTTTACCAGAAATCTGTTTTTGTTTAATAAAAACAAACAAATAAAGCTCTTTTTTAAAGAATGGCAGAATCCTTTTTTTGGGGTACTCCCTCTGACAAAAATCTTAGAATGTGTCAAACTGCATTAAATGTCTTCCCATCAGGACATGGTGCAGCTGGGTCTGACAGTAATGGAGTCAGTTATTACAGTTCCACACAAAAAAGGCAGCTGGAACCCCCACTGCGTACTCTCATGCTTCAGCCCTGCAGTCTCAAATGGAAACAAGTGAATGTTGCCTGCTGGCCAAGGGGAAAACCCTCAGAGTGCTATATCTAGTTTGGCATGAACAAAATGTACACGCATGTAGGTTCATTGGCCCCGAAACAACGTCCCATTGAGGTTAGGTGACCTGTGACCACCACAGAGCTCACAGTGTTTCCACTGTTGAAATCATTAAGCCTCCGCAGTGAGGGGGCAAAGTCCTGCTGGGGAGCAGGAGCATCCACACATGGACCTGCTGCCTGTGCTGGTCAGTGAGATGGTCTGCTGGGCTGTTTAGTGAGGGCAGACACAAACACAGATGTCGGCCCAGGCTTGGGTTGGAAGGCCGAAGCTTCTGGGACCGTCCACAAGTGCATTCAAAACAGAGAAAGGAGCAAACACGTCGACCCACAGAAAAAGGTCATTGTGTGCATATCAATGCGTCCCTCATCAGACCGGACTGACAAATCTCCGCTCTTTAACAGAGAGGCGTGCCTCAAATCCCAACCTGGGAGCACTTACTGAAAGCAGGCGCTGTGCCAGGTGTCCTGGAGGACTTTCATGTGAAACGAGTCTTGAATCTTTCCTCCACAGCCCGCACAGTTGCACTCATCTGCAAAGGAATGAAAACAGGCCTCATTAAATTCCGAAGAGGCAACAATAACGACAAAAAAAGTCGTCGAAAAATAGCGTAAAGCGAGTCCGAGAAGGAAAAACAACATCTGCGCACGAGCGTTTAAAAACGATGCGTTTAAAAACCTAGGTTTAAATCTTGCTGCAGTGAATCAACATACTGTTAAACATGCAACATTTTTTCTTTCATATGGAAACAATGTAACGCGTTTCGGTGTGAAGTTACAGCTTGAAAGTGTTCTTACTCTCTGACTCCTCCATCTACTCTGCGAGAGCGTCGTCGAGATTCAGGACCTTCTACGAACGTCTCATACTGAGACAATAGAGCTGTCAAGTGCCGCTTCAGACGTTCATCCCTCCTCGGCTTCCACCGGCCCAAGACTCCCAAACTATCAGCTCCCACTACGGCACGGTTCCTCTAAGCCTCCGCTGAAAAGGCGAAGAAATTCCTCCTGGGTCCCCGGCCGCTCTCTCTCGCCGCTGGGAGGACGAGTGACGTAATGTAGTCTCCACATTCCTGTACGGAGAGCGAGAGGGATCAGCTGCAGCACCTGGAAGCGCGAGAGAGCCGAGCTCCGGTCTGTGGAAGCGAGGGGCGCTGGCGCCACCTACCGGCCAGAGCAAAAATCTCCAGGTGGTTTGGAGAAAAACAAACGTCCAGCTCCCCAGGGCAAACGTCCTAAAAAAGAGAATCTCTGTATTTCTTTATATCAATAAAATAATAATAAAAAAACAACGTACATAAATCTGGACCATTATTTTACGTAAGCATGAATATAGATGATGTTGTTTGTCTGCCAGGATTAATGACAGTGAGGCTTATTGCAGCTTACAGCAACTATGTGACTAACTTGAAGGGGAGGATTTTGCTAGCTTATGGTATTGCGGCAAAAGCAAATACTGCGGGCTGAGCTGAAAACACACATTTGCCAAGTCATTGGGGTCAACAGATGAGGACTGTGAAGACACCACGGAAACCAGACATGATCTGGTAGTGGTCAGACATGTCTTCTCATGGCTAACTGTGGTACCATGTTATGCATGACTGCTTCCAAACCAAAGGTAAACATAGACCCACAGATCATTCAGATGAAAGTTTCTCTACACCTGACAGGCACAATATTTTCCATCCTTTATATATATCAACGTAGCAGGTCGGAAATATTACATCAAACTACAAGTTTTATGTCCATCAAAGGAAAATTTAGATAATATATAGAATAGGATAATATCCTCTCATCCCTCCCCAAACGCTTGGTATGTGGACAGGTGAAAGAGAGAAGTCCAGCCAGATTTCCATCTATTTCCATATATTAGACCCACAAAAGGTACGGAAATATTTCCATCTCATTTTCCTTCCCCGGACCCACCTCCAGCTCTCGGGCTGGGTTTAGACAGGACTGGGACAGTGTATTTTTCCATGGTTCCTTCAGTCGTGGCGGAGCCCTGCGGTCCTGCACACACTCCTGGCTTTCAGCCCCCTGTGATTGAGCCCTCGTTCAGGAAATGGGCGTGCTGCCGGGGACTCCGCCCGCCGGCAGACACCAGCCGGCCGGTGAGCATGGAGAAGGACGCTCGTAGCTGAGTCACATTACACAAGACCTCTGTTATGAGAACCGGTAACTCTGGCTGTGCGCAGTCTGCACATGCATGTCACCGGTGCTGCTGAGCTGGGGCCGGCATCCACTGGCTGGCATTATTTCATCTGGTCGTTAAATTTTTTTTTCCAGGAAGTACTGATCATGATCTCGGCAATCGTGTAGGTTTCATGTGTTATATGATATTCGGAAGAGGTCCAGTCGGCTGAATCGGCGGGGGTGTGAGCAGGCCTGTCCTTTACAGTGAATGCGCGATCGCTCTTGTGGAGAGCATCCTAGTTAGAATTGGGGATCCAAAACCCCATGCCTTTAATCTACACATCTACCCGCCTTATGGAGATGGAGAGCTCAAAGCCACCCTGTGATGAGAGGGACTGTGACGTCCGACCTTTGGATGCCAAAAGCATCGCCGGCGCGGAGGCTCAGAGACCCACGTGGAGCGGCCAGCTGGAGTTCATCCTGGCCACGGTGGGCTACGCGGTGGGTCTGGGCAATGTCTGGAGATTTCCGTTTCTGTGCTACAGCAGCGGTGGAGGTAAGAGGACCGAACCACTGTGACTGATGTGAACTGCAACAGGCGTGAGGAAATTACTAAAACTGAACTAACAGGTTGCCTTGCTGCCTGAAAACCCCCCAGAGCAAAAAAAAAAAAAAAAAAAAAAAAAAAACGTGTTAACATAATATGGATAACAGTGACAGTAGTGTTATCCATTAGTATAGAGTCAAAAGAGTATCATTTTGCCCATAAAGCCCCATGACTAACTGATACAGGTATGTTTTTTTCTATGCAAGACACACCCGTCAAAGTTTGAAATACCTATATGAGCCACATGCCTTTTCACATGGCTTAACTATAGTCTAGGTCAGGGGTCACCAACACGGTGCCCGCGGGCACCAGGTCGCCCGCACGGACCACCCGAGGCGCCCGCAGGCCTGTTCTAAAAATAGCACAACTCAATAGTGAGCAGCGTCTAAAATGTAATTTTGTTCCGTTGCTAATCTTTTTTAATCACACTTGCATTCATATAGATTTGATTTAAAATGACAATATCTTAAAAATATGTTCATTATATATTAAGTTTAAGTTTTCTCTAGTTCAAAGGTCAGTATTGTGCATGTGACAAAACAAAACCAGTGTCAGTGGAGAGTAAGCTAGCGGGCACAACGGAGATGGGTGTAGTTTCTTACCCCAAAAACATGGGAGAAAAACGAAAGAAAACTTATCACTTTCACAACGAATGGGAGGAGGAGTTATTTTTTACGACTGTAAAAGAAACCTGCGTGTGTCTGATTTGCGGGGCAACTGTGGCGACGGCAAAGCGGCACAATGTTCGTGTCACAAAAGCTAGCATGCTAACTACCCACCGGAAACGGGCAGAAAAATCACATCTGAAATATGCACTCACTCACAGTTGCAGTGTCAAGTTACACACCAGATTACAATACACTGGTGAACAGCATGCAATGCCAATCTGTTAAAGATTTGGTCATGAGATTTCAGATTTCTTTTTAATATGTGAGTAGATTTTTCTTTAACCTTAGATAATTGATAACTTTTTGAAACATGGTGCAACATAGTTCATGATTTGTTAAAAGGTTTTGTCAGTGGCTAGTGAAAATGAAAACTCCTATGTAAATGTAGTGATGTACAGTAAGTGATCATTTAAAAAGTTAACAGTTGCTGAGATAAACAGAGATAAAGTGGTGGATATTGATATGTTTCCCATTTTGCTGTCACTGTTGTCACAAATGAGTATCATTAATGATTATTAATAAAGTATAGCTAAAAGCATATTGAGGAAATGTATTATTTCAGAAGAGTGTATCAAATTGGTAGCCCTTCGTGTGACTCAGTACCCATGAAGTAGCCCTCCGTTTCAAAAAGGTTGGTGACCCCTGGTCTAGGTCATAAACAAGCTTATTACATTAGCTGCTTTAAGTTGAGAACAAAGGTGCACTGCTGACGTTTGAGTCTGTCACCAACGTACTTGAAATGGGCACCAACCCTTTATTCTTTGTCAGGATAATACAGTGGTGTGTAGGTGTCCATTAATCAGTTGGGTAAAAGCCACATATACTTAGGGTTGCTGCTCCAAAAGGGAGGCAGGTGGTTGTTCGGTCTGACCTAACCCTGACTCAGAGTGTGCATGTGTTCCCAAGTTCTCTCCCTTTGTGTTCAAAACGCAACCCATAACAAAAGGTTTGACAGTAGTCATAGTACAAATGAACTGCGCCAGGTGCCCACAAATGTACTTTGCTGTGCACACACATTCGACATGCCCAGGACATGCCTGGGAGCTCTATCCTGACCTTTTACCTTTCTCTGTTTCAGGTGCATTCATAGTCCCCTACCTCGTCATGGTGCTCCTTTGCGGCATTCCTCTGCTCTTCATGGAATTTGCTATCGGGCAGTATAGTCGTTTAGGGCCAGTTCACGCTCTCGCCAAGATCTGCCCTTTGCTAAAAGGTGAGCGAGGCCCTCAGGTACTGAGGCTCCTCTCGAGAGATGGGACCATGTCTTTCATTCTCGCTGAATGTGTTTTACCTTCCTGTCCCATGTGAACAACCAAAAACAATTCTATCTAAGTGTCAAGATTTACAAAACCTTTGTAAGATTTAAATTGCAGAAAAATGTGCAGGCGCAGTCTTTTCCCTATAAAGAATATCTAATGAAAGAAAAGCAAAAAACTAAAAATTGAGCAAATAGTTCTTACAAAACCAGAACCCGGAATACTTCCCCTAGAGAATAACTGTGAAAAAAAATGATTCTATTAATGGCAATGTCTTTTTGTAAATATCCCAAACCAATTATCAGTCATTAACCATCAGTTCCATAAACAGCAACAGATCAAGGCACGATGTAAACCATGAGTTCCTAAACAGTTGGTTCCTGTAAAGGGAAAGCTGTAAAATTTCAGTCTCATCTGCTATTTTAAGGGATCTAAAATTTAGCAAAGCGTATCAGAAAGAATTAGAACAGTTTAAGATGTGAGTCACTTTTAAAACAAACATGTAAAACCACTTCTTCTCTGAGGTTTATCAGAATAAGGAACATGACATAAGTGCTGATTCACAGGAGGATAAATGGGCACGGATGCAAGCGTCACGTTTACATCATATCGTTTCTTTTAGAAATCTTGCGCAGTCATAGTCTTGAAAAGATGGGTTAGACACCCCTTTTGTACGTCAATAAGTTATCTTTTTATACATGCCCAGTCTGACAGGCACACTGAAAGGAAAAGAAAAGAAAATGATTGACTTGTCCGTGACAAATCCCAAATCTCATATGTCCTGAAAGCCTCCTCTTTAGCTTAGATTAGTAATGTGTTATCTCAAGTGACTGCGTCCACCTGCAATGGACAAATTACAGGTTAGTTAATCTAACATTTTTATGGAATGGAAAAATACCATATAGAAAAAAATGTTCTCTTAATTAAAAAAAAATCTAAATCTTTGTACATTCTTTAACAAATGTGCATGAACATAAGAGATGAATTGTCATAAGTGGAGTCTGTTAGTAGATTTTACATCTGTTAATGTCAAATTTATTAACACTTCTTGAAAGGAACAAGTCTCAATATATAAACAGAGAGGGTAGGTTGTTTTTTTTGTCAACGTAAAGATAATTTTCACCAAAGGTTTTAGCATCTTTGTTAGGCAATACTATGTATCGCCACTGAAACCGTTTCACTAAATTAGCTGGAAGTATCTCCTAATGCTGTGTTCAATGCTACAAACCCAAGAGTTTTTTCATAAGTCGTTCCTTTTCTCTCTCTCTCTGATTAACTAAGTGACTTTATTTGTTGATGGATGCGAACTTGTTAAACGAAGCTTCCAATCACTGCAAGAATCTGTTTGGAGTTCTTTAAAATTTCACAGTTGCCAATGAAACAAACGTAATCAAAAGCATGGCACTCACAACATGTGTCTTTAACACCATTTTAATGAAGAAACTGTCATTTTCTATTTGACATAAAAGACACTAAGTTGTTTTAGGAACGGGCCAAAAGAGGGAGGCAACAGCTGTGGGAAAGTGCTGGCACGAACACAGTTAAGGCACCCTGATTGTTTTTTCCAAGAGCCAGATCATTGTACTTTTACAAGCATTCCTATTTATCTAGACCAGCAACACACATAATTTCTTCTTCCCTTAAACTGTATTCATGGGAAAAGAAGGGGTCAGTCTGCAGTTGCAGGAGAGAAAATGGATGGGTATCTTCATTAAAATGAAAGATTTCTCATTATTTCTTATCTAAACCTTTAGAAAAGCTTTTCAAAAAAATCTCTATTGAAATCAAACAAGAGCCCACCCATCAACAATCAGTACATGTGGGTATTACATGAAAATGCTTTCTGTCCTGTTCTAACTTAAGATTTTTCTCCATAGTTTTCTTATCTCCTTAAAGACAGAGATAATCTACCCGGTCAAAACGTTTGGGTCCTTCACTTGATTTATCGCTCATTTCTCCCTGGTTAATGCTCTGTGCAAAACAAGGGACAAAAGCAGGTAGTTTTTTTTCTGTATGTTTTTCTGAATGATTTCCCTGTGCAACACTTACAGTTTACTGTGATGTACATGTGATCACTAATTTTTAGTCATCCACAAATATCACAAACAAGCAAATGTTCTCATGATTAATTTACTGCACTTAAACTCAGCATACACATGCAGAACAGCTGCTCACATGTTTTTTTCCATTCTGTGATTTCTCTGTTCTCATTGGTGCCCTGTGGGCTTTTTGTGGACAAAAAAGAAAACGTATAAGAAAATGTAGATAATTTTTTATGTTGTCCTTTTTCTTTTTTTTTCTTTTTGCACCCAGGAGCCTAATTTGTTTCGGCACTTTGCAACAAGCGCCACATGGAGTGTGTATAGTTCAAAGTGAACATACAAACTCCATTAGCGTTCATGAATCAGCCAACCGTGCAAGTCTGAGAGAGGCAAACAGGCAATAGAAAAGGAAGCAGAAAAGACTGGGACCAACCACTGGGTTCTTGCAGATCGCGGAAACCCCAGCTAGTGTCCTATGGTGCGTTTTTTTTAGGCTGACGCAGGGTTGCCCACATTACCAGATGGTGACATGGACCTATTGGGGCATGGCATCACAACCTCTACAATGACATGTTTTTTACTTGATCTATTCATTTTTTCTGAGGAAATTGGTCCAATACTACATATCTCTACCTGAGGATTTGCCTTAAGGTATAACACGACCCCTCGTGTGGCTAAAACTTCAACAAAATATCATAGACAAACGCTTCTTGAACCTCGACCTGGAAGATTATCAGCCTTGTACTTCAGACAACAGCTGGAAGCCTGGCTTTCTCTCGTCAAGTCCCTCTTCAAGGTCCCTCCAAAAACAGTTTCTTCTGGATCAGACTATCACTTTGACTTGGTCATTCCAAAACACTGACTTCATTCTTTTTAAAGCATTTTTTGACAAATCAACTTTTGTGTTTTAGACTCTGTTCTGCTGCATGACCCACTTTTTCCTCAGAGTTCATTGACATATGCAAATGGAGGCAGTGTTTTCTTTTGGAGAGCAGCGGCTTTTTCTTCTTGCCATCCTGTGCACACAAGTGTTTTTTTTTTTTACCCCTCTCGTGCGTTGGATATGGACAAGCATTAGCAGCATGTAACAGAAAAACATTTTAAGACCTGGTGATGTTACACACCTCTCTGTTAGTCGATTGGTCACTTCTGGGCACTTCTGAGTAACAATGACACAGATTCTAGTATTAAAGACTCTTAAAAGATGATTTCAGAAGCTTAATCCAGCTTGATGAGCATTAACTACTCATATCCCTCAGTCCTGAAAAAAATCTCCTCCTTGATCACACATTCATATATTTTAAGGATCAGACTTTCACAGATTCATTGCAAAGTGGAAAATTCACATTCATATCAAGGCTAATCCTAGAGGTTTGTACTTTTTTTTTTTTTTACTGTTGAATGTAATATTGTATCATTTTTCCTCAGTCAAATACAGCTTTAGTGTGCATGATCTGAATAGTCATCTAACACACCAGCTGTCAAAGCATGGTAAAAAAAAAATAGCCGTGAAGCGATTATAAAAAGAGTTGCGAAGAAACATCTTTATTTCCACTTAACATCAGGACATCTGCTACCTTTGGAGATCAGGCAGGTTTAGAGAGTTACACAAATAATGGGATACAGGGATTCGGCGTGACAAAGAAGCTCAGCACAGCACATAACTACAGATCTTTTTGTAGGTTAAATTGTGAAAAAAAGAGGATTTGGTAAAAGTGGAAACATCGACATCCTCAATGGCTGAGACATTGCTCAGAATGTTCTGAGAGAAAATGTAAAAAATAAAAACGCATGTCTTGCATTGATTTATGTGAAACCTAGAGCACAAAGCAATAAATGCCAGCTGTTGAAAGACTGAATAATGTAGGACTTTGATCTCAGCTTGACTCATTTCATGAAGAGACTCTTGCTGCCACATAACACAGATGAGTTTCAGAGGCAAGGCCTGAGGAATTCCTCTTATCTCCGGCTGAGTTAGACTGCATGATGCAGCATTTACCTTTTTGCCTCTGGCGTTCACACACCTGTCATTTTTTATCCTGGGTCCACATTATCAAAACAAAGTACTATTTGCAATAAGAGGTTGATTAAGTGGTTGATTTCTTTCCCACAGATGGCCTGACCTCTGCAGAGTGGTCTCTAACTTGTTTCTCTCTGCCCTCACATGTTGCTCTGCAGGTGTGGGTCTGGCCACAGTTGTCATCTCCTTCATATTCAGCACCTACTACAACATACTCATGAGCTGGGCACTTTACTATTTGTTCAACTCATTCCAAGCTTCTCTTCCGTGGACATCCTGCAACAACACTTGGAACGTTGTCGAAAACTGCTCCAATGGTTTCCCTGGCAACAGCACCCACCTCCAGTCCTCCAGCCAGCAGTTCTTTGAGTGAGAACCCGGCGCCGCTTTTTCTCGTTTGTTTTTTCAGGTCTAAATGTTTGTACTCTGTTTTGCTCTTCTGTCACAAGAATCCCTCACTCAGGTCATATTGTGCCGTAAGCCCTGAAAGCTTTTCTTTATGAGGGTTCTTTTTCTCACAGGATGTTGCTCTCACATACTTTTGTAGGCTAAATGAGATCTGCCAACACAAGAATCTGATTTTGCTTCAGGCAGTAAGGGCCCAGACTCGTATTTCTTAGGTTTTCCAGAATGTGTTCCTGCCTGAATACTGCTTTGGATAAAAGCTTCAACTGAGTGAATGATTTGAAATGACGTAGATGTTCCTTCTTTTCCATTTTTCCAGTCACAAACTTTTGGAGAAGACCAGTGGCATTGAAGAACTTGGTGGCATCCGCTGGGAACTCTTTGGCTATCTTCTTATTGCTTGGGTCATCATTTATTTCTGCATATTCAAAGGGGTCAAATCAACAGGCAAGGTCAGCATGACGGGTGCTTTTATGCTATCTGAGTGCACGTGAAATGTTTTTTGTATTTAATGTTGTGATATCATTATTCTCTCATTTTATCTTGCATTTAGTTCTGTAGACGTATTTATACATTGATACATGTCTGGGATGTGAAGAATTTTCGGACATGGTTTAATAGAATAACGGTCTGGAACAGACTGAGATAATGACTAAAAAACATGGCTGTTTTTTTTATAAGAACAACTCCTGCAACACAACAGACACAAATTTAGTTTGTCATCAGCTTCTCCCTGTTTGTGCCATATAGGTGGTGTATTTCACTGCTGTCTTTCCATACTTCATCCTGTTTGCGCTGCTCATCAATAATGTTCAGCTGCCCGGAGCGAAGGATGGTATTCTCTACTTTATCACACCTGTCTGGAGCAGACTGTTTGAAGCAAAGGTGAGACTCCTTTAATTAGACTGTTACAGTGAAAAGTGGGTTAACTGTGTTGATGTCTACATCACACAAATTAATCATTATCTCGAGCTGTAGTGTGTAATAAATGGTGTAAAGTTTAATGCATAATTTATCTATGTGGGTCAGCAAGGAATCAAAATGTGGTTTCAACCAGTTTTATTTTCAGATTGAGGCATCTGTTATCAGTGTATTATATCAAGTCCCCTCGTAGTTCAGACAAAAGCCAGCAGTCCCTGTTTCCATTAATAAAATTATTTTCTTGCTTTGTCTCCAATGCAGGTATGGGTTAATGCAGCAGCACAGGTTTTTAACTCACTAGGGATATCATTCGGATCCATGATTTCAATGGCCAGCTATAACAAGTTCAACAACAACATTCTCAGGTAAATTGAAATGATTTTATTCTGAAAACTATAATACCTCTTTCACTAGGAACTAAAAATGAAAGGAGAAAAGTGTGTCATTTTTGTGTAAACTTTACTTGATTAACAATAACTAGTTACTTGTGGGGGATGGACATTAATGGGTCTCGATAAAGGAAGATCCATGTTTGAATCCTAGCAGGTCTGTGAAGTTTCATAGTTCTCCAGATCAAGCGTGTCATGTCAATAGGTGGTTTTAAATTGACTAGTGGCCGTGTGCCAGGTTGTTTGTCTGTGTGTGACCCTGCGATTGCCTTGCGAGCTCGAGTAATTTTTAAATGTCTCTTTCTTTCAGGGATGTTTTGATTGTGTCATTAGTCAATTCATTCACCAGTGTCCTGGCCGGCTTTGTGATCTTCTCGGCCATTGGCTACATGGCTTACATACATAACCTGCCAGTGGACAACATAGCTACAGACGGTAAACACTGGAAGAGCTGTTACACAACAGATTCATGGCTTTGTTTTTTCCTAGTTGTCTAAGTGACACAGCAGAGTCACTGGCTTCATATTGTATCACGTTATGTCGAGATGCCACAGAACGGGAGTCAGATTCCAAACTGTGTGTGGAATGGTATTTGTTTTCACTTCCCTTGGAGTACTTTTCCACTTTCCATGGAAAAACATGACACAGATTTCAGGATGTGAACATCTGGTTTGAATCATGTGGCAGTCTATTTGAGGGTGAACTATGGGAATTTACTAACTTTAAACGTTACTCACCATATATTGACTTTTCCTCAATAATAATGATAATATAATCAACAAATTAGGTCAATACCGCTCTAAAAAAGGTTTTATTCATTTCAGGCATTTACATTTATTGCACACAAATTGATTTCCCTTTTAAAGATAATGGAAATTGTTTGAAGTTGTCTATATGTATGAGGAATTGTTCCCTACAGTCACACATTAGCGTTGTCATATTTTAGGTCCTGGTTTGGTGTTCGTGGTGTACCCAGAGGTCCTCCCCACCATGCCTGTCTCTCAGCTATGGGCCTCACTGTTCTTCTTTATGCTGCTCTGCTTGGGCCTGGACAGTCTGGTAAACATGATCAGCTTATTTTCCTCATTCTTTTTTCATTATTACTTTAATGTATTTTAGCATGACGTTTGAACCTTGAATCTTAGAAACTGCTTATACATGTGCATTGTGACAGTTTTCATATTAGGGTATGTTTGTGAGCAGAATTTTTACACAGGATGTGTTCCTGGCCATTTAATTGCAAGTCTTCACTTTATTGCTTTTGTTTAAATATATTAAAATCTCATTGACTCATTGTAATGAGTGTACAGCGTAATCACAGTAAGTGTTGTTGTAATTTTTCTTTTCTGGTCGCATAAGCGTCCTGCCTTTGTTACTTTGAAGCTACTTTGGAGTGATAGATGGAAACTACTAGAAATTCATACGGTACAATTACATTTAGTTGCAGTTGCAGCCTTGCATGTACTTATTCAAAGAGAAAAATTATTTATTTGGGGCTTCTGCTATGAGCTCACAGAAACAAGTATTGTGTCTGCAGTTTGGTAACGTGGAGGTGATGGTGACGTTCTTACGGGATGAGTTTGGAGCCAATATTATGCGCTTCTTAAAGAGAGAGGAGTTTCTCGTCCTGGCTGTGTGCATTGTCAGCTTTCTGTTGGGGATTCCTCATATTACAAAGGTACAAAAAGAAACACTCCATTTACCCCTTCTGTTGCGGATGTTTGGCTGCCTTTGTGTGGTAACAGCTGCCTAACTGGGATCATCTCTTTCTCCTCTCCACAGGGAGGGATTTACATGTTTCAGCTGATGGACCACTGCACCGCTGTAGTCTCGCTCATGTTTTTGGCGTTCTTTGAAGTTGTGACTGTTTGCTGGATCTTTGGTAATATTCCATATTAAGTTGACAGACAGATGTCCTTGTTCTGGTAAAGGGGTTAGACTTGATATGCCCCACTGTATTGTGGCTATAAAACACATCTCATGGTCATGGATTTTTTTCCACGTGGTCAGAATATGATATGTGGGATGCTGTTGCTCTGTGTGAAACATCAGTAAGGCCCCTCCCCATTTCTGGTGTCCTGTATCTTAGGTCAGATTAGATTTCAGCACATTGCAATTTGTCAGCAATTTCAAGACATTTGTTCACATCAAAAAAACTTAAAGAACATATTTGTTCCGTCTAAAATCGTGCACATGATATCAACACTTATTTTCTGTGTGTCAGGTGTGCCACGACTGTCCTTAATGACCAAGAGAATGCTAGGCCAATCTCCAAGCATCTACTTCCGCCTGTGCTGGCTGCTGCTTTGTCCTTTGCTGGTGTTGGTAAGTTCTCACGAACTGAAGTGAATTGAAAAATATACTTGATTCATTCCAAGATGTGAAATCTTTTTGGATTGTCTGAATTATTGCAAATTCTTTTAATTCTATACGCATTTGTTTAAAAGTGTTGTTGTCTTTGCGTAGGTCATACTGACCTCCAGCATTGTTCAGTACGCCCCTCCTCGCTATGGGAATTACGCATATCCACTGTGGGCTGAATGGATGGGCATGGGCATCTCACTGGCTTCTGTGGTGTGGGTCCCTCTTGGTGCAATTCATGAGATCTACAACAGCAAGGGATCACTTGTCCAGGTGAGTTAACACTCTGATTATCTTATTATATTACTACCTCAGTCAGCGGTAGTTTAGCATTGTTCTTTTGCACAGACACCAAGTTTAGAGGCAAGTGTGAGGATAAAAATGAACAATAATTGATTAGCTGAAAGAAATGAGAGAAGATAAGATGTGTTCTGTGTCCATCCTCACTGTTGCTTTGGAGTTTATTGAATATGGAGAATCCTTTTTAATGATTACTTCCTTAACTCTGTCTGTCTTCCCGGCTTTTACTTCTTTTATCCTCAGAGACTTAAAACAGCCATAACTCCAACTTTGGACCTGGATGCTGTGGATCCTCTGCTGGAGAAACAAAACCTTGACAATCCGATGTCTGAAAAATTGTTTACTTCAAGAGTATGACCCAAGACACAACCACGACTTTCTGTGTGTCCTATAACAAGACATAAATTAATCTTTTTTTTCTAAAGATGTAAGTTTAAAACAACTGTCATTTATAGATCTTTATAAAACTGAGACTGCCTAACTTGCACTTCATACCGTAAAATGTTATATTTCAGACAAATGCTAAAGGATGAATTCTTTCCCTTTTGTGTGGGCGTTACAGCTCATGGAACCTGTCTTTATTGCATGCTTTAGTCAATCAGTCACTGCTCTATTATACTGTATTTTTTCTCCGGTTGTGCAGAAAGTTATTGAGTTTGTATAGCTCGAAACTTTACAGAAGTTGAGGCAGTCATGAAGTTTAATTTTTTGTATTTGTATTTGAAATACAAATTTAAAAGCTTTCTATGGCCTTTCATTGGTCCTTGAACATATTGGCATGAACAGTAATCATATTACAACATTGGCTTTCATCACAAACTCCTAACGGTGAGTTTGTGATTGAAGAGGTCAGGACAGCAGGTTAATGGTATACTGATGTGTACTGGAATGGATTTTGGCTTGAGAATAATTTTAAATTATGAGCTGACTACGTAGCCGGTAATCAGTCACAGCTAAAAGGTGCGTGGATGGTACGTGTTAAATATATACATATTAGGTTTTTTAAATTATAAGAGGTGCCTTTGATCTGCTGCTATGGAGCTCTAATGAAAGAATAAAGTTAAATGTTAATCAGGTGGGTTTCACCCTTTTTGGAAGCTGTGGTTTTGCTGTCTGTTTGCACTGAAACGTTTCAGTTAATCACTAATTTCAGTTTAATCACTAATCCATGTGATAGAAACATGATTTATTTAATTCCAAAGTTTAGGATCACAGAGTACTTATGGGCAACGTTTCAGCGTCTGACCTTTCCCTAAGAGACTGAACTCTGATTTCTTTCAGTGGGTGTAGAGAGTTCATTTGATGTGGGAATTTTATGTCTGTGAAGCGTAGCTTTAAATGGCCATAGCAACTCTGAGTGTTAAAAGTAGCAAAATTACACTTTTCTGTTGTTTGTTAGCTTGTTTAATGTTTTTTTAGATTCTTTGTTTATAATCCCAAAAAACGGCTTTTGTTTTGTGTGCCTGTAATGCCAAACATGATATAATATGTTCTGGTAATTCATGCATTTAACATCTGAGTATGAATATTATTTTTTCAAGTTTTTTGTTTTATTCATCACCGTTTAAGGTTATGCTTTGGATTTGTATCTGTTTTTGTATATATGCAAATTAAGAAAAATACCTGTTGCTTGTTTTATGTTCATGTTGCGAGTTTCATGTGAGCTTTTAGTGGGTAATTTTCCATTTTTTTGTAGTGTGTCTCCCTGAAACCAAAACATTTTAATTTAGCATGATTTTTAAGATGACTGTTTTATTTGATCATAAAATGAGTTGGCTCTGAAGGGCAAGGCTGGTTCAAAATCCCTGTGGGTCCCAGAGTATGCTAATTAATGTGGGTTTACAATGATAACATTGCATATAAGTATGAGTTGCTGAATACAGGAGCCATGCTTAACTGCTGTCCATCTATGCCATGTTATTTTAACAAATTAATTTCAGTTATCTGAAATCCTGTTAAAGGCAGCTGTGGCAGTTTGTGGCCGAACAAAAACCTACTAGCTGTTCTCTGAAAGGACTTCTCAGCTGGGACTGTAAATATTCTCCCAGAACAAAATCTCATCTCAGTTTCGTCCCTCACAGCTTTTTCTGAATTTCTAATATGCCTTTTATGGATAAGCGTATTTAAAATACAGTTACAAAGTGGATTTCAACTATAAGTATAAAGTTACAAACCAAAATATGGTGCTGAAATATCGAAGAGGACAATGTGCTGACGAAACACTTTTTTCATTAAGCTGAGCACAATGTTCAAAGAAAATGGAAAAAAGAAATTTGACATTTGTCAACACACCAGAATAAAGAACAGCTATTACCTCAGCTCCGTTCAAGCACATTTGATTTTCCAAATATATATTTGAAGTTAATCTTTGCTATTACTGGTGATTGTGGATGGATACCCACCCAAAGCAGAGCTGTTTTTTTTTTTTTTACTATAAAGTTGCATCCAGACAAACAAAAACACATCTGTTGACATTTATACCTTTGTCTTCTTTTGATGTAATGGAATTTTTTACAACCATCTTCATGTTTTGTTGTGATTGCTGGTGGTGATTGTGTATTAAAAAGGACCCTGTACTGCTTTCTTTCATATATGGTATTCATATTAATATTTGAATTCATATTTAATATTTATGTATTCTGAATAGTTGCCACCAGGTGGCAGCAAAACCACGGATTTGGCAAGGCTTGTCAATGAGGGGACCTTCCACTTTGCCAGTAAAAATACAGCAGCATTTATCTGTTGAACTGCTGTGCCTGAGGTGACAGAGCAAAGCAGCCCTGTTTCTAATGCTGTTTGATCCCCCATGTGTCTTTTTTCTTTGATTTCCTACAACACTGAACATTCTGTAAAAAAGAATGTGCTGTGAGCAGATTTCTTTAAATTAGTCTTCCGTGTTAGATTATTGCTGCCTCCTTATTTATTAAAGTACATTTCATGCTGATTTTTAATAATGAGTTTCTGATGTGGAAATAGTATGTAACAAATGTGTTTGTAGACATTGTTTTGCATGATAATCAGTCACGCAACAAGATCCATTTCCTGCCCCAAGGGAAATACGAGCTAGGTTAATACTTTTATGGGGACTAGTGTTGAGTAATGAGCTACTGATCTTTATTTGTGTGGTCAGGACAGTGAACTGCAAAGACACTTTGAGTAAGGAAGCCAATCACGATGCTTTAGGAGGTTCTTTAGACTTAATTATTTCCTTGTTGTGGAGCGCTGCTGTAGTGCCTTCAGCACAACTGTACGTTAATCAATACGCCCCTTCCCCCCAATGACAGAACATATCATGGGCATTAAATTAGCGCTGGGAGCGTTGTGTGATCAATAACTATAGACAGTGCAGTCCAAGGCAAAGTAAATGTAGACTTTGCGGAGAGGATGTGGTTGTGAGCATGAATAGGCAATGAAAGGGCAAATGGGTCACTATCTATATCATGTGTGGTGTGAAGGCATTTATCTGTGCCAGCCAATGGGTTAAATCAACCTGAGTCTCATCACCAGGCGGTAGTTAATGTTGCTCGCTCGTTCTTTTAGGAGGAGCAACTCATTGTGGTCAGGGAAATCCCCTGGTGCTCCATGATTATCAAGATTACACACCCATCCAGGCTGGAGCAGACATTTCCAGTGAGGAAACTTTAAAAGGATTTCTTTAGGGGAGGTGGACTCAATTTGTTTTCATTTGAAGACTTTTGTATCAGAGAGAAAAGCTGATTCAGTAGCACATATCAAGGTTGATAATTGTTACTGGTCTTGGGCGTGCAGGGTAATATGAGGTGTTAAATCCAAATCCAAATAAACTCAACCAATACACCTAATGGCTCAATCTTGATGATGCAATCACACACCTTGGTTCCTCATTCGATGTAACCATGAACGATTGTTTCAGTGGATTACATCGAATAGATAAACTGCATTGCTTCAACCAGAGAGGTTATGCAAATCAAACTCCACAGTTACAACAAGAGCAATGGGATGGTATTCATCTGAGACATACTTCAAATTTAACTGTAAATCTTAGAAAATGTGTTCATAGACCACACAATGGCCCCTTGAATCCTCAAGAGCTAAAATCTTTTTTATGGAAAAATGTCACAACACTAGAACTGAGAGACTCTAAGATGGATTTTGAAAAGTGCTAACATTCTATTTGAAAATGTGTGCATCATACCTTAATCATTTGGAATTGAAGGTGAGAAAAAAACATGCTTTTCATTTTTAATCTCATACCTTTTGTAAATCAGATGATCATCATAAACAAACATGAAACAGTTTGTGGCTGTTTGTAGACTGATCTGCTCCACGACCTGTTTTTGTGGCCCTGCTCTTGATGCCTTTGATGCATGCACACACTCCTGCTCACTCGCTTTGCTGCCGCTGAAATGCACGAGGCACATTTTCATGTTGCCTAAACTAATCTTGAAACAAATCTCTTTGTCGCTGCCGGTGTGATGTCACTGAGAGGCTTTGTTCTCTTTTGTGGTTGATTTTATTACCATTTAGCTGCACGGTCTTGATGCAGAACTGAAGTATCAGCATGTAACCTTAATGCATCTTTATTTAGATCTCACAGGATAATGGCAGAGAACAGCATAGGTTTTGACTTTTATCAAATCTTGTTCGCTCAGCCTATGAAAACTTGAACTTGACTTTGTTACATTTAATCCCTGCAGATTCGGCCAGCATGTCTAACTAAACATTATTGCTGATTTAAGTGCTCCGTTTCAACTCATTCAAATGTTGATAGCCATATCTTGCCACCCATTCATATGTAGATTTGAACTTCTGATGCCTGGATGCTACGGTGCACCCTGCGGCACCGCTGCCTTTGTTTGGAGACGATTGTTTTGCTGCTTTTTTTTCCAGGCCATTTAGTATGTGCATGCATTAACAAGTCTATCCCTAAAAAGAATTCACCTCCTGCTGGTAATGAGGCCACAGCGTACAGCGTTAGTTGACATGCATTAACATACATTAAAAAATCTCTTCTTTTTGTGATGCACCAGGTACTCTCAGAATGAGAGCACACTTTCTTTCACCTTTAGTTTAAAAAAAAGGTCTACATATCAATTCACAAAGAGAGGCATGTCTTAAAATAACTTATCTCTGAATGAAAAAGACTTTAGGAAAGTTTTGAATTATGCTTCCTATTGAACATAGAGTATGCCAAACAGAAGTGACATCTATGCAAATGGGATGCTTAGATTTGCATGGCTAAGAACTCCCCTTGAACAATTTCACTGGATTCCTAAAAACAAGGTTGGTATGGATGTTGTGGATGTTGGCATACAAGCTGAGGAAAGTCTATATTTTAAGCAATGTAAAAATAAGTAACGTAAAATTCTCCGTTTGTAACCACAACAAATAAATGTTTTCTTTGTCTTCCTTTCTTTTCTTTTGGTAGAGTAATGACATTTTTCTACCATGCTGCGTTAATGGGGTCACAAAGCCATTTAGATATTTCAAACCTGTCTTTTATAAAGCTGAGTGATTGACTCTGGCCCTGAGGCATTCCTGTCGCCACTGCTCGACTTGATAATAGTATTGTGTGTACTTTTGTCTGATTAAATGGATTTTCGTTGAAAGCACTCCTCGTTTTTCCCCTGTGGTCTGTCCCCCTTGTTTGTGATTCAGCTATCTTTTAATATAACTGAGGAAACTTCAACTCACTTTTGCTGCAGCATAATGACATTACTGCTTTGTCTCTGCTCTGATTTGAATGTAAAGCTGATAATTATTAGCCCATTTGGCCCCAACCGATCTTGTGTGCTGTCCAGTGCAGAATTTTGATGGATTGAATTGTTGTGTCATTGTCATGTCTGAAAATATTATTTTTTAGCTTCAGTCTGTTCCTTTAAGGATATCGGCTTTCATATGACCATGTCTTTGCAATTCCCGAGTTGAGTTATGCCACCATTGCCTTCCAAGTCTGTAAAAGTATGTGAATGAATCAACACAGAGCCATTCTGTTGATCTCTATTGTTTGTACTGTGTTTGAACAGTATACTCATGGACAGAGGAATAGGCGGAAATGATCTTTCCTTCGTTATTGAGGTCATCCAAGCATATTTATGGTGTCAGTGGCAGAAAAAGATACAAGTGATGGGGGATGTCACTGAGACAAATTGCAGCATGAAGTGGGTTAGGTCTCCTGGGCATGTTGAGAATGAATGGTGGTGAGACAACTGAGCTGCATTTTGATGGCTTCTTTAAAAATCTGCATTTTCTTCTCTCATTCTCTCTCAGAAATAACAGACTAAATGGAAAGTGGTAAGTCAGCTAAATATTTAGACTAAATCAGACATTTTAATCGTTAAAAACAAAGAAGAACATATGAAACGATAACAAAATATGTATTTAGTTAATAAATGAAGAAAAATTAGTAAGTGGCAAATATTTTGATAAATATATGTTTCTCTTATTACATATCTATGTACATAAACCCTTTAGAGAATTAATTGTTTGCTTTATTTTGTCATGCTTATCAGCACGGTGATTATTAATTTATAAATGTATTTTAGATAATGGGCATATTCATATTTCAACACAGTGCTGCATAATTCTCTTGGATCAGGAAGCCTGATGTTCAGGTTGTGTGAAGCACCTGATAGAAATAACATGCTTTAGAGAGCTGTCACGAGTGGTTATATTTGAAGAGGCAGGAAGTTTCCTGACAGGTGGGCTGACAGTCTCACTGGGAGAATGAACATTTCACCGTTTAAAACAGACCCAACATGAAAAACAGCATGGATTTCTTCTTCTGAAATGGATGAAAAAGATACAGAAAATGTTTTTTTTTGTTTTTGTTTAAATGTCACTTGGCATCCATTCATTTTCCATACCCGTTCATCCCAAATTAGGATCTTGAGGTAACTCGCATCCCAGTTTTCACTGGGTGAGATTACACGATTGCACACACATACACTACTTCAGTGAACCTTTTTCTTTTTGTCACTCATTATGCAAATGAAATTCAGGATTAGTGCTAAACAAGAATCACTGTAGACACAGGGGAAGAAATTGAGCTTTCAGACTGTTTCATCAGATATGAAGGATCCATAAAGCAAGGCCACTCAAAGGCAAACAGCCTCTTTTTTCATCATCTAGATGTCTATAATTTTTTATTCTGTCAGATAAAAACAAACCAGCAGCATTATGTCTGCTGTTTTAAATTGGTGTTGTTTTTTTTACTGTAAATGTCCGGAGCTCAACGGTGTGTATTTGTAACAGAGAAATCTTTAATCATCTAAGAATATCAGTGCATGTTTACATTAATACTCACCTACCCATTAATGAGTATGCTTTTTTATGTGCAGTATTCTGTGACACCAACAGTTAAGCCAAAGCGTTTGACATAAACAATCAGCAAAGTAAAAAAATTCAGAATGAAGCCTCATGAAAGGATCGTCATACTTGTTACTTTTTTAGTGACTGTTCAGGAACACTATCCCAAGCTGCTGCATTGACATTGAGTAGCTTCCTGAATATCAATTATAGTCTGCCGTTCATTTCACAACCTCTGTCTTCCCAGCAGAACATTTTTGTGTGCGTAAAATCTGCTATAAAAACTTACGCGCGCAATGACTGGTGGACTGCCGCACAGGGAGATTTAAGTTGACCACTTAAGGAAATCTAATCATTAATATGTATCTCAAAGAGATTTATTGAGAAATTAAAATAGTGTGAGATATTTTCTGATGGTTTGGAGAGACCTTTTTGAATTATTAATGAAGGTAGCCATCGGTAGGTGTAATATAATAGGTGTGCCATGTCACATAATCTTCACCTGCTACTCCCTCTTTGGCTTTATGAGAAACAGACTAACCATGACCTTCTTTGTTTTACGTTCTCTTCCATTACATCAACCCATCTGTGTCTAATGACACATCATGACCATTTTTTTGTAACACAACCTATACATGCTGCCAGGAAGGACTTGATTTATTTTCACAGCGCGGCATTTGTGGACTAAAGGCTTACAATGAATACAGTTGAGATAGGAATAAAGATAAACTGTTATTCAAAAAGTACATATTAAAGTTGATAGCAATGCACAACAGAGGACCAGAAAAGCAATCGGTGTTGAAAAGAAAAAGATGGACTTGACAAACATTTTATTCGGTGTCACAAGTTCATAGATAAAGTAAAGGAACTCTGTCCTCTTTCTGACAAGTTAACTTTACTGTTGCGTTTTGTTTGGAGGCAGAGCTGCCACACTATTGAGAAGCTGTAGTCACTAGAATCAGGTTTGACCCAGTCACTCATCATGTGGTGGATTTGAATGACTGGGTCTTCGCTGTCCCACTTTATCACCATCGGGAAAACAATGCTGGAGTTGAAAGCGGTTGTTTTGGTTCTGTCATAGATGTAAAAAAAACACTATCAGCATAAAAAACATCACATATAATTACAGCTACATATCAACTATGACAAGGCTTAAAGTCATCAGGAGAAAATGGATCCAGACTTAAAACATTCACAAACAGACAATAAATCTTTGAAATGAGACTCAAAATGTTCATAAGGAGACATGAAATGACACAGAGCCTCAAATGGCCTTTAATAATTCTAGTTTGGGTCGCCCCACTATAGATTGGTTGAGCAGCTAATTCTCATCACACACCTGCTTCAATCAGATCCATAAACACAGGGCTTGACAGAGTGTGAACAGAAGTTTTATTAAGTGCATGTGTCCAGGGGCCACTTCATTCATTCTCAGCATTGTGATCCCTGAGGTGTCAACATCAAGGTAAAAACAATACTTGGTAAAAGGGACCTAAGTTTGCATATCATTGTAGGGGAATTTAGTTTTTAGGGTTTGACCTTAGCACAAAGGATTATATCGAAATGTAAAAAAAACTTTAGAAAAACTGCCTCACAGCAGGAAAATGGACTCCTCTGTAGTAATTGCTGCTGATTCCTAAAAGCTGAGTGCAGTGGGAGAGTACTGTGTATTAACTGAAAGGTCAAACAGACTCTACAGTCGCTACGCTGATTGATCGTGTTATTTAAGTTTTCCATCTGTTAGTCATGATTACTAAAGCACAGCCTGTATATGGATCAAATCCTTTGTTATATGTGTCCCACTGGGGACGCTTCACATCTGATTCCATTATGGATCAACAATATTTTCCATGGAAGTGTGGCCAGCTGACAGATTATAAATAACTGTAATAGACAGTGGAAGGAAAGTCAGCAATATCTGTGCTGAAATTCTAGAGTAAGATCCCTAGCATACGTTTGTGAAGTAACTGTTATTCATTACAGTGTATGCAGTGAATAATATTCATTGATTTGTAAGTTGACATGTACTCCCAATAACTGAATTACCACTGACTCAAAAGCAAAGACTTAGAAATGCATGTCCTTCACTTGCATATTTAAGAACATTCCCATGGAGAATCCCATGGAAACAAAATAAATAGCTAGTTACACGCATTTAACACTGGCCCCTAAGCAAAGTAATTGAGTATGATGATTAACTTTACAATTATCTGAAGTGTGAAGCTACACAACATTGAATTTACCTAATATTTCATTTTTTTCACCTACTGCCAGTTTGTTTGTTGTCATCCTGCCTTTTCTCTTTGGGTTTTTGGGTTTATGGAAATTCTTGGATGTGGCCACCCTCTTCAGAGACTGCCACAGATCATTGTCATCACTGTCTCAATCTCAGTTTACTCGTCAGTTTTCCCCAGATAATTTCAGTACGCAGACTCAGCAGGAACCAAACAAAGAATTGAGAGGGGCCTCTTAATTCTTTGTTTGGTTCCTGCTTCCGTCCAAGCCTCACATATTTCCTCTTGTGCCACATTGTTAGCCATCACATACCTACTCCCGTCATCATCTGCCTCTGCCTCCTACTGTAGTTTCCATGACAGCTGTGTTGAAAGTTTCCTTCATGTTTCGAAGAGCAAAGCTTTCATTTCATCCACATACTTGAGCATCAGAAAGCTGATATTTTTTCCCCCATGTGACATCCCATTGGTGGTCTGTGGGATTTAGGTCAGAGCTCGGGGAGGGCCGCTCTCAAGACTTTGATTTTCACATGAATAGGCACAAAATTCTTTAAGAGGCAGCTGGTGTGCTGTGGATTAATAAACTGCAGATGAAAGATCAACTTCTATCACTTGGATGTTTTTCCTTCTTTTTTTTTCTGCCTAGAGTTCCTCTGTACACACCCCTTTCTCAAACAATATCACATTACTGCAGAGAGAAGAGCTGCAGTCTTTCAGTTTCGTTCCACCTGACTTCAGACTATCCTGACCCCTGAGCTCACTTTCTCCACAGATAAGTTTTTTAAATTCATAAGAGGTCTCTGCAGTCTCCATTTGTAGGGGCCTGGTTTCAGTTTCAAACGTTGTTTTAAAAACAGTAGGACACAACCGCATCCTCTTCACCACCTCATACTTCTGCAAATTTCTTCTTGGTTCCATGCTGCAAAATAGCACCACTTGCTCGACACAATATTTACACATTATTACTGTAATTTTTCCCACTGATGAGCTCCAGTTACAGCGTTCACATTTCACTGTTTCCAGTGCAGTTAACAAGTTAATATCCAGTAGAAATGACTAGTCTCCTGGCATAAATATGTCTCTAAAATCAAGCTATAATGGCTCTGATGCAGTGCTCTCAAGAGCTCTGGGTGCACGTGCTTGCTCCTCACATCAGTATCAGGTCCCTGTTTCTTGCGTCTATCACTAAAAATTAACCCATGGTATTGGAGCGTTTTCTATTTTTTTATAACAGCACAAAAGACCCACATCTGTTTTTCTTACCCTGTCACGCTGCACAAACACGTGACAAATGGTGTACTGATTTCTCATGAAATCTCACAGTATCTCCATTATTCCCATACTATAGCTCTTGCACATTTCTCATGAGGCTCATTTCGAAAGCTCAACGGATGTCTCGGGGGAAACATCCACAAGAATACAGAGTTGCTGTATTCTTTTCACAAAAAATGTTTCCCCTGCTTAAGATGCTGTTAGTGATGCTGTGATGTTTGAATAAATATTCCAGTGAATCACGAAGGAATCGAAAAGCAGGATTTCTCTGTCCGAGTAGTGTCTGGGCTCACAGCAACCGTTTGTCAGATAAAAGACAAGATGGGCAAAATGTGAAGAATTTCCCTACTGTTTTAGTATGCTGCCTCCTCCATGGGAGAGAGCAGCGCCTGTACACAAGGGGGCTATTATCCTCTTTGGATCAGTTTTTCTGCATATGTGGAGGACATAAACCAGTATTTATCACATGCAGGGCACATTCACAAGCACACGTACTGTGGCTGCTGCCAAGTGATATAGATGTCGTCAGTTTTATCTCTTCACCGTATGATTTATCGCCCAGATTTGACCTCCAATCTGAAAGTGTGTAGCCCTTTGAAAGTACATCGGAAAATAAATGTTTTGCGTCCTTCTGCAATATCTAATGGATCTGGTTCTCAAGTCAAACCCTCCATTTGCCATCTTCAAACATTGAACTATGGGTTTGTTGTGTTGGCCACCGTCTCTCTGTGTCGGCCTGATTCATCATGAGTAACATCACTACTGTTTGCCTGCGAGGTTGGGAGTTTGCCTCTGAGTTGAAAATCTGCAGCTGACTCACCATGTAGAGGAGATAATTGTAGATGACAGGGCTACGGGCAATAGCGCAGAAAACAAGCAGCCCTTGAATTGATGCTGCAGAAATATGCGGAGTCATCTATGTTGAGTCAGCAAAGTGTCCCTGAAGGACAGACTAGTTTTAAACTTTTAATAACTGAGTGGCTTCCTCCAACAGCAGGTTTTAAAGCAAGTAACTAACAATTACCACTTAATCATAACTGTAGACTGCTAAATCCTTTTATCCCTGTAATATCGGCCGTGCACATACCTCGATTGATGTGTGCAATACAGCGGCTGTGAACAATTGATTGCTGAGAGCAGAACGTTCCAATATAGAAGCACCAGTTCATGCAAAGTGATCTGTGGTTAAAAAGAATGGATGATCACCCCCATGTAGAGACACACGGGGCTGAACATCTGGAGGTGGGTCTGTGTGGGGCCATCTGGGAAGGATTAAAATCAATAATAAAATTAATGGAGTATTAATCGCTTTGTGGCTATGAGATTGGTGGATAGATAGATAGATAGATAGATAGATAGATAGATAGATAGATAGAT
>CAJRST010011112.1:12378761-12553662 GCA_907169785.1 Menidia menidia | reverse complement strand
GCGTTTTACGCATTTGAATGATTTCCTCCCGTGCGTCCACACGCCTTGCGCTGGAACAGGTGAGTGTGACACCTGTCGTGCACACCTCAGCGGGGTGGCCCACCGGTCCGGGGCGCGCGGGCGTGCGCGCAGAGCCTCGTGCGCCTCGGGGATCTGTGCTGTGCGGCTCCGGGTCCAGCAGGCAGTGCTGTTGGTCCGTGTGGGAGCGCAGGGCGCGCGGTGCGGCGCTGCCTCTCCGCAGCGTCAAACAGTCGTCTTCTGACCGGACAGGCGACAGAAAACACAGGTCGACCCCACGGAATGCGTTCCATCCACGCCTTGACCCGGGCAGATTACGGGAGCGTTAGGTAAGAACAGGGGGGGGGGGGACTATGCGACCGTGGATAGTCCGGAACGCCATTAATACGACTCCCCACCGAAAGCTAGAAGCGCGTAGCGGTTTATTTGCGGTACAGTAGGCTAGAACAGATTATTGAACAGTGCCGAGAGACTGTACGAGCTAATGGGATCGACTTAACTAACCTCAGTTGTCGTCGGATGAAAAGGATAGAGCAGCTTTCCACACAGAGCTGCTGCTGTTCGTGTTTGACTGAGTTCTCGTGGAGATGGAACATCATGGTTGAGCGTGAGAGAAGACTGTCCTCATCTGAGTTGCGTCCTGAGAGCTGCAACATCAGACCATCTGCAGAAGCTTCCCCTCTGACTCATTTTCAGAGGTAAGATGCAAACTTCCCTCATATCGCCTCTTTTTTGGTTCAGCCCAAAAGAGTATCTCCACTTCGGCAGTTCAGGGTAAGTCCCGTGATGCTGAGCTGCGGCGGGTTTTATTTGTGTTGCGGAGTCTGGAGGGTCTCCGCGTAGCTGCAAGCCTCTGGTCTGATTGAGACAACAACCCAGAAATGAGCGTAACCGGGATTTATTTCTAGTATTTCCTATAGTAAATAGCCTGGCTTTCAGAAAGAATCAAAACACAAAAACTTTAGAGGAGATGTGATTTAATTCAATAAGATTATTGAATCTCGTGATCTTGATCAGTTCTGTTTGTTGGCATCTGAATAGCTTTTCTGCAGCATTTCCAGCTCCTCCTCAGCTCTTCTCAGGATGCTCTGGTGTTTACTCTTCAGTGCAACGTTCACTGGCCTGTGAAGAGCCATCGGTGCTTGCATGCTTGGTGGCCCTTCAGCCCGAATGTCTTAATCATTTCCCCAAAGTGTTAGGATGCTGGAATTTCATTTGAGGCCTCCTGACAATTTTTAACCTGAGCTGCGGTTCAGCTCTGATAAAACAGTTGAACTTTAACTTCACCTCAATTTCAGTTAAAAAAAAACCCCCAGAAGGAATTCATATGGTGTTGCAGGTCTAAACAAAAACTGCTCCATAAGATTGAGCATTTCATGGATTTTAAAAAGAGAAGTCAAAGAGTAAGGGTTTTGAGTCTTTTGTAGCAGACACTGTTGTTTTTATGGCTGACAGATAATCATTTTGTGGGTTTTTGGTGTGGCTTGTTAAACAACTACTGATAATGATTAGAATGTTTCATTTAGCTTCAATGAATTTATGGGATGAAACAATATTAGAATACAGTTCATGCTCTGATTTATATTGGCATAGCTGTGACATTATGGATATTCCCCTCTGTGAGCAGATATATCCCAGTCATTTGCAATGATTTAAGCATAATCACTTCCCTCACCCCTTGTTTCCGATGGCCTTTGTGTGACGTGGGTCAGTGTGCACTGTTGAAGTGGACGATGAAGAGGAGCATTGTGGTTGTTGAGATTGATCACACTGTAATTGAAATCTATTGATGAATGACGCCTATTGCTCATGTTGCTGCTATTTCAGCACCTGTCATGACAGTGAATAAAAAGCTCTGATCATGGCAGACCTCTTGTTTCTGGCAGTGGGATCATGACTTTTGAATCCAGACCAAGCTTTATCAATCTATAGGATGTGCATTGCTGTAATTAGATTCAATCATTTTCTCCCTACCCCTTTTTTCTCTTAATTGTAGTTGTGGCAGTCATTAATAATAAGAGATCCTGTTATATCTTCATAGGGATGCTGTTTCAGTGTTGGGAAAAAAGAATGGTTGTGTATTTGAAAGACATATCCACATAGAGTTTATTGATGATAACAGCTGCTGCGATGTTATGGGACCTCACTTCTCCCTGAGCCAGACATGAATAGACAAGAAAATAAGCCAACAGCTGAAATTCATGTTTGGAAAAACTATTTTTTTAAAATGTTTGAAGTGGAGTTTCTGATATTTTCACACACACAGACTTAACTGTAGCCACTGTGAAGAACCTGAAAGTGGCTCAGATATGGAGTCCTTTGTGTATCGGCAGGGTGGCCTGCAGCAGAGTGAGAAGGCTTTGAATTCCTCCTGAGCTTATTTCTTCATCCTTTAGGCCACCTCTCAGGGACGTGTGGTGGATCACATCCAATGGCTGTGAGCTTTGATGATTGCCAGGGGAACTGACAGGAACTACAGTTTGTGTGCGTTTGCTGGCCATTACAGTAAAATGACATTGCAGTGCAAGCTGTGTGTGGGTTGGACAGCGCTCTCAATCCTAATATATCACCATTAAGAAAGGATGTCAGGAGTCTCATTAGATGCCTACTAAAATAGCAAAGCGTTAACTACTCTGCTCCCTTTTCCTATGCCATTCTGAAAATTATGGTCTGTTGGTACTCTTTGATGCTCGGAGGCAAAACAGTAGATTCATGCTGGGAGTTATGAAATTGTGTTTTTATGTATGTGAGTCACAAAAAGCAAATCCATGGCTTACTTTTTTAATTAAAGTGACAAAAGATAACAAAGCAGAGAAGGTTCCTAAACTGTGTTAAGGCAGAATCAAAGACTGGGTTGGGTTTGCTGTATGTACTTTTCAGACCGATTTTCAGCTTTAAGAAGGATTATTGGCTAGACATCTTCCATAAGAGCTATCCTAATCATGAGTGTTTACAGTCAGGAGGGATATACGTGAGCCAGACATCAGAGCGGGGGTACCCCAAAAACCTAATCTGTAACAGAAGTCTAAGGAAATAATGGATCCTAAATTCAGACATGCAGTGATTAAAGAAAATGTGACCTATGTTCAAACTCTGTTCAAAAGTATAAGAAAAAAAGCGACATATGTTTTTTTTTATATATAGTTTGTAGTTTTCTTATTGTTATTGACAGAAGACATTCAGTCTTAATGCTTATTACATTTTTGTCTAGGAGACAAACACCCTGCTGAGACTATGTTTAATCCAACCAAGGCTCAAAGTAATACGTGTGTATGTGTGAGCGTGTGTGTGTGCATGTGTGCCACCATTAGAGTTCATGTCATCCAGCCCCTGAGATGCCTGCAGGCAAAGATGAGGTCTGTCCTCTGTGTGGTATCACTGAGGATATGAGGACTAAAACCAGTGCTGTTGCTTTTGCCGTGTTTTGTCCTGAAGTTGTTGTGCATGCTTGATAAAGGCCTTTTTAATACATGAGTTGCTTCCCTTTTTTCCTCTGTCAAACATTGCATCCATCTTTCACTCCATATTCCAGTGATTTGTTCTCTACAAACATCGGGTCATGTGATTCTTTGAAGGTAGCCATAGAGCAGTATTTTGATTTCTTATGTTATTTCATTTACAGAACGGCTTGTACTCACTTACCCAAGAAAAAACCCTCTGTTCTACCACTTCAGCCCCAAAGTAGGACTGTCACAATATTTGCTGTTCATCAGGATGCCAACTGTGGCACCGGCTCTGGCTCCCCTCAGTCTATTTACCCTCCACTGCATCAGTCTGACTCACAACTGTCTGAATGTCTAACACTAACGTCCCAGGGGAGGTACAAAGCTTAACATATGTGTGGAGAAAAGATGGAAAGAGTGTGAAAGTAAGAATGAAAGAGCAGGAGGAGACGTGAAGGAACAAGTTGATACTGTGAGAGATTCCTCTTCCGGAGACCACGACTGACCTTGAGATTTTGCCAGTCAGTCAGATTAGAACCTCTGCGATGGTTTACCTGCAGCAGCAGACCCCCTCGCTCCGTCTTCAGCTTGATCCCCGCTTCACAAAAAGGCTTTTGTTGCTGTCAAATCCTGCTGCACCAACACAGGTCCAACCTGGCAACAGCAAAGCCTTCCAAATTTAGACATTTAGTTAAGCAACTACACCTCTGGACTGGCTGTTAGTTTTGGGCTGCTGTTATTGACTTTAAACTAAAGTGTCTTCTACACCCAGAAAAGAGTTCCCACACCAGAGATATTTATTCACCAATGATGAAGACAAAAAAGTAATTATGTGGTGTTGAAGGAAATTATTATTTTTTTTACTATGATGCTAACTGTAAAGCTTGATTTAGTGACAGTACGCAAATAAGGATTCTTTGTAAAGCTCTGTTAGTTGTTAAAGTGGATAGAGCCATGCTAGCGAGCGGTTCTGTGACATTTTCTCAGTTTCCACTGCATCACTTCAGACAGTGTTAGTCAGATTGTGGAAACACATCCAGCCTACAACGATGAGAATTACACAGGCCTTTGCTTTTAAATAGGATGCCAGAAGATTTTGATAAATAGTGTCATGGCAATACTGGAATGCAACAACCGGAGCCCACGTGTGATAAAGAATCTGAAGGAGTGGAGCCCCCTCTGGGTCTGTCAAGTGTCAGCAGTGACTTCAGATCTTCTTTCAGTGTGCTGGGCCTTAATTGGGCTGTCACACTTCCTAGGGAAATTTGTCAGGTTCCCGTGAAATGAACTACTTTGCCGAATCAACATGTGCCTCATCATGTTCCCATCTTCCCTAAGAATAACGGGACACGGCGGCTTTTATGTGCATACACTTCTTTTGCTTACTTCCTGTTGGGAATATGTCATTAAAGGGTAAATAGTAGCACTTCCTAATGATAGTTTTGTGCTCAGTAATTGCATCCACTGGGATTTCATATGAAAGATGTGCAAATGTAACCAAGTGGCGCTTACTCATACACACCTAAAGTAGGGCTTATTATTCTTACGCTCAGCTGAACATGTTCTTCCATTAATTACCAGTGGCAGCCAGGAAGAGGGCCCAAGTTTATCCCCTTATCTGATGCTTCTCCTTTTTTTTTTAATTTGGCAGAAAGCATAGCACTCACATGAGCTCCCCCTCAGTGGTAATGTTCTCCATCCATCAGCAAAACTGCCCAGGTTGATGGGGAATTAACCTGTGCAGCAGACTGACAATGGCTGGTCAGCCACAAGCCCATTGTCACACTATATCAGCCCTCGTCACCTCTGCTCTCTTGGTGTCCTTGCAGATGTCTCTCCCAGGTTGCTGAGGGGGAGCATGCCTCGCTGACTCCTAGCTCAGCTTCATTCAACCAGCAACTTTAACAAGGTCTGGACACGTTGTTAGACTTAACACAATCTCTGCGGTGTAAAGCTGGAAATACAGTCGCTATTAGCCGTACAAGAGCAAGTGTGTGAGCAGTCATGCTGAGGAATATGGTGGCTCTCATGAGTGTGAGGTGATAAAGTACCATTAATTTCCTCAATATGCTCTTACATGTGGTTTCACAGCCTCCTCAACCGATAGCTTGCTTTATTCTTTAGTAAGACTGGTCCCTGTGTTTTTGATTATTTTATTTTTTCTGACAGGTTTGTTTTAGTATGGCATTTAAACCATTATCTTTATAGTATGTTATTAGCATTGTGTAATGTGCAATCAGTCTATTCTCTGCTTGTGTTGTTGATACATTTACTACTTTCCTCTGCTATTAAATGTTATGCACATTCATATAGTGAAAAGGTGTTTCATTTGGCTCATAAATTGTGAACACAGACATTATTTTTTCTTGATTCTTGATGTATTTTTCTTGAACGTCTCCATTCCTCGAATGTCTCCATTACATTGTTACATTGTGGGTAACATGATGGTGGTGCATTTATGCCCATCATTAAAAAAATGTTACGGATAAAGCAAAGAATTCAAAGCCCCCACAGCGTCTGTTCTGTAGTGCTGGATTTTCGCAAATGTTAGAATATTTGTTAAAAGAAAAAAATATTTAAAGACCAGATTTTCTCCTGTCTTCTCCATAATTGAGTTGCACAGATGATCTGAGGAATAAGCTTCTCAGAAGTTATCAGAAGGATTGTAGATTTTTAAAAGCCGATCAAATATTGGCACGCAGGCATCCAAAAAAAGAAGAGAAAAGGGAACAAAACAAAATGCAGTGTGAAGACTTAAGAGAAGTCACAAAGAAGGAACAAAAAATGTATAATCGCTTTAGGAGAACTTTCTAATGCAATGTATTCAGAGGTGTCATAAGCCTCACCCAATCAACACGTTGTGTGAAATTAATGTGCTCTGCCATAAAAAGTTTCATTTTAAAGTTACAAATGTATTTCTTTGTGTCCAAAAATTAGCACAGGCCATCTTCAGACCAAGCATTGTGAAATTAAAAATTGTCAGCCAGGGTAAAAACTAATATCACATCTCAGCAATTTTAATATGTTTTTTTTCTGCAAACAGACTTGTACTGTTTAAAAGACGACACATCCCCATTATTTGGGGTAAAACATATTATCTATGTCATTACTTGCTCCAACACAATAAGAAATGGATTTCTAAACTATCTACAAAGCCTCATTATCTGTTACTACCTTTGGGGCCAGCTAGGAGGAGGTAATCTCATTTTTTTACTTAACCAAAGTGCAGATATCAGCGTGATATGGTCAGATCCCCTATTGGAGAAAAAGCTTCTTTATATCTGTTGTTCAGGTTTTAGAGATCCTTCTGAGATTTATGAATGCACCCCAATACGTTTGGTAGTATTTCCTACTTAAGTTTCAGCTAAACACAGAGAAATTATTAACCTTAAGACACTAAATCAAGTTCTGATTTCTAAAATAACGCGCTATAAATGCTCTCGACGTATAGGAAAGAAAATAGCTGTGCACATCAGTGTCATCTTCCAGTTCATATATACCTGTTTCCATATGACCCACACACAGATGGAAATACATACAGCCCTTCTTTTTCTTCCTTTGCGTTGGAGGTGTTGTTTCATATTGCATCAGAGCAACAGTGAAGAATTACTCTGTGTGCTTGTCATATTTTATTCTTTTCTGGAGAGGCTGCAGCACAGGCTCCTTCCTGCGAGGCCAACGCGGGCATTTGTCAGGGAGCCTGAATCCCCAGAAATACTGCTCAATTCTGCTGCTGAGACCGCACGCAAACCACAAGGGCACGCTTAATTGCACAACACATGGCTTTCCTGTTTGCACACAAAGTTCATGTAACCTTTCCATCAGAGGTGGTTCCCTTTTGGCTCAATAAACGTTTCCCTTCTCATAAACATGTATCTACAGCACTTGTACTTTTTAAATACTTGTCTTTTGGGAAAGAGATATAGCTAAGTATTTAGCTATAGCTAGAGATATAGCTATGTTATATCATATGAAATGAAGCTCACCTGCACAAAACCTTGTTGAGGCACGGTTTAGTAGTTTTTTCTTTCACTAATCAACAGCTAGAACATTTGACTAAAAATAGGACAAGTGAGCCACAAAGCCTCTAATGGTGTTCATGTTTTATTAGGAAGGATATGATGAAAACAGGCCTGTGGTGTTGCTTGACCTTCGCAAAGAGTTTTGCATAATGCAGATGAGGCCCATGCTTCACTACACATTTTACAAAGCATCCCGTTAAAAGTGAACGCGTCATCTTCCTCGAATGAATGCGTCCAGATCACTGCACCCAACACGCAGGCCTGCATGCACATCAAACAGCTCATCAAGAAGTTAATGACACATTGTGTGTACATAGCAGATAAGCTCTCAAACTAATCTTATATACCATCTCTTCTTAAACAATTAGATATAATCTATATCGTCTAAGGCAGACTATAAATGTCACCCAGTGATGACAATCAATGAAATACAGATCCGGCTTTGTGATGACGTTGTTTTTGTCCAATCTGTTCCCATCCAATATCCCTCACGCTTCACTTTGTTGAAACTTTGGAGATTGACGAACATCTATATTAGTGACATCACTCAGGACTCCAAGTGCACGGAGCTGTACACGAGTATATTTAGTGATGAGTGGTTGATGGAGGTTTGATTATAGCAAGATTAGATAATCTAAAAATATTTTTACATTCGCCTGCACATAATGTATCTGTGAGACCAGACTGTGGTTTCTTACAGCAAACAGCGCTTTAGAATAAAGGGAAGTGAGATTTCGTCAATACCTGTCACTTCAAACATGAGCCTGCATTGGAGTCCCCTCAAACACGCATCAGTGGTCATTGTTCTCAACAAAGTAATCCCTGACTGGTCCATCATTCAGCGTAGTCTTTTTAAGTAAACACAAATTGTTCTTGTCAATGTATTCTTTGCTGAGGGAGCTTTGAGTGAAGTGCAGCAGGAAAAACAAAACTGGAGGATTCTTGCTGAAGGACACTTCGGCAAAGTGGGTGCTCACAGACAGAGGAGCTTGAACGTGAGTGGTACAGCAGAGGGTCTGTCTTCATTCTTCCCTGCACTGCTTAGCACTCAAATGTTTTTCTGTTCTTTCTCTGCCCAGCAGTCTGGGAGAAGCCGGGATACACAGTTGAGCATCTTTCATTGAGGTGATGTTCCCCAAACGCAGTGAAGTCCACCTGATAATCAGAAGACGCCACTAAAGATGGTGTCTTTAGTGGCTCTGTCTAGCTAAGAAGGACAAAAGTTGGAATTATTTCATGCACTTCGATTTGAAAGATTGAACATGTTGTGACATATGCACGTGTTTTCTGCCAGCATATTTTCCTTTGTTCTGTCTATATAAAGGTACCTCTCATGGTCAATGTGGTTCTCCTTGAGTTTAACATCTTGCCAAATGTCAAAATAGAATGAGTTTCCCAGATTTGTGGGTGGCAATGAAAACATGGGTCTTTTTCCGAGTCTAAGCTTTGTGGCCAAAAACAAAATAAATCAGATTCCACTTGCGACCACAAATGAAGCAGCGAAACACAGCTTCTTCTAAACACTTTCAACAGAGAAGGTAGCAATTAAACTCACAGTAGTCATTTGCTTCTCTGTCCATCTGATTGAGTTTGTTTTCAGCTCTGCTTTGGTCCCCGCACCAGTTTTCCCCTCATGTCAATTGTTCATAAACTACTCTTGAGTTTGATGCACCTTTTATCCAGTTGAACCACCTCCCTGTGATTATTAGTATTAGTGTTGCTTAATGTAGCAGAATATATTCCTGCCGGTGATTGCATTTCCCCAACCAAATGTAATTAGAAAAAACAAATGAAACATCATTCAAAGATAAGCAAGGTCACTGAAACTAAATGGGTGGTGCTATGTTAACCGTAATTTCTTAACGTGATCTGGCATAACTCTGTTTTAACTGTTTGAACAGAACAGATTGACAAACAAGGAGTTATGCACATGAATATTGAAAATGTTTCATATCAAGTGATTCTTACTACAGCTAAACCCTCATTCTTCACTGTTTCTGAGAGCACTCTGTGGTAAATCTACTTGTATTCTTTTTTCAGACTCTGCAACATGGAAAAAGAAAGTGCCCGTCTTAGTTAATAAGTAACTGTACTTTTTAGCAGCATGCAGTTAAAACATTCTCCTCCATACTTGATGCTTTTAGATTAACCACTGAAAATTGCTGAAATTTCCATTCAGTATTTTTTAACCCCTCCCCCCAAACAGTCTTCCCCTTCTTCCTCCTCTCCAGCTAAATGTTTTCTGAAACCCTGTGCAATCACCTCTTAACTCTATTCAAGCAGAGAGGACTGGGATTCACAGCAGAATGGAGCAGGGAGAATTCGCTTTTAATTAAAGCAGAGATCCTCTGTGCTTGTAGGTGTGAAAGGACAAGGGTGGAAAAGCTCTTTTCCCTTTTGGACAAAATAAGCATACTCTAAAAGAGGCCGAATGAGACGCTTTGTCAAGGTTGGATAGAAAAAGACATCATTTGATCTCCCATTGATAGTGCCTCCCTGCTACAGAATAATTACATCTTTTATGAAGCCATTACAGAGAACCGGTTCAAGTGATTGTCTCTCAAATGTCCAGATAGGTGCCCAACTGGGACCTGCGTACAGCAGGTACTGAGGAAGGCTCAGAAATACACATTCAAAAAGGAATGTTGATTATTCCTATCTGTTTGGATCACTGTGACACAGCATTTATATCTCTCTGTCGGCATAAAGAATATTTCTCATTTCCCTCTTCAAAAATTGTTAGATCTCTCTTGCCTTTGAAGCTCTTTCCTACTCCTGATAATTTGTCCAGATTTTTTCTTCTACTCATTCTTAATTGAACTGCTTCTTTGTGGCCAGAAACACAACAGAGCTTTAATTCAGCTATTATTCCATCGCTTCCATTTTCTTTTTGACTGTGAAACTTATCAGTGGATACAAGGTGGAAATGGTTGTGACCACCAGTCGCTCATTTACAATGCTGCCGCTCAACACCACTGTTCAATGGGAAAAAAAGAGGATTACATTATTTTTAGACCTTTTAATTTACCTCCTCTCTTTCAGAGAAAAAGGTCACTATTGAGCTTAATGGACCATTTAGTATTATCAGGATTACAATGAGCTTTTTCCCTGCTGTGCTGGGCTTGGTTTTAAAGCATCGCTGAAAAACACACTCTGTCATTGGTTGCTTATTCTTTTTCAATGCCAAATGCAGGGAAGGGAAGAGGATTTTCTGCCGATTGTCTCTATCAGCCTCTTCTGAAAGTGCCCGTTTCAAAGTCTACTGGAAAAAAGGGGGGAAAAGCCCTAAAGGAACTAGGAATACAGACCCATTTAACATGAATATAAAATGCATGGTGATTTCTGAATGAAAAAAATATTTTTGGATAAAGTGTTGATTTTCTCTGCAGTGAGTGAGCAGCGCCTGCTGTCTTCAGCTGTCTCACAGCATCTGCACACTGTGCTCCTCAGTTGGAGTGAGAGGTTGAAAAAAAATAAAGTGACTGTGAACTAACTGCCTAAAACTGTGATTCCTCCTGAAATAACCATAAACACGTTTTGTGCTAGCTCTCCCGAAATGTGCTCAAACCTGCTGATGACTAGTAAATATTAGGGACGTGTTGGTGTGAAGCTCCATATATGTGTGTTTGTGTACTTCTCTTTAGCAATTCTGCAATGTTTTTTAAGGATGTTAGTTTTGGAAAAGAACCACAGAATTAAGCTCCCAGGATGTTTTCTGTTGTGGAATCAATGAAATGCGAAATCTAATTTGATTTACTCCATCAAATAGTAAAGTTTCACACATATATTTTCAGGAAAATGACTCAGAATGGCCACTGAATGTGTCCCTTTTGCCACATTCTTTGAGTAGTACTTTTTGATAGAGAAAAATCATCTCTGTCCTTGCCGGAAATAATTTTCTTTTTAGACCGTGCCACATTTTTTTCATATTGGTGGTTAGAGTTAGGGTCAGAAACATATTTTGAAAGCTTTGTGGTTTTTTTCCATGATGAGCTCACAGGGCCGGCCTCTTATTTCTGCTCCGTTGATGCTGTTGCTCACTTCCTCCACTCTAGAAAAAAAAAACAATCATCTGGGTGTAAAATGCGTCACCACCAGTCTAGCAGACACTCATCTCAAAAACTTTGGCATATTGAGAAATCCCAGTGGGCCTAACAAGCACTCTGTGAACTCATTTTGTAAGGGTTGGAATTTTACCAAGTTAATTGACTTGTTAAAGTTACTCACTTCAGGGCTAGCAGTTTGTATTATTAACTCCTAAGCAGGTCAATAGTGGGGGGTTAATGAAATCAGAAGAGAGGCAACAGACAGCTTATGAGGCACCAAAGTACTGTTCTCCTGCTGTCAGTTCAGAACATATGTATGTATTTTTACCATATGACTCACATTTTTAGATAACCTGACACCCTCAGTGTGTCAGGTTATCCAGTAGCTGACAACCTGATTATTAGTATGAATTAACCTGCACCTTGCATACAGGACTATACTTAGAAACTTTATCAGAGGATAACAAATGGCAGATGGCAGAAGTAGAAGTTGGGCTTTTTTGGTTACATGTCTTCGTATTGGCTTAGGTTGACTTTAATAAGAATCCGTCAAGGGTCTCAGCTTTTCTTGATTTGTCACCGAGCATTGATTCTTTTAAGCGCTTTTGTTGATAAGCCCTGTTTTAAGTGGCCACCAAATGTATTTGGCACAGTGCCAATCACAAATCGTAGCACACATAATTAAGCACACATTCAATTAAAATGGCTGGCAAGAAAACGGGGAGCCAAAACTGTATCGCACAAAGGATTAGCCTTTGCCAAATATAAAGTAAGGAAAACTGCTTTGGCAGTGTGATCCTGTTGTTTCTGGAAGCAGCGTGTACAGCTTTCAGGGGTCATGCACTCCAAAGACTCACCACCTGCAAAGAGCCAGCCACTCAGATCTGTTCTGCAGAGGAGCAGAAGTTTAGCAACCATCTGCATTACTCTGCTTTAAATGTAGTCCTTTACATGCAGCCATTTCTTGAATGCCAAAGAATAATTTTTCCTCATACCCCCCACATACCAGTGACTGCATACTGATTACATCACAATATTTGATGCTGAATTATTAAAAACACACACACGCACACAAGTTTAGGAGTTTTATTTTTAGATCTCTAATGAAGCATCAGACAACTCGGCATGAAACCATCTATGTAAAGGCAAGCTTGCTCAGTGATGTAACCAGGGGAGGAATGTGATCTTAAGTTTGATTTGATTTGACAAACGTGGCTAATGTGCACTGGCAGGGAAAACATGCCAGGAAAGCAAAAAGACAGGCTTCAGGGTGACGGGGGGGTCAGAACCGCTGTGGCTAAGGCTTTTAACTCTTCCTCCGCTGAACATATCCCATGCTACACTACTTACTCAGGATGGAACTTGAGGTTGTGCAAACAGGGTGGTGAGGAAAGGACAAGAAGACAAAACACTAATGGTTTCCTGTCCCATTAATGCTGGCACCGCAGTTCCTGATGACCTTGTTTTCCTGCCACTGTTGACTCTGTTTCTATAACAACAATTTTCTTCCACCCCAGAAGTCAATTCTTAGTTGTATGTTTTTTTTTCTTCTCCCTTTTTTCAAAACTGGAGACAGAACATAACCTCACTGACATTTCATCAAACAGTTATTTTATTATGTTTTTCTCACAATTATGAAAACACAGCAAGTTAAACTAGTTTCCAACTTTCAGAGGACTTTGTGTCTAATCTACTTCAGCTGTTGTGAATTGCAGTGGGATTTATAGTGGTTGAGACGCCTGTTCCTTGTTCTTGTGAAAAGAATGCTTTCTGGCAGTTTGCACTGAGGGGATGAAAATTGATTTCATCTGCAGAACTAAGTAACATGACTGAATATTTTATGGGCCTCTGTTATGACAAAATATCCATCTCCTAAAAATCCTCCACCGAGTTCAGATCTCTTTTTATGTTTTTGATGAAGGTTGTGAAGTTTCCTCATTACTGAATATCACATTACTCGTTTGTCTTCTCTTGACAGTTTCTTGCCTTCCAACCAAAAACATCATTGCATAATCACACAGCCAGACACTTTTTCCCTGCTGGTATCATCTCAGGCGTATAAAGTTGTGTTCAGTGACCCTTTGTTTGAGCCCACCGGTGGTCCGCACTGGTTGACACTCGTCTGATTTTTAACTCTAGATGTGCCGCGGGATTGACCGCAGCTCCGCCTCTTTCAGCTCTCTCCCTGGTCAACGAGACCCGAAATTGATGTAAAGAATATTTATGGATTTGACTCGTGAAGCCTTTTGCCTGCAGCAAAAGCAGAGCAGGCTGTGCGCCTGCTCACTGAGGATTGACATTTCTTCTTGTAAATCAGCTCTGACCCCTTGCAGGCTCATTTTGTAAGAACGTGAAGGGTCAATAAATAATAAATAAATAATATCATGTTTGATCTTTAAAAAAAAGAGTCTTCTTCCTTTTTTCTGTGTTACGCACACAGGATTTAGTGCTGTTTTTACATGTTTTTAAATTAGCGGTTGCATCAATCTCAGATGTACAGTACTTTATAATTGGAAAAGCAATGTAAGTCCTATGCAGTGTCTATAAACACAATTTTCTTTTTGTTACAGCTTTTCTTTCTATTATTTACCATAAGGGGAGTTCATTTTAATCTGGTAACCAGTGGGATCTGAATTATTAACACCAGTAATTAACCTGTGTGGGGCCTTAATGCATTCATGAGGGCCTCACTGGTTAAGTATCACATGTCTATTTTCTGCATCTGTTCACTCTCATAAACCTATCTATTTCATTTTCAGAACAAAGTCACCTTGCAGCTTTTCCCAGCAGCAGTTGCAACTCCCTGTTTGCACATGAAGCCTTACACCCAAATGCTGCTGTGCATGAGTGAGGGCTGCCGCACATTTCCAGGATATAGTTTCACTGCACAGTAACGTGGGTGTGAGAGCAGTGTTGAACTAAATAAAACAAGATCTAACCCCTTCATATGACACATCTGCGAAAACAGCTTTCGGTTTGAAACAAAGAGGAGCGAAGTTACTGTATCTCATTGTTTTGGAAATGAAAAAACTGAATTTGAACAGTCGCCCTGGATAGAGCACAAAGCATGGGAGTGACTTTTCGGGATTGTTTGTCCAGCTGCTGAGCTGCAGATTTGATGGAATGATCACACTGTGAAACCACATTTATATAGAACAGAGGTTGCTTGTGGAGTTAAAAGATCACTTAAGTTCACCAACATTGAGGTCTGTTATAAATAGTTTAGGGAAATATGCTTATTTATTGTCTTGTTAGAAGAGAAGGTTGATGCTACACAGCCCAGAGCTTTCATTAACCCAATTTTTTCTCATTTCCATTTGTGGATAACAGAGTTAACCTGCTTATGGCACTAACTTTGTACCATATTTAGCTAGCAGACATGTGAGGAATATCAATATTCTCATCTAAATCTTTGTTAGAAAACAAATATTCCCAAAGAATGTCAAACACTTCCGCCAAAGTGTTGCAGATTTATCTGAACACTCTACAAACATTCCTGCAGAATCCAAGCAACTAAAGCCAACAGATTTAGTCAAAGATATGAAGCTCTTTATTTCATTTTTCTGACGTTCTGTATGCAATGACGCATTTTTTAAATGAATTTTAGTCTAGCTCCATTCATTTTTGCATTTATTGTTTTTTATTTAATTTTTACAATTAGTGTTTATGTTAAGACTCTGAAAAGTGTTCCTAAAAATGAACCAATAAAGGAATCAATAATCAAAACTGTAGATTTGAGATAACAGGAAGAAAGTTGTCTTTGTTTGCGAATCCTGTAGGTTACTGAATCCCACGTGCAAACACACACTATTTCTGTTGAGGGTCCCACGCTTTTCCCAGATTTACATGGGGGGTAGATGAGTGCAAACCAGGAGAGGTCTGAGGTAGCATTGAGGTTTCAGGTGACGGGTACTGTGCAGATTTGTATAGGGGCAGACAGAAAGCTACAAGGCCGATTGCCCTGTCGAATGTTGTGGAAAATTCCCTGACCTTGAGGAGTGTTGTGTTACACCTTCCAGTGTGGCTCCTGGGCTCGTCCCAGAACAGAGGGTCCTTTGAGGCAGGGCACAGAGGATTTGCAAAGTCAGTAAGAAAAAAAAAAGAAGAGTAATCAGTAAATCGTAAATCCTTAAGAGACTTATGATGAGGAAAAGACTATCTATAATGACGAATGCTTTAGATTTGATAGTTGAGGTCACTCATCCCACAAGATTCTTAATCATGGCATTATTTGAGCTTGATTACTTTTTCTGTCACTTTAGATCATCCAGACTTACAATTTTTCCTTTGCTCCTTTTCCTATCCATGGCAAAACTCTGACACTTCAGAGAAAACGCTGCTGGATAGAGATTTTCTATGTGTGTTTTCCCCCTGTGGCTTTACCTGATTAAAGAGGATGCAAAACTCTGACCTTTATAGTGACGTATTTCTGCCTAGTGCAAAACAAAAGAATTTCGTTATACTTAATTTCTCAACTTTTTTTTATTTCCTTTGCATATATTTTCTCTGCTGTGGGTGTCTGTTATTGAGTTTGACAGAAGCATAAAAATGTTTAACCTTGCTACTGAGTTGAATTTATTGTCACAGTATGATAATGGTATACATATTTCAGGTCTCTGGTGGTGCTTGATTTGCAGCTTTTTAGATGGGAAATCACTGATCAATTTTCAATCTGCTCAAATTACTTTAATTTCTGAGTGATAAAGCTTACTCAGGTGTGTCTGTTCTTTCTTTCTTGTGTGTGTGTGTGCGTGTCTCTGCGTGTGTGTGTGTGTGCGTTTACTGCAGATGGTGAGTCATGCCCACTCTCCTGGATTGTCTTGGAGAATAGCTGGCCACAAAAAACCGAAGGATCTCGGCTCAGCTGGTAAATAAAGCCCTCTTCCTTGCGTGCAGCGTGGGAGAAAGTGTCACTGCAGGACTGGTGAGGCATCCTCTGTAACGGCTGATAAGAGGAGTGAAAGCAGGGTTGAGCGATCATCTTTCCTGCCGAGCCACTCACCTTTCAGGCCATGGCCTCATAGCCAGCTGTGAAGGTTGGACTGTCAGTAGGAGCGCACACACACACTCTCAGGTGGACACAGTCTGCAGAGCAGCACAATGAACCCACACCCGTCTCCCTAACAAGACATCAAGTTTGCAAATGAGAGACAAGTCATGTGATTTCTTGCAAGAACTTCATACAGGATTAAGACTTTGACAGAATTTTTTTCTTCTTCCCTTGGAGCGGAGTGGGAGTGTGTGGTGGGAGCAGAGGGAGAGCTGGGTGCTGATTCGTCTGCTTTATGAGTTATCATCACTGGGAGTGTGTGTTTTTGCGTGGCAGGGGGAGCTAGCATGGCCAAGCCTCTGCTGAGGATACAGCGCTACTTCCGCAGGAAACCTGTCCGATTCTTCTCCCTGATCCTCCTCTACCTGACGGCCGGCAGCCTGGTCTTCCTGCACTCTGGCTTCGTTGGGGACAGTGGTCCCGGGGCCAGGGGGGGAAGGGACGCCGTTGTGGCCTCAGAGACGGGCGGCAGGACGTCATCAGATACACGCGGTTTTGGTATCATGAGCAGAGTGTTTAAGGAGACGCGCAGGTCCGGACGAAGGTATGGTCCCCGTTGGATGAGAAAGGGTGGCCAGGAGGGCAACGCGGTGACCAGGAAGGGGGGAGACTACACCAGCAGCTGGAACCGTGCACTGAAAGGACGGAATGCCAAAGACATGGATGAAGCAAGAGGTGAGATAAGCACAGATTCCTCCTGCTACATTCAGAATCTGTGAAGATCAGCATCAGGATTTACAGCTGCAAATCCCCTGTTGCATTTCTAGAAATGTATAAACTGTATTCAAGTTAAGATTATTTATGAATCACAATGGGCTGAATGGCCACTTTACAGGTGTAAAGAAATTGCGGCGGCATTTTAATTGCTCAGCCTTCCAAGCCGTATTTGGTCTTGTGGGAGAACTCTTGAGAGTGCAGTCAGATGATGATTATGATTAAGTGCTCAGACTTTTCTTGGTGTAATGCTTCGGGGAACCCACACTCAGTTCAGCTGAAGCTTTGCTGTGTACTATTCAGCAGGTGCTCAGACAGAGTTTGGTAGATTATATTATGACAACATCTAAATGACTGCATAACTTCAAGATTTACAGCTCTATCTGTCGTTACAATAAACATTGCCAATGCATAATTCCATTGAAAAAGTTTACATATAAACTTGTGGTTGACAGGTAATATTTGGTTTTTGGAAAGCTGCTTTGTGCCCAGAGCTGCCATCCCTGGATAACTCGGATGTCCTTATTGTCAATACTTGAAACACGGTCAAAGTGTCAGACAATATAATGTTCATGGTTCAGCTATTTCTTTTCATCTGAGCATTAAGCACAGCGCTTAGTTTCAGGTCCTTTTACATTGTTTAGTATGTATCTTTTTTTTTGTTTTACTATGTGCTTCCAATACATAGTTACATCTTAGGAAGAAACTGTCAGAAAGCTTTACATACTTGTCGTTTTTAGGATGAAAATAGTTTGAGATTAACTGAAAACAACACACTTAAATGTCCCTACACATGTTTATATATGTGTAAATGTATGCATGTGATTAACTTTAGAATGAGCATGTGGTAGAGTTTAATGAGCACAAAAGCAGCATTTCATCCTTGTCAGGGGAGTCCAGTGACTTAATATATGGTGATGTTCTTAGGTGTGTGAAATCTATGTCCAAACTATAAAGAAAAAATTGATAGAACTATTAGAACTGTTGAAGAATAGCCAATTTGGAGAGAAAATGGTAGCAGCAGAACTGAAGTGAATAACAGCTCCCCTGCAATCAACTCAAGTTGCTATATGCTAAAGTGTTATTACTTTCTCAGAAAAAAAAGAAAAACATCAACTTGGGCAGTGTCATACATCTGGTTGTGGTAAAGCTGGACTGGTATGGAGTCAGCCTCACTTGAAATGAGTTCATCCTATCTGGTTGTTTCTATTTATTCAACCACTGTCTTAGAATAGCCACTGCACAGTGCCAGGATTTTTGCAGCAACTCCATTTTCACCATGTGGGTTTGCGGTATCTGTTGAGTTAGTGCTCTGAAGACAGGTGATGAATCTAAACTGTACATGAATATTTAAGAAATCTGAGTGTGAAGGACTGCTGCTCTATCTGTGTCAAATGCCAAACCCACCCTCCTGATTTCAACTCTGGGAAGAACTCCAACATCTGTGGTCATGGCAAAGGTCAGAAAAGAAAAGAACAGTACCCTGCTATGCGGTGGAGTATAGACGATTTTTCTAACTACTACAGAACCAAGCAACAACTTTCCCAAATGAAATACGGAAAAACCAACATGCTTTTATTGTATAGTGAAGCAGAGGGTTATCCAATCAATTGAAGGTCTCTCTCTCTGTCTTGCTCATCCCTCCCCCTCTCCTCCCACTCTTCCCTTTTCTGCAACACTAACCTCTTGGGACGGCAGCTGAACGTGATGATAGAGTAATTAATAGCTTCAAAGAATTTGTTTTCTCCTGCATCCAGCACCACTCATTATTCTGTAGCCTAAAACATCTCCCTCTTTGGGTTAAAGGGTGTACACTCCCTCTCCTCTTGCTCCAAATACATTCTTTCTTTCTGGCTCTGAATCTGATTTGAAAGAAAACCTTGCAGTGTACGATGCACGCTGCACCACATACACACTTTTTTGCTTGTGGTGCAATAGCACAGACTGCCGCATACTTTACTGATCAGAAAACAGGACTTGGCTAGAGGGAGAATTTACCCAAAAACACTAATGTGACTCAGCTGGTGCAATCATCTGCATCTGCATGACTGTATCGTCCTTTTCTCTCATGTTATTCCAAGCAGATATCAAGCATTCAGAGCAATTAAATCAGCATACTGTCTAATAGCAGGTTATATATCAACTGCCTGAGTGAAGGAAGAACACAGCCTGCTACAGACCCCCCCCCCATGCTGCTCAAATGCGGGCTTCGAACAATATTTTAAAGTAATGCTGTGAACTCTATCTTCCTCCATTAATAGAGGCTTAGAGTGATAAGGGGTTTAAATGGCCAGGGGTCTGTTGAAGCTTTTGTTGCCCGGATAAACAGGAGAACATTGTTTTTATGAGGAAAGAAGCTGTTGAGGGGTCAAACTTTATCCCTCTGCAGAGGTTCACTGAATCCCAGCCCCCACACATTTATGAAAAATGCAGTGAGATGAGTGCCACTACACTTACAGGCCACTAGAAGGGGATGTGTGTCCTTATAAATAAATAAATACTCTGGCCTAGTTTTGACTCCTCATGTGTTTGATACTACACCGTGCACCCTTGTGAGGAAGATACACTGTTTCAGATAATATTCTCTTTTTATTTGATATCCTGTGATTTCTGGTTGCTGAAGTGTATATCTAGCCATATCTGTGTGAAGCAAATATATTAAATTTGTTGTCCTTTTGTGAATGTTTCCTCTATTTTTTGTTCTTTTTCAGCAAAACACATCGGCTGCTATGTTGATGACATTCAGAAAAGAGCATTAAGAGGAGTTTCCTTTTTTGACTACAAAAAAATGACCGTATTTCGTTGCCAGGACAACTGTGCTGAAAGGTATGACGCCAGCAAACAACAAACAACACATCCATCAATTATTCCTCTTTTTTAACCTTTGATTCGTTTTATACTCTCAGCTCAGCTATGAAATAGAGCAGGGATATTGCTGCGGAGGAGGTGGTCAAAAGTAACCAAACAATAACCTCAAACCCTTATTTAAACTTTAAAACTGAGCATACCACATCTATTGATGAAAATAATATGAGATAACCGAGCATTCCAGAAAAACATCTGAATGGCAACACAGTTTGAAATCGTAGAGGATCCAATGCCAATGTTAAAGCAAGAGGCAAATAGTTGAATATATTAATAAAAATAAAAGAAACCCTAATTCATGAGCCTGGGGGGAGCAGAAAACTGGACTAGACTGGAATGCAAGGATTGAGAAAACGAACTTGTGGCACGAAACTAAGAAAAGCTGGAGTTGAAGTGATTTTGTCCAACCGTGGCTCAATTAGCCTGTCACGGTGACCCGGGGTGAATAGACCTGCTGGGCCATGCTGGGCATTATGAGTGCCTTAAATAGTATTCCTCTCCCTGGACACGAACTAGCCTATTATTTTCTGTGGCAAACTTGAAGTTGAATGAACAACATATTCAGCTCAACATTCTGGTTTCACGCAATACTCTGGACCTGAAGGACACTTGCTGATAGATTCATCCACTCATATGAAACGGAAATCCTTTATGTTTTACTGCGTTCCAGAAAATGGTGGTTCTGTGTTTTTTAAAGCATTTATCTCTCTATACTTCTGCCCCATTAGTTTTCTGTTTCCCTCACATCCTGTCTCTCTTTGCTACCCCACCGTCCTCCTCTCGATCGTTTTCTCCCCCCTGTGGAATACCAGAGACGGCTCTATCAAATGCATTGAATTACACCCATCACCGATTCGCAGAGCAGGAAATAGGAGCAGAGAAGCAGAGAAAGATGCACAATTGCAATTTACCGTCTCCTTTTGGCTCGCGGCCTTTTACAGCCTACCTGTCTTCTCCCTCAGAGCCGCGGGTTATAAAAACCTACAAACAAATGAGGGGCAACACGCAGGAGCACACAGAGGTTTGAGTTTGACTGACAGCCCAGGGGATTTGTCTTGTATACCGGGTGTGTTAGTCATCTAATTGCATCTGAGAGGTCTTCTGGGAGTCAAAATCCCACAAAAAGAAAAGAGAGGAGACGGCTTGTATGATTCGCTCTCTGATTCTCTCCCACATTTTTAATTGGCTTTGCTTTAGAGGCATGCAGAAGACAATATATAACTCATCTTATTTTCACCCACCAATCAGAAATAGGTCTTTTCAGAGTAATGTTTTCAATTGTTTCATCCTTACCGCATCACCCCATGCATATTGTTTGTTTTTTCTGTATTGATTACAACTCACCCTGCTCAGAAGGATACATTTTAATGACCTGGGAGGGATAACGAAATGTCAGAACAGCCACTTTAATCTCTCCGTTTTCTTTTCCCAAAAATTCAAGTTGTGTTTTGTGTCTTCCAGAGGCTACATGTATGCGGGGCTGGAGTTTGGGGCAGAGTGCTACTGCGGTCACAAGATTCAGGCGCCCAACGTTTCAGAGAGTGAATGCAACATGGAGTGTAAGGGAGAGAGGAGCAACCTGTGCGGAGGAGCCAACAGATTGTCCATCTACAGGCTGGAGCTGAGCCAGGAGTCAGCGCGTCGCTGTAAGTCTGACGTTCTGATTCGCACAAACAAAAAAGCTGCTCCCCGCAGCGCTGCAGAGGACACACAAGGGAGAGCTCCATTTCTGTCAGCTGCAGTACAAATCTGTCAGAGAAATCTTTCTACTCTAAATGTCCTGAGAACGACCGAAGTAGACCTGAATATAGCACTCAGCTGACAGGTGAGAAAAGGCTGTTTTGATGCAGAAATGCAGGATCACTGATTTCATTTGTGTTATTTTGACTTATTGCCATATTTATGAGCAGCCTGCTCTGTTGTTCCCCTTTTACCCACGAGAGCTGTTCTACCTATATAGGCAGCCATGGTGTGCATGTGTAACACTTTCTTAGTGACAGGAAAAACCTGCAATCTGTGATTGTTAGAAGTGAAAAAAGGATGTCAGTGTTCTGTGGTGCCAGTGGGAAACACAGGTTTTGAGATGATGCTCATAGAATTGGTGTCTGTTCTGTTTTTTTCTTCCTTTGTGGTGGAATTTTTTCTTTTTGAAACTTAAAAAAGTCCCTGCCTTAAGGTGAGGTCACTTAAAAAGCCACTTCTTCCTTCTTCTTATCTGCTTCCACCTTCTTTAAAATACCCATTTACACCGATCACAAATCTGTCTTCATCCATCAATAAAATGTAGCTTGTCTCTCCTTTTCTCCCAAAGCTTGTTTGTTATTATTTTCATTTCTGCTTTTCAACCCATGCCTTCAATGAAACAGCCATGTAAGCTAATTTTACTGGTGTTTTCACCCCTAACCTTTATCTATATCATGTGAGGTCTGCCCAGAGTACCAGAGAAAGAGGAAATGCAGGAAATGGGTTATGGTGTCTGTTTAGTGAGTTGTGCTTCATGGAAGCCAGTTATGCTCATAATCTTTGGTGTTTTTAACAGTAATTAATAGCTGAAATCTTTCAATTTTCCTTTCCTTTGCCTTGTATGTGATTAATTTTTGGTGCTGCTTCAGAAAAGCCTGATTCTTTTGAAGTACAGAAAGGGAGGATGAAAAGACACACACAGCGTTGGGAGTCAAAGCCTGACATTAAAAATGCAACTTTTAGTAAAAATGAAAAGGTCAAAAATTAATAAAACATCACACTTACTTGCATCTTGAGACAATTCGCCATTGGTGCCTCTTTTTAATGAGCAGTCGAGTTTACAGTTAGTTCAATTTTTCAACAAGGAAATGTTGACTTAACCTTTCTGTGTTGGACAAGTTCAATATTTACATATGTTTGAATGAGCATGCTTATTTTTCAAAATATGATAATACCTTATTATAAAGATATACTAGATTCAGGGCAAAGAGAAGAGCTCTTCTTCACTTCATTAATGACATACCAGCCAGTTATCCATCATCTCAGAGAGAGGTTAAGGGTCATCATCACACAGCGGGGATGTGTGATGATTCTGAGAGCTCCGTGTGCTGGCAGGTCAGGGCCTCGGTAGACTGAGGGAGAGTCCCACCGAGATCTCATCATCAAGGTTAGTGGCAGGGAGCCATTATGATGAAAGCTGCGTTCAGGAACCATAAAACTGGAGCCCATCGTGTGTTTTCTCCTGATGATGACTAACATCCCCATATGTTTTGTCTCTTTTCAGACGGTAATGCCATTTTCAAAGGCTGTTTCCACCGGCCAGACAATGTCACTCTGGCTCTCCCCTTCAGCGCTGTCATCCAAAACATGTCCGTGGACAAGTGTGTGGACCTGTGTACTGAGAAGGTGAGCGGGCAGAGGACGCGTGCGTTCGTGCTTTGTATACGTGTGAATTGTGTGCGTCTATCCTCTAAACCCTGCATGACGGCTGTTGTGTTTCAGGAGAAATCCCTGGCGGTTTTGGCTGGAGACCAATGTTACTGCGGCTTCCCGACCCCTCTCTTCTCCCTTCATGAGCTGGAGAATGAGGACATGTGTCTCCATCGCTGCCCCGGCGAAGAATTCGAAAGCTGTGGAAACGACAAGTTCTTTGTGGTTTACCAGACACAGGTTCAAGGTGAGTACGTCTGAACAGTTGCTGGTCAGGTTTTAGCGCCCACCCGTGTCTACATTTTGCCAGGCTTACAAAAAAACGATTGAAAGGAAATGAAAGTGCCATGTCGCTGGTTTGAACTAAAGACATCTATGTCATTATAAATGGAAGGAACTTAGAGTTTAGTCTGACCGCACATTTGTTAAGTGTCAGGCCTGGCAGATCAGGGTACGCACTAAGTGTAAAACTTTGAAATGTGGAACACTGTGATCCGCTGCTAAGACAATGACAATGAATTGCTCCATGAGCTCAAACACACTAATGGAGGGGCTGAGTTGTCTGTAACACTTCACCCTAAAGAGTACTGAGTTCCCAAAGAGCAGATGAAGAATAAACAGTACAAGAAATAACACTGCATCAACACACTTTATCTAGTAGTTTGTGAACATGTCATGATAGGTTATTGTAAAATAGCTATTGATAAATCATTATTAACTACCGTGATCACTCCTAAAGAAGGATTTTGTGGATGTTAATGGCAGACCAAGGTTTTGTTTTAATACAATTCTATGTAAGTGCTAAACTTAGACTAATTGCTTCACTGTGCCACACTTTGCATATTGAACTATCTATCTTTTAGTTGCTCTTTTGAATCATACTAGATGTTGTTATTGTTAATTGTCAATACTTAATTAGTTCTTCTCAGACATTTTATTTTCATGTTAGGAAACTGCAATTCAGTCAAACTAAATTCAATTTAATAAAACGGAATTTATATTACTGCTGTATACATTATTTATATATCTATGTATATGGTTGATTTTTAAACAAAATTGAATAAAAATCAGTTGACATGGTGTGGTTATAAGCCACAGAGATCTCATGGATAACTGGTGCATTGTTTTTGAAGCTTGGCCACAACTAATCTGATTATGGCGCCCACAGTGCAGGCCGGTAGCTCAGCTGAAACCTCTCACCAGAACATCACGCTCAGTGTGATCACAGTTGTGTGGCTGCGACGTAAGCAGCCATTTGAAAAGAAAATCCTTGAGTAAAACTTGATTCTGTCCTATGATTTCAAAGAGATGCAAATCATGTGATTAATCAGGCTGTTATAAGGGCACAAACTCACTTAACTGCCAGTGTAATGCACTGCTTTATTTGGGGGGGGGCACAAGAAGCGAGACTGTGATAAATTATTGGTATCTAGATAAGTATTCTATTTTACTCTATGGAGTACTAAATACTGACTAATGTTTATGTAGTTATTAAAAACTTAGTCAGCAGAACCTCCTCCGGGAGCAAATAGTTGTGTGATTAATTCATATTAATCCAAATTAAAAAATGAATCGACTAATTAAAAATGAATCAATTAGCAAATAATGCCGAGATCATTCATTACTTGTTTCTCAATTTACATGCCATTAACTTACTATTATTTACTTGAGTTTTTAGAAGGGATATTTAAAAAAACCAATGGCTAACAAACAGTTAGTCACTTATTTGTTCATGGGGGGGAATTGTGTTGTGTTTGCAGGAATCAAAGATGCCAAAGGCTTTTAGTTTTTCTAAAATCACAGCTGAAAAGAGGGATATTTGGTCTGTGCATCGATAAATGTTTTCAAGGCCTCGTGCAACAGATAAAGAAGAAGTGTTGAAGACAAATAATAAAAAATGACTGTGCTGCACAGCAACTTATACAGCCTCAAGACTCATATCATGAAATATTAAGAGTAAAGCATGAAGTATTTAGGTTTTTTATTAATTACCAGCAATGTCTTTTACTTTTACAAAACTCACATTGGCTGTTACTTCCACTGCCATCTGTGAGAGCCGAACACTTCTTTAGTTTTCTCACATTGGATTAAACATCGAAAAGAATGCATGTTGATACAGCATTTTGCTCAGTTAATTTTTTGTCTGTGTTTCCATATCCAGCGCAAACACTCAGTTTGTGTCTGTTATACGTGTTGTTGTGGGTAGTGTTTCCTTAGTGCGCCAGACAGTTGTGGCTTGGATCAGCAAAATGGCAACCCAGTAAACAAAACAAAAAAATGCAAAGCTGTTAAGGCAAAAAAAACAAAAAAAAACAAGGGGAAGTTGCAAGTGAACTTTGTGCAAATATTCCTGACTGGCTAACCTGAAATGCATGCAACTGTCTCATATCTATTTCACCCCAAAATATGTATCTGTTTTAGCCAGTAGTCAAATGTCATTAAGTATGTATTATGAGGCAATACATGCCCACAAGCGACACAAAAACTCTGACCTTTGTCCTCTCTCTTATGGCTTTGTCATTATATTCCAAAGTTTCAACATAATTATCAGGATATGACATCTTACAATCTTGCAACATTATAGATGAGAAGGAAGTGACGAACTTTCAGAATCTATTTGAAGGTTTATCGTGTTTAGCAACTTGGCATATATCACTGTCACAGATCAAGGATATGTTTTTTTTTCTTTTCAGATCAGTAATTAGTCCCTGTTGCTTATTTTGTCTTGTCAGATAATCGCTGTATGGACAGACACTTTCTTCCCACTCGTGCTAAGCATCTCGTGGCTCTCGCCAGTTTCCCTGGAGCTGGCAACACCTGGGCTCGCCACCTCATAGAGCTCGCCACGGGCTTCTACACAGGCAGCTATTACTTTGATGGCTCCCTATACAATAAAGGTGGGGCTCGGCATGTGTCTCAAATTATTCACAAATATTTGTTTGTATGTCTGTGTAAAGAAGAAATACACTATGGGATTCACAGGTTTTAAAGGAGAGCGGGACCACTGGAGAAGTGGGAGGACGATCTGTATTAAGACGCACGAGAGCGGCAGGAAAGAGATTGAGGCCTTTGAGTCGAGCATCCTCATGATCCGAAACCCTTACAAAGCCCTCATGGCAGAATTTAATCGGAAATATGGTGGACATATTGGATTTGCCTCACAGGCGCACTGGAGAGGAAAAGGTAAGCTGTTCAAATCTGTGGTTCTGTTCTGCTGATACTGTTGCGTGTAACGAGGTGAGAAAAAGGGAGAGATCTAGAGATAAATTTAGACTTAGATTTAAAAAAAATCTTTGTTGTGAAGAAAATGGAAGTTTAAATGGAAGTGTTAAAATAGCAAATTACCCAAAAGGGTGGGACTTAGAATGGGGAGGAAATTGGGTAAATGCGGTTTGACCCAAGCGGGGCTGTGGAAGAAGTGTTTGGTTTTATACATAAAGATATTCCAAAACCATTACCATGACAGTGGGCAAAAATCTGAGTTTATTAGGGAAGTGAAAAAGTGAACCAACCAGCTACTGCATTACTTATTGTGAGGAGTCAGTGCAATCTTCTGTCTTTTTATTTAAACCCCTGCATGCACGCTTGTATGCTTTGTGTTAGAGGACAATAAATTAATGAGCAACTTTCCGCATCAACTGTTGAAACTTTGTGGCCTAAAAAACAGATAAATACTACATGCTCCTCTGAAACACCACTGATCGAATGCTGTTTAAGCACCTATTTTCTCCCTACTGAAAAATGCTCTATATATACTAAAAAGGGAGTGAAAGCGAACTATTCCCAATCAAAATAATTACTCTGACAACAAGATATCTTAAGTGGTGAGCTGCAGAGAACTTCATTTTTTTCTAATGTGTAATGAAAAGGTATTTAAGTATGTGCGTGTCTAGAACAACTCTGATCTTAATTCTGCAAGGGTCTCTAATTCTTTCAAATGACTTTCCCTCATGTAGAATTATGATTAGAATCAGTACGGTGAAAAGGATCTTTTATGTCCACTTTGCTGTGTAGTAAATTTGGACAATTAAGACATTTCCTATTCTATTCAGTGCCCTGTATTGCACAGTCATTTAATGGCACGGCAGTACAGATTGGACAAGTCAAACACTTCCTCAGTCTAGTGGATATTTATTAGGCAAATTCATTCGGAGATAATTTAAAAGAATGTCCCCGGTTAGGTATGATCTCTGTATTTCATGCAAACTGCTCCACGATCTTCTATCCACCAACCTTACGGTGTCTCAGTAACCATGACAACTGGCTTTGTCTTGCCCATGTATCATCTCTCTTACTTTCCTGTGAGGTTTAATCGATTTTCCGGAGGCTGGAGAGTTGCCGACCCAGCAGTTGTCTGTCTTTGTGAGAACATCAGCACACGTTTGGCCTGCCATATCCAATGAATGTTTCCCATTTCTGTTGGTGGGCAAATGATGCAGTGACATCTGTGCGGAGAAAAGCTTTTTGACAGCTGCCACTTCAAATACAGAGAGAAGAACTCCGGTCAGTGTCACATTGTGTACAGGACCGCACATGTTCGAATTGATGCACTCACCTACGGTGAGGGAGGCCGTGGGGCTGGAGTGATGCTACAGACACTGAGGCCACCCGATAAAAGTCGACTCAGGGGCGAGTGCGAGGACATGTCATTCAACAAAGCACAATGCTTTGTTTCCCCACTGTTTGGTGACTTTGCTTACATAAGCATTCTTTTTTAGACAAAACCCTGCTCACAGCAACATAGATTTATTCATTAAAACTGACATTTAGTCAAACTTAAGCTGTATGGAAGGGGTTCCGTTTTCTTTGTTTTCTGAATGTTAAGCTCAGCGTTCTCTTGAAAGGCAGATAGAAAAGGGGAACAGATCTGGTGTGGTCAGAAAAACACATGCTGCATGCGAAGGCTTAGGCCAACTCTGGTCAAACTGTCTGTTCCTCTGACTGAGTAAGAGATTCCAGGAAAAAGATTTGATGTCATCCGCCATAAATGTACTCTCTGGTATTTTTGAGAGAGTCATAATGTGATGTTGACCAAAGGTGCTCCCATTCTAATCAGCCCTGACCTTTGCATGATGGTAACCCCTGATATACATTCAGTGACTACTCGCATCCATTTTTTACACACCAAAACTAAATATTTAGTTGATTCCTGACTGCTTTGTTTAGTTCTGACTGCTTTGTTGCCACAAACAAGTGCAAAGCAGGGTGGGCTTCAGGAAGCCAAAAAATCAATAAAGAGCCCCCACATGCATGGCAAACAACACAAAAACTCCAGGCGGGGTTTGAACCACACACCCTCTTGCAGCCAGCCACAGCACCAGCCTTTCTCACCATAATGTTCAGTTACTCTGGCACAAATGGTTATTCAGTTATTCTGGCAGCACGTTGTTCCTGCACCAGTCAAAGCATGATCAGTTTGCATAGATCCGATTACACAGCAGGCTGTCCAACCATTTGCTCTCAGCCCATATCTGTTTTTTCTTTCTAAACTTATTTGAAAAAAAAGAAAAAGCAAAGATGCGTCTCACTTAAACAGGTCATCTTTAAGTCAGTGATTTTTTTTTAATGTCAGCTCCCCATTTAGTCACTTGCCTCCTCATAGACGCAGGAATTTTGCCCATGTCAGTGTATCTTAGAGTCGCCTCTGTCATTGGTTTTTGAGACAGCCCTGCAAACTCAGCAGGCTTTAAACTTTAACGACAACCTCTCCCAGCAGTGACGATATGCTCTGCTGCAGCACAGCTCCTGCCAGCTGCTGCTTTTATGGGCCAGTAGATTACCATTGAGTAAAAGTTGCAGATATCGAACCCTCCTGCAGCACCTCTGCAGTTTGACTGATAACCGGGAACATCTAATAAACTGTCCAGACATTTTCAGGAATTACTTAAATGTATCTTAAAAAAGAATTGCACCAGACTTCGTAGGCTAAATGATATCAGCTCACTGCTGACATTTCCTCTCTATGCGGTTCTCTCCCAGACGCATTCAATATATTCGAAGCTGAGACTGCACAAAACACAAACTGCAAAATGAATTCAGAATAAACATGCTTGCTTCACACGCCTGAACTTTTACTTGGAATATTTTGTTGACTCATCAGAGTGCGATTTCCCGTCGCCTCGTATTAAAGCCATTACTGTGTATGGTGCACTGATCACAAGTGCTTCCTGACAAATTGCCCTTGCTCTCCTTTTACTCCACAGAGTGGCCTGAGTTTGTCAAGAACTATGCTCCTTGGTGGGCGTCCCACACACTGGACTGGCTGAATTACGGGAAGAAAGTCCACGTGGTTCATTTTGAAGGCCTGAAGAGGGACCTCTTCACCCGGCTCAAGGGTATGGTTCAGTTCCTGGGCCTGAAGGTGTCGGAAGACCGCCTGCTCTGTGTCGAGGGCCAAAAGGACGGAAACTTTAAGCGATCTGGACTTCGTAAGCTTGAGTATGACCCATACACACCTGATATGCGAGCAAACATCGATGAACTGATCAGAACAGTTGATGCTGCCTTGAAGAAAAAAAACATGTCTGGAGTTCCAGAGGAATATATGCCAAGATGATAAATGTGTTTTCCTAGATGTTTTTTTCTCGTCAATATATTTTGTAGGATTATAAGACTCATAGTTTTTCCAATAATTTTTCCGTCATGCCACTTAGTTTGAAGCTGTAGAAAAAAGACATCTGCCTCTTTATTTAAGTTTTTTTTTTTATTCTTTTGGATTTAACTATCTGTTGAATTTCCACAGCCTAATACATTTACACACAAAGCATTCTTAGAGACTCACCTTTCTGTTTTGCTGAGGGAAAACCGGCTCTATGCATACCTACTGTGTAGGCATGTGCACATGCCTAAGCGCCACGATGGAAGCTGATCACAGAGGGGCTCATTTGACTGCGCTGGGTGGTTTGTCGCCAGTGAAAATAAACATTTTTCTGAAGTTGTGATACAACACAGCAACGTGTTGTGAAGCTAATTTTGTACAAAACAGGTATAACTATTTAGAGAGACAAATTGTAATAATTTTCTGCTGCTATCGTAATTACAAAATACTTTTATAAGTGAAGTTCTCAGAAAATTAAAGATTTAATCTCTATATCAGAGGGTAGAAATGCAATATGTCATTTACTGATGGTGATGATGATGATGATGATGATGATGATGATGATGATGATGATAATGATCATACTGTGTTCCCATGTTTTCTTAAGTTATTCATCTTTCTCCTGTTTTTTGTTGATTGATAAGAGATAATAAGTAGATGAATGATCTCTTTTGAATACACAGACTTGAGGAGAGAACAGGATTAATGTCTTGAGTGTGTATTTATCTTTGGTGTGCATTGAACCTGTTGACCAACTTGGTTACAAAGACGTTTTCTTAACACTGAACTTGATGCAAAAATCCAAAAAGCACCTCACTGTGCAGCTGCCTCCCCAAAGTTCATTGAAGAGTTGGTTAGTACACTCGCAATCAAAGCTACTTATTGTGTTTGTGACCGGTATAGATTTACTCCTGACAGCTAATCCTGTAGGTTATTTTGCTTTGCTTTAAAAAAAGCTATACATTATTCAAAGCAGGTCATTTCAAGGAAATATAATTGTTAGCTGCATGTATTACGGTACCCAATGTGCTCTGCCATATGTTTAAAAATCAGCATATTTACAAAGGATTCAGATTCAGATTCAACACTTCAACACATTGTCTTTCAAATATACACTACAGTGCACATAGACAGAAAAAATAATTAATGGATACAGATTTTCTTTTTTCAAACTCTGGTCACGAGTGTCAGGAGAAAATATTAGCTGACTTCCAGTTTCAGTATGATAAAAAATATATATTTTTATAGTATATGCAAACACACCAGAAGTATTTGTACTGAAACAAGCAAATGGGAAAAGTTGTTTCAATTTTCAACATTTGCTTTAAATCTTATTGGCTCTTGCTTTCACTGAAAAACTGACACCTAATAGAAAGGTGTCAAGAATGAATGTATTTTGTAATGACTGAATGTAACATCATAAGGCCCAATAAATTAAAATGTAAATTAAACTATCTGGTCTGTCGTGCCGTCTGTAAAAATGTTTGCAAAGGATGTAATGGCCATATGTGTCTCTCTTCTATTAAATGCCTTTAGCTGTGCAATTAATACCTTAAAATAGATTCATTAATCTCAATATATATACTGATTAATGCATGATAGATCTTGTTGTACTTTCCCTCCGATTCTACCAGCTGTACATGTGCTAAATAATACAAACACTTGACAGTATTATCATAAGGGTTTATTCTGTTATAATGGATCAGGGGGAATTAATAGTAGCTTAACAGTATAACTCATTCCATACTGTTATGGAGCATCCTCAGGGAGACTCCCTCCTGACATACATTTTAACCAGTTGCCTGAACCACCTCAACACCCTGCTTTCAATGAAGAGGAGCGGTGGCTCTTGTCCAAGCTAAAAGGATGCCTGAGCTTCCTACTTTATCTTTAAGGTTGATCCCAGCCTCCCACAGATTAAACCCAATTGAGGCGTTTGTATCCTTATCTCATTCTTTTTCGATTTTCGGCATTACTTGCTCCATTTCTTGTGTAGTCTTAAACACGTATATAAGAGATATTAAGCTATCTAGTGACATGACTTTAGGTGTCTAAGTGGCCACATCAGCAATGTTTTACTTAGGTTTACGTTTGAAGTTTAGCTTCAGACTGGATGATTACTAAATAATAAATTTTTAAGAGATTATAGGAGCAGCTTCTTCGATACTACTGGTGCCAGCTGTATTTCAGGCTGAAGATGTCATAAACTTCTATTTATATTATATAATTTTCACCCTTTTTTCAGTCTGATGAAATACCAGCAAGTCAAAAAGGGTATAGTTATCTCAATTGCTGACTAATAGAGGTCTGTGTGTCTCTTTTACTTTCAGTGGTTACTGTTTTTCCTGTTTCAGAGAGTTGTCTTTGGTCATTTTTAGCTCATGGTATCCACTTCCTGTTCAAGGTACTGGTACCACTGTTTTAGTTTTCAGAAGTGTAGTCAACTGTCTCATTGTTTTTAACAAAAATTAATGTCTTGTCTTAAATTATAACCAATAAGAGCTGTTGTCATTTTTTAAAAGGTAAGTGCTTAGAAGGTGAGCTTATGGCTCAAGTGAACTCCCTGAAAAAGTGATACCAGCTAGTCATCTCCATAACTCTGGCTAAAATATTCTTGGTGATGCCTGAATAGCATAAAAAGGATCATAAAAACAGGAATTTAGCCTGGGAAGAGTACAACATGAGTAAAACATAAAATTATCTTATTTGAGTACACTGTTTTTCTATTAACCCTCAATTTGGCATGCTCACATTCTATATTAGTTGCATTTGAAGCATAGATCATTTTTTGGTCTTCCTCCAGTGTCATCTTTTGAAAATACACATGCAGTAGATCATTTGTGGTTCTTTACAGCAGATAAGCATGAACATAATATTAGTGTTCTTGTCACACCGCTGAATTCTTTGAGTTTGTCAGTTAATGTGCCACTTTTTGTGAATCTGGGTTTTAGAGGTCAACTGGTCCCTCGGTGTAGATAATGAGAGTATCCCCAAAAGCCCCCAAAAAGTTCCAGTATAATTTCGGCAATAAAAGACTGAAAATCTTTAAGCATTTATTGCACAAACCATAAAAACAAGTCTTATATATGAAATAGCATATTTACAGGAACATTTGCCAGCTTGTTTATATCAAATGAAACTAGTTAGTACTTGCTACTAATTTGCATACCAAAAATAGTTGCAACACGAAGGCAGTTCCATAAATTCAAAGCACATGACTAACGCTTTTGTAGATAAGAGGGCATTTAACCACTTAACAGCCCGCTCAACCGTGAGAACATTTGCTCTTAGTGCACTTCCTCAAACTAGCTCTAAAATCTAGTTTAGGTATATGATGCCTAATCAAGCATTAGTTGTGACTTTTTTTTTTAAATCACACTTTTACCATAAAATGACATTCCAACTACTTGTGAAAATCGGTGTAGATGTTAAGCGTGTAATATAAAAAACTTGATGACTTCAGTTTCTGAAACTGTCATTTATTTCTCAATTTACGGCTTAAATGATCTGAATCCAAACACATAATTATCTGCCAACATCCCATAACTTGGTCATCTACTCATTTCCATGTGTATCATAAATGGTAACAAATGACATAATTGTGATCTGCAGCCTGACATCCAACTAATTAATCAGCAACCAAACATTATGCCTGCCACGTTGCATGACTGCAAATACATGATTAATTGGCTTTATCTAAAGCGTCAGTCTTTAAATTTTGCAGACGATAAGATGAAAACACATTTTACATGTTCAGTTTAACAGTATACAAATCATATTTTACAAGTAAAGCTCCATGCCAGCAAAACTATCAGAACTCTGCTAAATGAGATGGATGTCTCCCACCATCCATAAGTGCTGGCATGCTGGATCTTAACTGATGAGATTATGTGTCTGTGGGCTTTAACTGTCCTCCCTTCTGTATCTCCTGCACTTAATCATTTTTACAATTAATTTTCACATGCACATATACCTTGAAATATAATATGTCCTCGTTCATTTAGTGGGCATGCTTGCACCTCTAAATGTGTGTAGAAGCTCTGCCATCCATGGAGCTGGTCCTGGACAAGTATCGGCTGATGGTGTTGCCTTCCTCGCCCAATGCGTTCTCCATCCTTGAGAGCAAACAGCTCTTTAACCTCTGCTTGAAATCATTCCCCATGAAGACATACAACACCGGGTTGAGGAAACTGTTTGCCGCTGCTAAAGAAGTGAATATTTTGAGCCCAATGTCTAAAACCTTGCGGTCATAGAGATGGTGGTTCAGCTCAAGTAGCACAAACACATGATAGGGCAGCCAGCAGATGAAAAAAGTAGCAATGAGCGCCGTCATCACTTTCAAGGGCCTGGTTGACTTTGCCATCCTGCTGGTTTGAAGTCTGACGATGATGATGGAGTAGCAAACAATAATGATGATGAAGGGAAAAACAAATCCTGCCAATAGACGGCTCACTGCTATAACCGTGTGACTCTGTGTCCCTGCGGTGTAATTGTTGAAGCAAATGGTCCTATGCATATGATGGCCCACATCCCTGTAGATCATTGAGGGAACACTGAAAACAATGGCCATGACCCAGGCAAACACAACAACGACTGATGCTTTTTTAATCGTGCGATGGTTCTGCGCCCAAACAGGAAACATGACCGACACACAGCGGTCGACGCTGATGACAACAAGAAGGAAGATGCTGCTGAACATGTTGAGGAACATCACCCATGAGCTGAACTTGCACATGAATTTACCAAAGATCCAATTCTCCATCGCCCCATAGGCAATGTTGAATGGGAGGAAGGCACAGAAGACAAAGTCAGAGATTGCAAGGCTCAGGTACCACGTGGTGTTGACTGTCCTCTTCATCTTGAAGCCAGCGATCCAGATGACCACAGCGTTTCCACAGAAACCAAGCAGGAAAATGACTGCATTGATTGCGATTAAAGACACACATGTGCGATCTTGTTTACATACTGGTTTGTGCTGAAAAACTGGCTCATCGATCGGAGAGGAGTTTACATAAGTGTAGTTGTAATCCTCGAAGGTGTAGTCATCGTTGAAATCCATTCTGCCCTGAAAATTCAGCAAAAAATGAGTGCGGGACTATAAATTGATCCGCCATAACATTATGACCACAGGCAGGTAAATTGAGTGGCACTTCCTATCTTGGCCCAATCCAATGTTGTGCTGTGAAAACATGAATCCTGGGACTCACATGGCCCCACTTTGACATTTTGCTAAACCTTTCTGCTTTTCTGCTGACCAGCCACCCCACAGCCTGGGCATGGTAAAAACCCCTCCGTGAAAAAGCAGTTCTCCACAGACAGACAACACTGAGCCTCCCAGAAGGGCTAAGCTAGGGCTAAAGCACACATCAAAGAGCCTGTGATGTGGAGTTAAACTGTAAACTCTCCAGACATAAAACTGATAAGATCTGATAGTATCTGTGGGGAGCAAGTTCACTACAACAAGACCCTCTCCACAACCCAAAGACCCAAATAACCATTATGGATCCTTTTGGGTCTAAGGTCCTGATACAAGACACTATCACATACCTTATTGATCACCCTTTAATAGGTAGCTCTTTTTGTAGAATGTGTAATAAAGTGCATAATAACATTTTTAAATTGAGCCTCTTTTTTAAAAATTCTTAGAATCTTCTAACAAAGTATATTATCTGTTTATATTCTGACCTCCCATGTAAGGCCATATCAGTAAAAATAACCTTACCACTCAGGATGTCCCTTGTTGCCTCGGTCTCGGTTAGAGCTGAAATGTCGAGATGGGTTGCTTCCTTTAGATGTTTCTCTAACAGCACACAGCATCAGCTGATTGAGTGGTTTCGCAATACTTCCATCCGCCGTAAAAATCTCATTTCTTCTTTTTGAGAAAAAGAAGTTTAGATATCTTAGATAAGATGTTGTTGTTGGAGGATGTTTTTTTTTTGTCACATTGTGCGTTCTTGGTCTCCCTCCTCTAACAAGTCTTTTGCGGTTTATGAAATTCGATATGATATAAGTTCGCACCTTAACTCCTTTCCTAATATAATCACAGCAATGAAATATTGTGATATCAACTTACAATCAAAATGCTTTCAGGTTTTTGTTTCATAATTGTTGTATGAGGTTCTATTTGCACCAAAATATTTTAGAATGCACGGTGTCGATATCTGAATTACTGTGTGCTTTTGCTTCATTGTACAAATGGCCATGACAGAAATCGCAGACTGAATTTGAGTAATTGAACTTAAGTGAATAAATTATAATATCAACACAAAATCAGATAAACTGAATGCAAAACTATCCATTTTTTCGTATTTCATGGGTCTATTATTGTCAAATAACATTTTCATGCTTGTTTTTTCTGCTCACAAAGCCATTCATTTAAGGGGGGGTTTATTTGTATTGTCAGTTTTCGTCTTGCATAACAAAACACTGCAGCGACAGACAAAGGGGGGACAGTTGACGGACAGATCCGGATGGCTAAACAGGATAACAGTCGAAAAGGACAAAGTCAGATAACAGAAAGTCACAGAGATTACAGAAGTGTAGACCAAAGCTGAGCTGACACAATCTTTCCCTTTGTCATGTTTTTATGTAATAAAGATTTGCTATTCAAATTAAATGAATATGGACAAAGGTTTTGTGATATGTTCAGTGATCATAAATGGGCACAGGAGCACGTTTTTTTCCAGAGTACAGGACAAGGATTTTTTCATTTCTTTCCTGTGAAAAAGAAGCCTTGAGAATTGTCATTATCATTAAAGAGATTTGGAAGCAAAGCAAGATTTGTTTTTATAAAAGTTATATTACCCTCCCAGCTTTAGTTGCAGATGTTATTTTTAATACACTCAAGACTCAGCAGCTGTTGTGAACTGCCATCAAATTGTAACTGACTGAATTATGGCAGTGATGATCACTGAGGCAGATTAATCTGTCCACAATACTCTGTGTTGGTCGCGAGTGTGAGCGAGCAACAGCAAGAGGAGTTGTAGGAAGAAGAAGAACAGATGGTAAAGTTACTCAAGCTGAAAAATGATATGATGACGGAGGGAGACGGCTCGTCAAACAAAATATAGGATTTCTGATTCCAAATACATTTGTTTTCATTTTGTGAAACGATAGCATAAAACTCAAGAGTCAAACTACTTTATGGTGGAGCAGATTTCTTCAAATGCCATGTTTCAGTTCCATAAGGAAAAAAAGCTTTTTGTCGTCTCAAACTTTAATCAACCAGAGCTTTGAGATGATGAATTTGACTGATTCTTTTATGCTGTGACATCCTTGCAGTGGATTAATGCAGGATTCACGATATTCCTCATTCCTTCTTTTTTTGTATATACACCGTTGGAAGGCTAAAGTTCTTCAGATTGGAAAGATAAACTCTATTTCAGGATTCAATCATAAATAAACATTAAAAATGATGACCCGTCCAAGATGTGCCCCTCGTCTTGCCCAATGCCTGCTGGGATTGATTGGAATGACTATTATGAAAGGAGAAATGAAACTTTGAGTTGGTTAGCACCATCACACCGCAATCAGCGGGTTACTGGCTTAAAACCTCTTACATTTCCTGCTTATTATATCAGACAATAATGACAAAGCTAAAAGGCCTGTACTTTCGGTCTGAAATCAAAGTCTTTTTCATTTTGAGACAAAGAGACTAAAAGAAGTCTTCTGCCTTTTTAGAGGGTCAAATTGATCTTGATAATATTTAATCCAGATTGCAAAAAATTCCAAGAAATGAATATTCTTCTGTCCATTTTATAACTACTCTAAGCAAGAAAATAAGGAGGAAAAAAATGCAATATACACAGTTCAAATCCCGCTTCAATAGATCAAACTGCTCAGAGTGATGACTTTAGACCTGATTGTTTGATTAGTCTTTCAGCAATAATTTTATCTCCACTGGTTAAAGTCTGACCATGAACGCGGTTTTAACAATAGCCCTCCCACACGCACAGCAAGAAGAGTAACACAGTCTGCACACATCATCAAAGGATGTGTAATGGATTTTTTAAAATTATTTATTTATTATTTTACACCAGTTCATATTGGCTGTGTTTTCCTTTAGTGATGTCTTTACAAATTTTTTCTGAAAAACCTTCAAAAACACTGTCTTTACCCTGAAGGTATCAGCTGCTTATGTAAACCGACACAGAAATGTTCATTTAATGTTGTTTTTACATGTGAGTCTTGAAAACTACGTGTCAGTATGGGATCTTTCTCCAAGTTCTGCTCTGCAATTTTCCCCCGCGAAGTAATTACAGTTTTACTCTTGCGTGAGCTGCAAATCTTGTCATGAACATTTATATTCCTCTCACCAGTGAGATTCCACAGTAATGTAATTAAAACAAATCACCACAGAAATCCACTCTTTAAAAATATAATAAAGTTTCAATTTAATAACTCATAATAAGGTAAGACGTTTCCCACGTTTTCCAATTATTACGATGGCAAAATAATTCAGAGCAGGTTTACTAGAGAAACTTCCTTATTGTATTCCTGAGCTCACGAAGCTCTGTGGTGAATTAGGAAATATTAGTCTGTATACTGCATTATCTGACCTACTTAGATGTATTTCAGTAAAATCACTTTCCCAGACCTGGTGGTGCCCTGCAGATTAGATTTCCTAATGAAGGCTGAGGTTATAAATAATCAAGCAAGTGTACAATGAGCGGGTGTAGACTTTCTTTTAAGAGATGCCCCTCTGAGGAAACTTAGATTAATCCTTTATGCTTCAGAGGATGTTTTAGACTTCAGTGTGCTGAGGAATCTACACCGCCATGACACATCCTTTTATACTTTATAAGAAAAGAGCTTTTTATGTCCATGTGTAAGTGTTACTGGTTCAAATCTAATGTGTGGAGTTTGCCTGTTCTCCTTGTGTCCGCTTGGGTTCTCTCCAGGTACTCCAGCTTCCCCCCACAGCCCAACAACGTGCCTGTTAGGCTATCTGATTATTCTGAATCAGTTAAGTGTGTGATTGTTTGTGTGTGAAGTTTGCTTTTTCTCAGCATTCCTGTGTCAAATGCAAATTTTGGCTGCACATTTGGCTACAGCCTATGAGATATTTGGTTACGGTTCAGGGGGGACAGCCGTTGTCTGACCAATAGGAAAGCAGTTGTTGGATACTTGGCTCTCTAAATCACATGTTAAAGTATCCTTGAACATGACACATAAACACACATTTGTCCTAAAGTGAATATGTGTGATGTAAGGAAAAAAGCTAAATGAATTCTGTGGTATTTTTTAGACTCTGGCATACTCTGGCATAAACGTGAGTATGTTTCCGTGGGTTTGTAGTGTACAGGATCTAGAAAAGTACTATGGAAGTGAAAAAATCTTTATACCAAAGCAACTATAAGTGTGACGTAAAAATGCTGCTTGAAAAGTAAGGACTTGTCCTGTTTAGCATCTTTAACATCTCAATATCTTCAACAATGTTTCAGATCTTCTGTGCAACAACTAGTTGTGATTTAAATGAATATGACAATTGAATATCTAAAAGCACTTTATGAATGCAGACTATTTTCTACTTAAACATTATGAGTATCAGCTACACAACAGCATAAAGCCCTTGCACAGACTCACTGAAGTCTTAAGGATCAAAAGATGTCAAATGTAAACACCTAAAAAAGTAAGAAATGTTAACATTTGCCTAAATAAGGAAAGGCGTCCCTAAGTTATATGGAGGAATGAGTTGTTGGAATGTCTCAAAACCCCTGCAAGTTTTTCAGACAGGGGCAATATTTGTAAAGGTGGGAGACACGCTGCACTTTTCCCAGCTCTTAAGATGTTAAAAGAGATACGATTTTATGGTTCTAATTCATTGAGATAAGACAATGGTCCCTGTGATTGTAAAATGGAAACTTGTACTGAAGCAACAGAGTTGAACTGTAAAATGAGCTAAATTAGATAGAAATTCAATTATCTCTTCAGTCCTCTCCCTCCTCGAGCTAAGCTCACACTGGTCACATTATTTTGTGACCTACATTACAGCACACTTCACAAAACATATGTGAAACAAAATTGCGTTCTGTTGTCTTCAGGTCTTCAGCTGCTCTGGAGAAACCCTTTCATTGTTTAAAAACTGCCTTACTCATTGGCCTTTTCACAGGAAATGCCTTTGGACAATGTAGCAACAAGCTGGTGATTTATGTTTCCAGTGGTGAGCCACAGCTGGAGATAGGTTCCGTGAAATGTTACCTCAACATTGTAGCAGTCTAGAATTTATTTTTGCTTCTCACACTCACAATTGTGATATGATTACCTATGAGGCCACACTATCCACTATATGTTTTCTCCAAAGGCTGCTTTATATGTTTCAAAACCATTCCTTTTATAAATTCCTTTTTAATATAATTATTCATTTTTAGTTTCTTAATTCAGGAGTGAGCTGATGAAATTTGACTTATCCATATTTTGAGGAAATGGAACTTTTTTCATGACATCATAGCTGCAATTTTCCAGCTTTTATTCTCTATTCTATTATGACTAATTGAATTAGGCAACTCTGCATTGCAGGGGTAAAATGACTAAAAGCTTATTTAATGTCTTCAATAATTTACCCATAAGATTTCCATGACAATCACAGTGTTGAGAAGAATAACAAGAGATCTTCATTTGATTCACAAAACTTTGTGGATCCAAAACTGCAGGTTTCAAACCCAGCCACCTTTTTGAACACTTTATCCTTTCCATCCCTAGAGAATATTTGAGGATCTTCTGCTATACGGTGTCACATTCCACTCCTGTCTTCTGGTTTGCCATTTGAATTGTATTTTGAAGTAACTTGAGTATTATTGCCACTTTACTGCCGTCTGCTTGAAATCCATTACTGAGATTAAAGTGTAGGAGAGATGCACCATTCAACGCCATAAATCTGCTTACCTAAGATCCTCGGCTATAAAGCAGATTAAAGTGGGACGACTTTTTGAATCCCAGAATTAGAAATGCAGGGTAATCATGTGTTGAAACGATATGTGGAACAAAAGCATAACATCATCCTCACAAAGTGATGTTGTAATATCACAGGACAAGTCTCAATATTAGAAGCTGCATTTCTATGATGTTGCAGCAGTTTGCTCTGATGCATGAATATGATTATGTGCATTATATGTCATGACCAGCTTTAAGAGGCAATAATATCAATTAACGTAATGTCTCATTATGCACAGTTTGCTGTGCGTGATTTCAGGCGTTAGGATAAAGTTACATTTGCTCAGATGTAATCTAATACAGGAATGAGTGAGAGGGACATTTTTAAAGTAATCTGTAAAAATATTAGGGTCTTTTTGATCATTTGTCATCTTACCACTGATGTTATTATTCTTATTTATCTGGTGTTGTGCTAAATTAATTAGTTTTAGTTTGATATGTTAATGAAAATGATAATTTGTGAGATAATGTTCTTAAATCATGCCTGAATTATGATAAATTCAGTTTTCTGCGCACTCTACAGCCTCTACAAATTTTAGAGTTGACAATTGTTTAAAAAAAAACAAGTTAGCCTCCCATTGCCAGCAAATATTTAATCTGTTTGTGCTTTTTATAATTCAAAGTAAACAATTTAAGGAAATCTTTTAAGATTTTATTGATTTGAGTGTTATATATCCACACTATGAAAATGGAAATGGCACAGAGCACTTTCAGAAAATTGAGTTGAGATCAAAAGAGGTTCCAGTCATGATTGTGGCGTCTCCCTGTGATTTGTAAGGGCAGCACACGCACCTACACTGTGCTCTCAAGAGGATTACAGCTGGCTTTTTGCCAACCATAATATGCACAGATGGATCAACAGTGCTCTGTGCTGAATTTTTACATTAACAGCCTTTTATCCGAGAAGACAAACCGTTGAGTGTGTATCTACCTCTGATTCAAAGAAGAGATATGAAATAATAGTTCAATACATAATCATGTTAGCTTAACATATTTTAAAAATCAGTCAAAATAAGAAAAAGGAAGAAGAGGATTTCAAATGCACAGAATAGGTCAAAGCGCTTCACTGACTGTCAGTGAATATACTTGTTTCATGCCAAGTTTCATGAAAGGAAAGAAAATAAGAATTGATTTATTATCAAAATCCTAATTTTTCTGTTTCAGATCTGTTCACAAAGCAAGTGTTTAACTGAGAAATAGTGGAAAATATTTAGAGTTGAGCACATATGATGACTAATCATTATGTGTAAACATCTGCTGCTCACTTTTTCCTGCTGAGTATGCTGGAAGTCATCGTTAAAATTCAGTAGCTAAAGTAAAAATGCACAAGAAGAGATCAATGACCAGAATGCAAAACAGCTAAGTACAAGATTTTCTGATTTGTCAGATTTAATTTGAGATGATAAGAACAAGGTAGGCTTCTCATATTCAAAGCAAATATAAAATGAATATTTTGGCTCTTTTTTATGTTGATTTTTCAGATGGGAGGGTTTGGATATGTCTCCAGTACATATACATTTAACTGAGTACATGTCCAAGATCTTGCATGATACATTAAAGCATTTGTTTAGCAGATAAGCCTTCCGTTTTTTTCCAGACCGCACAAATAAATATCATAAATAACAGCAACGATAATCCAAAGCTGCTTTTAAGTCCCTTTAAAGTGATCAAACAGAACCTGTGACACTGAAATGTGATAGAGCGACTGTAATCCTCAGTGACCAAAGCTCAAGATCGTTGGATTTCTGCTTGTAATCACAGAGTCACATCAAGTGTTCTTCTCAAGGTCTAAAAGCGAACACAGAATACATCAATGATAGTTAGTGAATACATTATAACAACTGAAACATAAAACCCCTGTTTGTTTAAGCTTATAAATGTGATGAAGTTCTAATGGGAAGCCTTGTTTGTTTGCAGCTGTGCTGAAGTGGGTTTGTTCAGTGACACGTGCAGATAATGAAACTCTGGCACCCCTCGTCTGACGTGCAGGACTTGCAAAAGTACGGCTGGAGGGAATGGATGGAAAAGAAGCTGCCGCTGGCAGTTTGTTTTTATTTAATATGGTGAAATTAGCCTCCAGATGGGATCCCATTATGATTACCATATGGGCCCTCGATGAGTTATCAGATGTTGCTTGATGCTTCTGTTGTACAAAAAACATCTGCTGGCAATACATACTGATCACTGTCATGTAAGGAGGCATATGACAAACAATTAATGTTGTAACTCTGTCAATCTGTCATTGTGATCAGTTTAAAGCAAAAATAAATAAAATATTTTCAACAGGCTTGTGCTTGATGCCATCGAGCAACAAAAGTGCTTGATATATATATAGTCAGTCTGAGTCAGACCTTTTTTTTTAACAGCAAACAGATTGATAGGTCAGAAAAGGTTTTAAAATGAGAAACATGCAGCTAGAACCACAGGAGGGACAGCTACTCAAAATGAATGGCCTTTTGACAGATGTTATACTCCTGCTTGGCACTGTGTGAGTGAAACGTTACATAGTGAGAGCAAATGTTTACATGTTTTTGACCTTCACACACATTCAAATGTAACTCAATCATTTTCTTTTTCAGATAGATTTAGACTTACATCTAGTAGTCATTTTCATTTATATTCATGCATATCTTGCAAATATCGACTTCAGTCTTGAGCAACCAAAAAAATCAGACATTTCCACAAGAAAGCTCATTGTACAATCACCAAACAAATCATTGGCACCCAAACTATAATTCCATTCAGATCATTTACTGGACAATTTTCATGAGAATAAATTGACTTATGTATTTGAAAAATGTAGACAGACCAATTATGACAGCAAACCTAACTCTCATTTAGAGAAAGTCCATTAACATTATGATTAGTCACTTTCGACGCATTATTTTCATTATTTGCATTTACAAAGTCTCTCAAACGCAGAAGTACACACTGTCATCAGTAGTAATGTACTGTATCTAACACTCAAATAAGATCATATTGTTCTTTATGATGCGCATTCCTCTATTTCATCAGACGAAACCAAGAAAAGTCAACACCCACTGTTCTCTTTGGGCTCAAAAAATAATGAGCTACTCCTAAATCATTGCTGTGATCAATTGACAGGCTGGTGGCTCACACACCCACTCTGAACAGCACAGGCCAACGTGGAAGTGAGATAATAAGTGACACAGCGAGAAGTGCCTGAGGGAGGTCCCCCCTACTGTGAAGACCCAATTATTTCAGTCTGCTGCGTTTCCAGCAGATCGTTTACTCACAACTCACCTGTTGGACGGGCTGAGGCCCTCCAGCCAGTGACACGCCTGATGAACGCGACGTGCTGCCGCATGAGAGCGCATCTGTAATATTAAGCTATATGGCCATGTTTATCACATCTGTACAACCCGCAAGATCAAAAGCTGCTCCAAAACAAATCAGTTTCCCCCACACATTACACATCGCTGTGGAGAGAATCTCTGCGAAAATGAGAAAGAGGACAGATAGATAGCCGCATGAGCTGAATAAATCATGGAAGTCTCTACAGGCTGTAGGCAATATGTCATAGGCAAAAAAAATGTCCACTGTCCTCAATGCTGATGTAGTAACCACACATTCATTCAGTTAAACTAATCACCTGTCTTTCCCCGTGGTTCTTGTCTCAGTACTTTTTATAGTTTCTGCAAGATATTTGTTCAGTCAGTGAATTCAGCTCACTACAAAATCTTTGTGATGCTCGTGGGACTGGAGCCTGTCCCAGCTGTCAAGAGAAAAAAACTAGCAGATGAAAAATACTTTTTTAATTGTCTAGCCAACACATGGAATGATTTCATGTTTGCATTCGACACCCCAAAGTCTCAAGTGGTCTAAATGTCTTTACAAGTTCGCTGAGTTGATGAGAAAGGTGGATAAAGAAAAGATTTTAACACTTTCAGGTGTCAGCACAGCCTTATGAAATGATTATCACAATGTGTCTCAACAGTCTCAGTTGATTAAATAGGTTTGCAGACAAATGTGCGAGCAGTATTACTCATATGCAGGTGAATGGGCCTGAAGAGCACAATGTCCAAACACAAATTGGCTTTGTGTTCAATACAGATTACAGACCTCTGGGTATTCTAATTCCTTTTATGCCAAGGGGAAGTGCTCAAGTGATTTTCCCTAGCACACCCATTTAAGTTTGTATTTGAAATGTGATTATAAAAATATATTAAAAGGATTAGGTGATATGAGCCTTGTGCACTAGTACACAGTGTAATTATTTTGTAGAAACATGCTTATGGTAGCTTTTTTTTATAGATTCCATATTTTCTTGTAAAGTATTTATCCACAACACCTTTATAGAAAAAACTATCTTTTTTTTTGTTCATTTTTCTTTCAGACAAGAACAAAGCAGTTAGTATGAATTGTGATGAAAAACCCTGTATATATTTAAATGCCTCAAAGGAACAGATGGAAACAGGACAGTGTAGGCCTCAGGGACAAAGCTCCAGTTATAACCAGTTCAACACAGACTGATTGATTTGAACTAAAATGCTCCAGGACTGACTGAGAACAACTACAGAAAATTTTCCTTCCTCAGTTCTAGTCACAGAACACCCTGACCTCACTTACTCTTTCTGGCGGCAGAATCAGTTTTCCTGCCGGTGAAACTACGGTTCTTGCATTTTGGAGCGGACCTGCCGGTGAGAGACATTGTTGATCTGACAGTTTAGGGCAGTTGCTGCTTTGAGCTGTGACTTTCTTTCTTTCTGTCATCCATTTTGAGACCTCCTCATCCCTGCCTGCTGAACCATCCAAACTCAGCGAGTGTAAAGGGAGCCACCATTGCTCCCGACCTGACTGTCTAACGAGATCCTCGATCTCTGACACCCAGCTCTGTCAACCAGAACAAAGCCTCATCTCACATAGAAGGCAAGCCCCTCGACGGCTCCACATGGGCTGGATGGAGAAGAGTGAGTCGATGGGGAAGGAGATCAGGTGGCTGTGCCCGAGGGATTTATTTTCTGCCCTGACAGGTCACTTTTTTTTTCTGGTGTGCAGATGGATTTTTCTACCTCTTAGAACACAGTTTCAGCAAGCAGTGAAAAGACAGAGTGTTATTTTAATAGTATGTGACAGGTCATCTTTGGAGAGTGCTTCAAGTTTACATGTCAGCAGGAGCCAGAATCATGCTGGTGCACATTACAGCCCATTTCTCTGCAAAAGCTGCAGAGTGTAGTGAGCTTCTTCATTCACAGCCGTTAATGGCACTGGGTTAAGATGTAAAAGCATACTTCAGGGATGCATTGAAAAAAGCACACGCTTTCCTTGACACAGTTCATTCTGGTCACGATTCCCGAGTGATATCAGGCATTTAATAACAGAATTAGTTCTCAGAGATGATTTTAACTGAAGACTCGCGGTTTTATCTACTGCCACAGATGGATTGTAACTCATGTACGTTTACGCCAGATGGGCATAGAATTATCTGCTAAATGACCCCTCCACCATTCATCTCATGCCATGGCTTTTCTCTCAACAGCTGCTCATTCGGGCATATTAGACCTCACCTTTGAGCCAAAGCTGGGCTTGACATTGATTGTTGCAAAACCATAAATGAATAGGTGGCCAAGTTGCAACTGCCAGGACGATCATCTTCGTAACCAAGTAACAGAATCCATGGAATCCATGGAGGAAACGGCCAGCTCACATTGGTCCAGCCTCCATTTTTCCACTGACCCTCAGTGTTACAAAAAAAAAGAATTATCGAGTCCTTTGAGCAATATCAGGGATAGCGGATAATTAAATTTAAGAAAACTCGTGGCTGCAGTACTTCTTCAAAACAGCACGAATCTCTGAAAAAAAATCAAAGATACTGAAAAGGTGCTGTCTGATCTGAAGATACTGAAAACGCATCCTGCTGAAAAAGGAAAGCTTTGTTCTCTCTAAAGATGAGTGTTTCTCAAAGAGCAGCTATAGCATGAATGGCAGAAAAGAGGAGACAGACCTTGAATCTAAGGACACAGTTTAGGTGACAAATTAAATCTCAATTTTATTCCTGTTGTTTTTTTATACAGCAACGGATTACATATTTCCACTGGTCAATTTGTGCTTGAATAAAATATTGTGATATAAAAACATTAAAACATAGTACGAGTGAATACAAAAACAGACATCAGTCCTTTTTAAGTCATTTTTAAATTGTGTATTATTTATAACACCATCACTTTCCATTTCATTTTTTGATGCGGCTTTCTTGCCTGCAGCAGATCCTGTGAAATGCTTTATTTGAGCCAAACCATGATATTATCAAGCCAAAAACCATAAACCATAAACCATAATACCAAAAACTTAAGCAAGGGTTTTTAAAGCACTAACCCCAAAATAACAGTGAAACTCAATTTATTAAAAAATAGACAAGCAACAAAACCAGGTTGTCATGGTGAGCCCATACTTTGTTGTTCCTGAAAGCTGAAAAAACTTTTGCACATTTGTTTTTCATGTCCATGAACACAAACTGAGAACAAAACAGGCAATATTTTGTGATTATTTTACCAGCTACCTTGAAGCTTTACAGAAATACTCATGTCCCATTCTCTGAGACATGAAAAAGCTCCTCCAGATTTGCTATCTTTCAAACCAAAAGCAAGAGACTAAAATGCTGCAGGGCTGTTGAAACAGTGCTACTAATCCCAATATATTTTCATCTGACAGGAAAATTACACTGGCATATATAGTTGGACTTGCCTCTTGGGAGCTTATGTGAACTTTAACATAACTGACTGCACACATCAACAACAAATTTATTTGAAACTGGTGGGTCAAAGCCTTGTGCAAAAATGGTGAAATATGTGAGAGAGATAATTCATGTAATTCTTTTGGCCTGACTTTAGATAGCCTCTCAAAAGATCAGAAAAACACAAAAAATCAATCATCCAATAGTAAGACATGTCATGTGCTGTTGGTGGTCAAGGACAGATAGCAGATAGACCGCTGAATGGGCTGCATACGTGTGAATAGCATTTTTTAAAATGGTATAAATAAAGAAGCCAGGATTACTTTACATAAAAGCTAAAGTGACAAGATGAAGATAATTTTTTTAAGACTATTTCAAGCAGGTATCCACGGGGGCCAGCAGGGTAAGGGTGTATTTTCTTTTTTAAATGAATCCTCTCAATACAGTTTGCATTCTACAGAAAGGTTGAGCTGAATTATGATGCAATGTTTTGTATCGTATAGTAGACAGCTGGTGCCCATGGCCATAATGAAGGCTGCACACTCTGCAGCTGCACAGGTGAACGTCCCTCTGCTCCTGATTGGGACATTGTGGCAGTGACTTCGGTTGTTATGATTCTGGCTGTGACACCTTGGCTTATAATGGGGGAAACAATGCAGATGTTATGTGTCAAAATTCCTGTTGAGACCCCTGGGGGGGGGGGGGGGGGAGTCTTTAGCGGTGGGCTCGGTTTCATGAATTATGGAGAGAAAGATGCTTCCACACGGAAGACTAATGAAAATATCCTAGAGTACAACAAAAATTATACAGCACCGGTTCTGATCAGCCACTGTCAGGGAAAAAAAAATAGAGAACTGCATCCCACAGGCAGCAGCTTTCTTTCTACACACACAGCACAATCAGCAGCAGAATGTCTGTTAAACACGTCCTTGTGTTTTCTGCCTTTCTTCACATCTTCCCTCTCCAGTCGCCCATAAGGAGAGGAGAAATTACAGAAAATATACACTTGAGTACCTTGTCACAGCCTAAAGAATTGTGAATGGGTAGCAAAAAGAAACAAGGCAGCTCAAGCATTTTTAACAGGCAACCCTATTATCCTCCAAGGTGACATTGCTATAGTAGATGTTCATGTGCTGTTCCAGAGCTCGTTGTGAGTCCGGTGTGTTATATGACTGACAAATTCAAAGCCCTACATTTCAGACGGACCTGCTTAATCTATCAAACTCTATACATTCCAACGGGCATGGTTGTTCATTCATAACTTTCCCTGCAATATCGGTGGTGAGTGCGCGCTGCTGGGGAGTTACAAGCTGTGCGTGAATAACAGCTATTTAGAGCAGATTGCCTGCCATGCCCATCTGCCGAGGAAATGTGTAAATGCGCTGGCTTTGGCACGCAGCCAGGAGTCAATCCTCACCACCTCATGCTGTCCACAGCTGGTGGTAATTTTGATAAAGGCTACGGCAAAGATGCACATAATGGAATAATAGTTGAACAATATAAACCTAAACCGCCACAGACGTGACTCAGATGTCAAGCGGTTGGGATTGAAAACTGGATGGCATAAGACTAAATTTTTAACTAACTGATTTTGAGGCCATGGGTGTCTCTGCGGTAATCAGAGAGCTGCTGTTCTGGGGCTGGGATGTTCTCAGGGAAGGACAATGCTGCCCTCTACCGTTCCCAAGCAAATACAAACAACAGAGGGGGGGGCAAGTCAAAGCTGGTGGTACTGAGAATTTTTAATCTTTTGCTTTGATGTTTGTTCGACTCTTTGACAGGCTGAGTCAACCATCTGTTTATCTGTTAATTTAGTCGTGGTATGACTGAAATTGGCAGCTTGTGATGAGCAGGTGCAGCTCAAGCAGGGTGAGACTGTTAGTGGATGAAATGACTAAACTCCTGTATAACTCACTTAACTCACACACAATAAATCCTGACTGTCAGAAACAAAAACAACCTTGCTTTTGTCTGTTATTTGAGGCGAAAAAACAACTTTGAAATGCACTTTGAATCTGTTTATGGTCTGTTAATTGTGATGTAAATGTGTGCTTGCTGATATATCATCACTTTATACTCCATGAAACAAGTTCGGCCTAGTGTGTTTGCAAAGGTTTTAAATTGCAACTTTAACAAAATGCACAGATCTTACCACTCATATCAAGGGATTTTACAGGAATTTGTTTATTACCAATGGAAAACGAGTTATCCATATATCTATTTGAATCTATGGTCCTTTGTCAAATTCAAGTTCACTGGGGTGGAAGCCTGTCCTTGCACACACTGACACTTTGTGTGGTATATCCGTGATGGGCTACCAGTCTGTTGCATCTGTTTGTTAGATGTTCCATGTGTTAACACCTCTTGTGTGAAGTCCTCATTCATGTAGCAATATTGTATGAATGTTACCCAAGTATGTTTTCTCTACTTCTGAGCAGTCTTATTTATCTTTCCAATCACTGAAAACACTTGGCACCTCAGCCCTTTTGAGCCATATGGTCATATTTGTCAGAGACCATTAATTGGTTGATTTCTAAAATCAGTTAATAAGTCGAGGATTTCAAGTGTAAGCATGTATATGTCTATCACCACCATCTGTTTATTTTATTTTGTACAGACATTCAAGCAAGAACAATCACTGGCTCCACTCCTGGCAAACTGTAGAGTACATTCACAGACTGTCTGGAGAAAGTCTGTTTATTTCCTTGCTGATTCCAGCAAATGGGTGCCATTTCCGTTCCCAGGAAATTATTTTATATAATTTGAGTGCACATGACAGTTAACCATAAAATGTTTGTTTTTTTATCAAGCAAGGTGTTCTGTACACTGGTGTAATAACAAATTTGTAACACCTATTAAATTACACTTTACCACGAATATAACGAAAACATTTATGAACTTTTGGGGATTTTCGGTAACAAAACTGAAAAGAAGTAAACAAACCTTGGCTTAAAAACCTTTTAATAAAGTCATTTTAGAGTGCCCATGTATATTTTAAATAGTTATAGGCCTATATGTGTTACAAAATACAGCGTTGAAATGTGTATTTGAAATTAATTCAATTTTGGAGATATACAACATGCAAATGTCACCCACTCGGTGGAATGATCCATAAGTCTTGCACAGTAAAGCAGGTCAGCAACTATCACATATTATTTAACTTTTTACTTCTGCTGCAGTTACGTCTGAGAGGGCTATTTTTGCATCACACGATGCACAGAATTTCATAAAAACTTAGGCTTTGAATCTCTGTGTTGCGTAAGCTCTACCTGACAGTTCAAGCCGAGGGACAAGCAAACCAAAATATAACCCAATCAGAGACGGTTACGAACTCCCAGTACATTGCTAAATTTTCAGCCAATCGGAATCTATCTTGAATACGCCGATAACCAATAATATCAAAGAATGTTCAACCTTTCTCACAGGAAGTCGATGATGTGTATATTTTGTGTACAGCGGTGCCGACACGGACAAAATTGTTTGTCGGCTATTAAAGTCTCATGTAGAAGCTGTTTGAGAGCTTCAGCTGATATTCTCAGCAGACCCGCGGGAGGCTAACTTTCAGAGCTAGCTAACGCGCGAGCTGTGCGTGTCGGAGATAACTGAGCCGATCTCCACAGTGTTTTTACCGGGCTCCACGTCGTCATGTCAGCAACCATTCGGCTCTCCAAGCAAGGATGGGAATAGAAGGGGTCTGCGTAGTTAAATGATGGAGGATTTAACCCGAGATGATCATGTCTTCTGTGACGTTGTGGCGGTTCACCAGCGGCCGCCGTGTCCTGGGAGGATGGGGCCCGCTGCTGTGCCTGGTTCTCGGCTCCGTGGTGGCGCTCCTGATGCCGCTTCTCGTGGTGAAGAACCAATGCTGCGGCTCCCTGAAAGGCATCTCCCAGCTCCGCTGCCAGCTGCTGGGGAGTTCCCAGCCGTCCCCAGCTGTGCAGTCCACCAGCCTCACCGTCCCGTTCACCGCCCTGGATCTGCTGCCCCACAGGTCCAAGCCGAGCAAAGGTACCGAGGACGAGCTGTTCCCAGCCCGCTTCTCAGCTACCGGTCCCGTGTGGAACAGGGTCAAGGCTCCACTTTGACTGTCTGTGCTTAGACATCATCATTTATCATAAAAAAAAACCTCACGAATGCCCCCAATTTAACAGAAGCAAGGTGCTTGGCTTTGGCAGAGACTCCTTTTATCTGTGGCCCAGTTGGTTCACATTAGTTCTATGTTTGGTGACCTGACACAGACATTAAGCCATTTCCAACCGTAGAGTTTGGATCCATGTCTGTCGCTTTACTTGGGTCACTGTAAAGATAACGCCTGTTTTCTGGTAGTCATGTTGGTAAAATGCCAGTCTATTGTACACCACACACTTATGTTTCAGTCCCAAAGTTAACCATAGATGATCAGATTCTGTCAACACCGCTGCATTGGTTTTCTGATGCCTGCGGTATTATATCTTCTGTATTATATCTTATTGGCACTGTTTCTGGAATGACCTGCCGTGGCTCTTACCTTCTCTAAGTGTTGTTGGTGCTGTGTGTTGTGTTCTGGTTGCAGAGATGGAGCTGGAGGCCAAGGCGGCGCTGCAGCTGGCTTTGGAAATGAGGAAACTTGGAAAGCGGGAGAAGGCGCACAAGTTGCTGGTGCACGCGCTTAGTATGAACCCCGACTTTGTGGACGCTCTGACGGAGCTGGGGACCATTCTGGAGGAGGAGAAGGATGTTGTTCAGGCGGACCACCTCTACTCGAAGGCCTTGGCTCTGTCGCCGTGCGACGAGAGAGCCCTGGTCAGCAGAGACCGGACGCTGCCCCTGGTGGAGGAGATCGACCAGCGCTACTTCAGCATCATTGACAGTAAGGTGCGCAGGCTCATGTCCATTCCAAAAGGGAACTCCGCGCTCCGGCGGGTAATGGAGGAAACCTACTACCACCACATCTACCACACGGTGGCCATTGAAGGCAGCACGCTGACCCTGTCTGAGATCCGCCACATCATTGAGACGCGCTACGCCGTGGCGGGGAAGAGCCTGCAGGAGCAGAACGAGGCCATCGGCGTGGACGCCGCCATGAAGTACATCAACACCACGCTGCTGTCCCGGTCGGGGGCCATCTCCGTCGGCGACATCCTGGAGATCCACCGGCGGGTGCTGGGCTACGTGGACCCCGTGGAGGGCGGGAGGCTGCGCACCGGCCAGGTGTTCGTGGGCCACCACATCCCGCCGCACCCCCAGGACCTGCAGCGCCACATGCAGGAGCTGGTGCAGTGGCTCAACTCCGACGAGGCCCTGCAGCTGCACCCCGTGGAGTACGCCGCCCTGGCCCACTACAAGCTGGTGTACGTGCACCCGTTCGTGGACGGCAACGGGCGCACGTCCCGGCTGCTCATGAACCTGGTGCTCATGCAGGCCCGATACCCGCCCATCACCATCCGCAAAGAGCAGCGGGCCGAGTACTACGCCGCCCTGGACACGGCCAACGAGGGCGACGTCCGACCCTTCATCCGCTTCATAGCCAAATGCACGGAGATCACGTTGGACACGCTGTTGATTTCCACAACCGAGCACGCCGTGGGCCTGCCGGGGGCCGGAGAGGAGCAGGCCTGCCCCAACTGTAAGCAGACCATCCCCGTGCACAACTGAGCCAGACCTGCTTATCTCACAGCTAATGGACATCAACCCCTTCATAGGAAAAAAAAAAAGAGGCACAGAGTCACCTGCTATGGCCATGACGTTACCATGTGTGAGTTTTTATTCATCTGCTGATTCATTTTAAACCACTGGAGGCTGCGGAGCTGAAACCAGTTTTTCTTTTTGTGTTCGTTTTCTCTCTTAAAAATAATTTTCCTCCACTGTGAGAAAGCTTATTTTCTTTTCTTCGCCTCCTAGTTGTAGTCTGCATTTTTTTCTTTTTTCAGGGAACGACACGTTTTTCTTTCCATCAGAGAACAATCTGAACTTTGACTGCTGCTGACAAGAAGAACCAGCTCTTTTTGTTGTCTGAATGATAAAGACGGAGTGACGCTGCGTGGACTCATCTTTGATATGAAGACGCCAGCTAACACTGTAAAGCACTTTCATGTACTTTATTTATTTTTTCAAATAAAGTTCTATTGACCCGATTTTAAAACGACGCGTTAAACAATGAAGCCGAGCACCGAGCTGGGATCAAGTGACACAGGCCTTTATTGAATCAGGCCCGTTTCTCTTGTTTTTTTTACAGAACTCAAAGTGACAAAGGTATAAATAGAGCATTTGGACAAAAGGGAAATTAAAAATCATTGTTATAGTAATATATAGCATTTTGTGTACCATATTCCAGATCTGAAAAACTGATATATATAAATATGTGATGTAACCTTTTAATACTTGACAGAAAACAATTGACTTGTACAGACTCGCATACTTAAATGTATTCTTTTTTTTTTTTTCTTGGATTAGGGCACTGTGGTGAGAGTAGTACGTACTATCTTAAATGAAAATCTGAATTAGTTTATCACAAACTATGGTGACCTTTTTTTAAATCTACTGAACAACACACAGAATCCATCAGAACAATCTGACGTGGAAAAACTGCATAGGTTATTTTCTTATTTTTTTAATCAAAGGAGCTGCTGAGCTAAAAGTGTGTAGATGATATCTGTAACCTTTCCTTAATACAAAAACAGCTCCACTGACACACGTTGGACCCGGTCCTGTTCACGCGAGGCCACCTCTGATCAACCGGTCCAACCACCTCAAATCACACACATATAGATTGGTTTCAAAGCACTTTATGTATTTTTCCCATTTTTTCCCCCTAAACCACTTAAGGGCTCCATGAAGCACATGTTTTCTACCATCACCTTCTCTAAAAATGACTGTCCTAATAAATTCTTCAGGCTACAAGATAAAATGTGAAAAACATTCTATTCACAGACATCCAAAATAGAATATACTTTTTTTTTAAACTCATAATGGAAATTCACAGACTGTAGGGACTGAGTCAGGTTACTATCAAACCGACTTAAAAAAAAAAGACATCAGAACACTTTAAAAAAAAAAAATTAAACACCAACACATGGGTCAAATGTATCCACTACCAAAAGATCTGAAGTCCACAGGATCACTGACCAGATAAAGGAATGTGGCCCGATTGAGCTTAAGTCTCTTCTGGGCCACAGCTGACAAATAAAGCTGGGACTTAAAACCTGGTTTAAATAATTCAGGATTTTCTGCCCGGCTGGAACACACGCGGTAAATGTTAAAATGATTAAAGAGGATAGGTAAATAGCTAGCAGTTCCAGAAATAATATAAACTCAACTAGCAGCAGGGGGACACAACAGGGCAGCTCTCACCCTGTAATGGACCCCAAAGCAGAGACCAAACCACTTAAACAGTTAGACGGAACCACAGAGCTTACCTCAGAGCGCCATAATACCGATGATCAGCAGCAGTAGCTCAGAGATGCTGCTACGCTAAACCGAACCCCAAAAAAAAGGAAACCTTTGTTCAAACGTAATGACAGCTGGTCTTGATAGTTTAGTCCTCAGGTTTCTAAATAAGTCAAAACAAAAGCCAGAGGTCCCTTTAAAAGTCTGGAGAAAGTCGTTTTGTTTTTTTGAATCACCGAAGCACATCCACTTTATGTACACACACAAACTATATTACACCATATCTCAACTTTTGCATATACCTTTTCTTCTTAAAAACAACATTCATAAGTTTGGAACATTAAAAAAAAAAAAAAAAACAAAGATCCTTCGTATCTCTTAGCAGTACACCACAACTTAAGTCTAACTACTGTAGATACAGCGTATGTACACACAACTATGTTACACTTTTAGAAAACAGCCTGACATCCAGCTTCAAACACAGTGAACAAAGACGCTCAGTCCCACGGGGTGGGGGGGGGTCTTGCTTTGTGATGGAGGGCAGCTTAAGGCAATCTCGCAGAACGGACGATGAGCGTGGGACTGAGGTTAAAGGGGCCGCCGGGTCACCGATTACAGAAAAAGACCACCGACACCGAATCCTAAGGACACAAGATGGCTTTGGGTGCGAGGGCTGCGGGCGTCCTCCTCGCCTCCTCTCACTTGTTGAGAAGCATCCTGGCAAAGTCTGAATTGGACAGCGGCCTGGACTCGGCGCTGGCGGCCGTGCCGGCCGGCGTCCCGTTCTCCACCTTGCCGGCAGGCGGCGTTTGACGGTGCAGGGAGCGAGGGAGTAGGGAGAGCTGGGTGCGCCCCCTGCCCCTCCTGGAGACAGACAAAAATAAAGAGAAAATCTTGGTTTTCACTTAGATTCAGTGAGGTGCGGGAGGCAGAGTGCAGAGGGAAAGTGGGCGGACTTACGACCCGTAGGCGTGACGGGGCATCAGGTCCGCCGCGGCCCGGCTGGAACCGGCTTTGTCCATTCGGCGGGGAGGGTTGCTTATGGCGACAGAAATTTTGTTGCCTTCCACCTCCATGCCGTCCATTTTCAGGACCGCCTGAGAAGCCTGGTTTTCATCGGAAAACTCCACATACGCCAGGCCCTGCAGGAGCACACAGAGCAGAGGGGTTACGCGTGCTGTGGCGGGGCCTCGCCTCTCAGGATCCAGTCCAACATCTGGACGCGTTACCTTGGGTTTCCCTGAGCGGTACGTGACCAGGCGCACTTCTCTGATGGTGCCGTGGCCTTTGCAGAGCTCCTCCAGCTGTTCTTTGGTGCACGAGAACGGCAGGCCGGACAGGAAGATTTTGTGTTTCTCCATCGCAGTGTTGTACTTAAACACCTGAAAGGACGTTGATGGGAAAGGGTCAGCTGTCCATGTTGTCCACTTTCTTCACAGAGCACACCGGGAGAATATTAGAGATTAGTTTGACGGTCGTGCCATTACAATCAAATGAAAAGTGAGGAGGGACTCTCAAGCCGAATGGAGCGAAATACATCTGCATACAGACTAAACAGAAACACACGCTGTTAATGTGACCAAAAAACTTTTCTACAGACCTTGAAGTCGGGATTCTTGTTTTTGTCCACACACGGCGACACAAACATGGGCCTGCCCTCCACCTCCCGTCTGTCCAGCTTCAGGGCCTCGGGGACGGACAGGGGGGCCTCAAACTGGACGTAGCCGTAGCCTTTGAAGCCTCCCTTGGTGCCGAACACGGGCCGGATCTGCTTGATGGGCCCGCAGGTCTCGAACAGGGTCCTGAGCTTGGCCTCGGGCTCCTCCAGCGTGTAGGCCAGGTTGCTGATGAACACGCTGGTGTTGTCGTCTCGGAGCTCCGGCTTGTCGTCGTTGTTCGCCGGGGCAGGCGCCGCTGCTCTTTTGGTGGCCTTATATCCAGGGGGGGCCGTCCTGCCTATGAGCCCCGTCTCCGTCTCCATGTAGTCGTCCGCAGCACTGTCCCCGTTTCCTCTGTGCCTCTTAGAAGCTTGTTCTGTCACAGGAAAAAGAAGGAGGGTTACAAAAAGGGGAATTTTCCCCAACCACAAATAAAACAAAATTCCAGCCTCTGTAACTGCATTTCACCAGAATCCTCGTTCCATTCGTCCCGGTAATCGTCCTGCTCCGCTTTCCTCTTCTCCCCAGGCCGACCTCCTTTCTGGACCTTCTTATGCGCTTTCTTGTCTGCTTTGCCCCTCCGCCGCTGCTCTACTCTGTCCTCCTCTTGGCGGGCCTGGTTGGCCTCCTTCTCAGCCGCCTGGAGGGCGAGCAGAGGAGGGTGCCGTTAGCCAAACGCAGCCAGGGGCCACGCCTGCCCGGCACCGCGCTGGGGGGGGCGCCTTACCTTTGCTCTTTGATCGTTGACTCTGTTGAGCCGCGTCTCCGTCTTCTGCACCGCCACGTCCCAGTCCTCTAAGGAGCCTGCGGAGGGCAGCGGAGTCAGGGATCAGCGGGGAAACCGCTCCCAACTCAGACCAATCCTCGCTACACGGTGGAAAACCGGATTCCAATGGGCAGCATATAGCAGCAAATGTAAGTGTTTTGAAGTGACCCCCTCCCCATGTGGAAAATCATCCCCTGGAATTCAGTTTCTCTAATGATTAAACAACTTTAAACTTTCAGATCGGACAAAGTAAAACACAGATGGGGTAGGTTAGCGTGGGGTTTACCTTCCACCCTCTCGAAGGTGAGCAGCACTTCGCACACATGCTCTGGGTAGTCTGACGTGCACTGCACCGCTCTGTGGAGGGCCTTCCGGCAGTGCACGGAGTCCCCGTGAGACCTGAAGAACATCAATCTTTGAGTTTTCCCCCCCCCAGAGGCACTGAAACTTGAACTCAATTAAAATATTCTGACACAAACCGACCTTTCAAGGTTGTAGTACTCAAGCCACATGTTGGCATATTTGGCGTTGCCTTTGGTCATGATGTTGTCCCACAGCTCTCTGGCTTTTTGCATGTTTTTGCAGTGGGAAGCCTGAAAGGACAAACAACATCAGAAATAGCTAAACCTATCTTTGTTATGGATAGCAATAACTGGTGCTTGACACCAGATTTCACTGGATTCCTCTGTAGCAACTAAGACTTTTCAGGTCCGCTAAATGCTTTCATTCTTCACCATAAAGACAACTCTGCTGTTCGACAACATAATCTCTGTGGCGCTGCCTACCTCTATCTTTGCCCAAATCTGCATGATGGCACAAGATGGATCTCCACTCTCACCGAACCCTGCAGTTACACAACACAGTGAGTAATTTCCAAAGCGAGCCCGGAGGCCCACGCAAAGAGAAAAATCCACCTACGTTCTTCAACATCTTGTTTAATGTAGTCTAGAGAGCGAGAAAAGGCCCCTCGCAGCTCCTCCAGCTCTTTACTTGATTCTGTAAAAAAACAGAAAATAAATACATAAAGTGAAAAGAAATTCAAACAATTCAGTTGTTTGCTTCAAGAAAGATTGCCGGTCTTGCTTTTAACATGCAGGTCTTCTCACCTTTGCTGAAGTCCACACGTCGTCTCAGGTAGTCCAGGTATGCCTGCCATATTTCCACGTAATCTGTGGCTTGAATGAAGCCAGCAGTCAGGGCCTTCTCGAACACATCTGTGTGGAGGAGCAGAATGATGCAGCAGCCCTCTACGTGGTGCCCTCCGCAGCACCTGGCAGCCCGCCACACGGCGCCCGTACCTGACACGGTGGGGTGCTCGGCGCCGTGCCTCTCCAGGGCCAGCAGGTAGCTCTTCCACAGCCCCATGGTCCAGGGGCAGTTCCTGACGGCGCGCTCGTGCGTGGACAGCACCAAGTCTTTGATCTTCAACTGACGGTCCTGCGGGATGGGCGCACAGACGTTAGTAAAAGGCTGAAAACCATTCCACGCTAGCTGAGATTTGTTGAGTGAAAAACACTGCAGTGGCCTTTAAAAGCCAAACTTCAATTCTGACGGAGAAGACGGCACCGTGACAAACAATGTTACCCACCAGGTAGGTGGTGTATTTGGCCCACATGTCTGGTACCAGGCAGTTCTCTGCCATAGTCCGCTCAAAGGTTATCTGGATGCGTGCCGGGTCGCCCTCCTTTAGTTCAAAGTCGATGTAGGTCTGATATTCTGCCAGCCTGGGGGAATCCGCTACCAGCTGTGACGAGACAGGAGAAAACAGATGTGAGGGGCTGCAAGCTGCACGCGGATTGAGGAGAGAGGGATCAAATAAAACAGGTTTCCATTCTTCAGCTCAGTTACCAGTGCCTCCTCAAAAGGTTTGCGCTTCTCCATCTGCTGCAGAGCTTTTTTGTACTGGTGCACGGCGGTCTCTGGCACGCCGTGCTCTGCCCACTCCTCGTACTCTGCATAGGTGGCTCCCATGTCTGCAAAGCAGCAGACAAATATAGGAGGATTTGAATAAATCAAGTAAAGACTTCATTTTTGCATCATTCTGTCAGACTACCAGAAAACATCGAAAGGCATTAATTTGCAGGAAAACAACAATGTTTTCTATTTAATCACTGCCCCATATTTTGTGCCCTCTAACCAGCAGAGTTAAAAAATAACACTTTTATAACAACTGGTTATATAATGCAAAAAAAACAAAACAAGAATGCTGCAGAGGACCAGTTTTCAAGTGATCAGTTATACACAGCTCCACCAAAGGAATACGGCCCATTTTCACAGCAATCCATCTGGACAGAAGAGTCGCCCTGCTTACCCATTAAGGGAACGGCCAGCTGGCGGCGAAACAGTGTGTGGATGCGCTCTAGCTGAGTGTTTAGCAGCTCCTGCTCCTCACGACTGGGAATCCTCCCAGGGGGAGGCTGAGAGCAAAGGCAGCAGAGAGGACGGAGCTGAAAACTGGTCCGTTTCACCAAAAATCCCATCAACTCATCTCGGCTTATACAGGATTTGGATTTATTTTCAGTCAAGCAAGAATAGTGACAAAGAGTCATGTGACACGGTATTGGAACTGGAACTGCATCTGGATCGTTTTCATCCAACATGATTATTTGATCTAAAATTATCAATTCTGTAGAGTTGGCCTCCCTTCTATGGCACATTTGCATCAAAGGATTTAAAAGGGGTGAGAGGATGGCAACTGACAACATCCCAACAACCGATGGAGACACTGACCTGCACTGTGGACAGGATGGCGTTCTCAAACTCTCTGTAAGCCTCCCACACCGTCTGCCCCTTGGTCACATGAAGCCCCACAGCTGTGACGGCTCTCTCAAAGATAGCTCTCACCTTATCTATCCCACCTGGCAGGCCCATGCCACCAATTGAGTACTGGGCATATTCAAGCCAGATCTCAGGACCTGCAAAAGACAAAAGGGCCACAGAGTTAAAGGTTGACAGGCTGGGATAGCCGAGGATCTCAGGAAGGGGCAAAGGGAGGGTAAACTTACAGATGTAGTCTTTAACAGCTCTTTCAAAGAGGTCATACACTTTCTCTCTGTTGGACTCTTCCTCAGTCAGGCGGATTTCATCCTTGAGCCAGTCCAACCAGATCTCTACAGATTTTTTTGGTGGAAAAAAAAGCATATTTTATGTCGAATGTCGTAGAGAGGCTGATTGTTCTACCTTATCAAATGTATGAGACATGCACCAACCTTCAGTAAGAGGGAAAAGCTCGCTCATCTTCTGCCTGGCCTTTCTCAGACGGATAAGTTCTCCCTCCTGTTTAAGAAGCTTGATAAGATCCACGTGGCAGTTGTAGTCAAAGGCATTGATGGACAGCTAAAAAAGAAAAAGAGAGAAATTGGAATGAGATTAACCACATCATACATGTAAAGAAACTACCCGTTTATCTTTGAAAAGTAACCCTTCAGGGCATCATCATGCAATCCGCTTCATTCATAAATTGAAATGAGCACCATCCCAGTAAATATTAAAACTTTGCATCCAATCTTTGTTATTTTTCAGGCTGACTATTTAAAATCCCAGACGCCAGTAATTGTACGTGTTCATAGTGATAATAAAAACCTTGCCATTGTTGTTGTTCCTGCTTGTAGAAAGGAGCTTATTGGCCTGCAGCAGTTTCTCATTTCTCAGAGTGCACATCATTCCTTACCCCACATTTAAAATGATTTCTTTATGACTTGAAAGCGGAGTCCTTTTCAGAAGGAGAAAAAGTGTCAGAGGAACAAACGTTTAACAAATTGAGTCAAGTCAAGTCAGAGTGCCTCTGCCAAAATGACAGATGGGAGACGTATAAAGAAGTTTTAGTAAAGCTCACCTCTATTATATGAGCTGTCAGGTTATCAGTAATAAAGTAGGACTATTTGTCAAGCCGTCTTTACTTTATCTTTCAAAATCATTGCTGCTGAGGATACAGCTACCAGTCGTTGCTTTATGCCCTGCTATCCTACAGGTGCATTTGGGAACAGAGACATCAGCCAGGGCGTTTTGCAAGATCTATTTTAAATTTTAGGTCACAGGCATGAGCAGAGCCTGATCACAAATAAGGAGAACAGATACTCTCATCCTGAGTCCAAAAACTCCTCAAAAAGCTCTCTTCTAACTGCTTAGCACCAGCCATCAGAGCAGCTCCCTGGAAAATTGTTGCTTTAGATTTATCTGAGGGGTTGAAGCCTCAGGGAGTTACACCTGACCATGTCAAGCTATAGAGAAGTAAACACACTTGAATGCCAACACAATAATGAAACCTGCCAATCCGCATAATAACACTCCTGTGTAAGCATGTCCAAAAGTTAACTTGTAACTTTGTCTAGCTGTTAACTGAGCAGCTTAAGTGTGTTATATGTGACACCACAGAAATGACCTGGATTCGTGCAGATTATTTTTGTATCACTGGTAAATATTAATAGACGCTGGTACAAATCGTGATGAAACAAATTAGACACGAGAGCCAATCAAGACAACATCAACTTTTTACTGTCACGTGGAGTCTTTAATTTTACTTTGATGAGATCATTATCGAAGATGCTAAATGGAAAAAAGGCGCGTGACGTGAGGCAAGCAGTTAGCATAACAAATTAGCAGCAGCTAATCACGACTGCTAATTCGTTGCAATTCAATGCGCCCTTTTTTAACCGTTTTGGGTGACAGCAACTAACACAACCTAAAAATAAAGTGTCTATGACTCCGACACACCTGAGAAGTTCGCTCTTTTAAAGCAGCCGTCTCCTTGTAGCCCTCACGAGGTTTCACCACCCCATTCATTCTCAATAGCTCCTGCGCTCTGCTAACGTTGGTTAACCGATTGTTGGCTAATTACCTGCTCCTCCAACCGTTGGATCTCGGCTTCATTTTCTTTCTCATCCTCTGACGAATCGTCATCTTCGTCGTCTGAATTTTCAACACCCATGCCTTCCTCCTCGTCTTCGTCCGATTCCATCTCTCTCTCCTCCATCCCTGCTTCTTCCTCCTCCATGTCTTGCAACTGCGTTTGCTCTGCGTTGCTTGGCGCTGCCATGTTGGAAAGCCCGTCTGCCTAGAAACAACCTAACAAGACAGCCCTGTGACGAGAGGCGGGGTCTTTCGCGTGGGTCGTCCTCCACTCTGACGCCGTGAGTGCGCATATCAGCCGCTAGTGGGGGCTGGCGGCTAACGTTTCCTTACGGGAACTGCGTTTCGACTGTTTGTCAACAAAAAGCGGCCGTCCTCGGTCGCCCTTACTCACTCGTTGACTTCCGGTGGCAGTCGGAGTGGAAACATGGCGACGTTCTCCTTACGAAAGTCGGCGTCCTTGCTATTATTTAGCAGGAGGCTGTTGAGGCCGGAGCTGAATAGAATTTGCTGTTATCACGACAAGGTACGAAAAATGTTCCCTAACAGCTGTTTTATCTACGAGTTAGCTCTGAAGTAGGTGTGGCTTTTCCAATAGCCCCTCTCATCTCCGTCGTAGCCCTAAAAACAACAGTAAATGTCAGCGACATTTGTTTTTCTGATGTCATAAAAGGTGGTGGACCATTATGAAAACCCGAGAAACGTGGGCTCTTTGGACAAGAACTCCAAAAATGTGGGGACAGGACTTGTAGGGGCCCCAGCCTGTGGGGATGTTATGAAACTACAGGTAAGCTGGGGGTCACGAGTTGTAACCTCGTCAAAGCTTTGCAAGTTAAAAAGTGTTGGGTTGTGTGTTGTTTCCAGATCGAAGTAGATGAAAATGGAAAGATAGTGGATGCAAAATTCAAAACCTTCGGCTGCGGATCAGCTATAGCCTCCAGTTCTCTGGCCACAGAGTGGGTGAAAGGGAAGTCGGTGAGTCTGGACCTCACCGGAGCCAAGATTGACCCCAAGACAGATTCTGAGAATAGTTTGTTTGTGGAGGATTGCATTAATCTGTTTTTATCCTTCAGGTCGACGAAGCTCTGAAGATTAAAAACACAGACATTGCTAAAGAACTCTGCCTTCCTCCAGTTAAGCTTCACTGTTCTAGTAAGTTCGGGGAATTGTTGTTGTCTAAAATAGACGTTTGGCCTGAATTGTCAGCTTGATGGGGTTTTTTTTATTATGAAGCCTTAACATAAATCCTTGTGTCTGCAGTGTTTGACCTACAAGTGAAACTTGACTCCAATGTTGTTTGTGCTAGATAAAAACACCAGAGAGTCTTTAAACCAGCTAACGCTTTAATGCTCCTCATTAATGGTTGTACTGTGGATTTTTGGATCAGATTGTTGAAATTAAAGTTGTTTTTATCCCCTGCCCATTATCTCCCTGACAAATCTGTCCTGTGTGTTTCCTCTCAGTGCTCGCGGAAGATGCCATAAAAGCAGCGCTTTCAGACTACCGACTGAAACAAGACAAGAACGAGGAACGTGCCAAAGCCAGCAACTGAGACGCTGTCGTTCGCTCTCCATTCAGGGATGTTTCACAGATATCTTTATGCCTCTCTCATCTGTGCAGCAAAGAGTGATCAGTGAACTTCTTCAGCTTCTGAACTGTCACCTGATTATGCTTTTTTCTGGATTTTTTTCTTTTCTCAGCTAGGTTGTTGGTTTTTGAGGTTGGGAGTGCAGGTTGAACACAGATAAGTGTACTTTTATTTTTAATAAGGGAGCCAGACCTTCTCCACTTTGCCTCTATTGCTCATACTTAAAAAGAAAGATCTTGAATAAAGCATTGATACATTTAAATTAGATGTTTTTGTGTTTTGAAAAAAAATCTATATGTATACACTTTTTGGCTTGATTTGGGTTCATCAATTGTGTAAAAACTAACCGGAAAACCATGTAAAGACAAATGGTGGGTAAAACCGTCTCGGTGTGTGTGCTGACGTCATCCTCCGGATCCGACCAGAGCCGGGGCCACCCTCTGCTGGTGCCCCAGCAGCAGTTTCAGCACCAGCAGCACTGCCAGCATGAGCAGGGCTATAAGCACGCACAGCACGGCCAGCAGGGACACGATGGCTGCAGAGTGCTGCTGCCTGAGGGCCGGTGAAGGTTCATCTCTGTCTGTGGACAGCCACGGCCGCGTCCCCGCAGGGCCGGTGGTGTTACCCAGCAGTGTTGGAGCTGTCGCGTTTTCTCTGCACCTCTGGGCCTCCTCAGGGAGAGGAGTGGTAGTTCTAGAATGGGATTGGCTTACAGATTGAGTTTTATTCAGGGTCAAACACTCCTCATAGGTGAGCGTCTCCAAAGAGTAGTGCAAGACGCGGCTTTTCGAAAGGTCTTTAACATTACGAGCTGTAGAAAAAGTGGTTTCCTCTGATATTTCCAGCTGCCAGTCTCCAGAATCGACATCGTTCTCGTATGAGATTTGGTCTGTTGGCATCATTGTGACCAGAGAGTTAGGATGGAGGCGTTTCCTCTCATTTGGCTTCAGGAGGCGAGGGCAGATGGACATGACGGAGAGGTTCAGAAGCAGGCGCTGAGCAAGATGGACGGGCTCTTTGCACACCAGAGCCCAGGACGCCGTCTTGAGCCCGTCCCTCAGCAGCCAGCGGTAGAGATACAAGATGTCGCACTCGCACACCCACAGGTTGTTGGCGAGGTCCACAGAGCGGAGGCGGGGCAGGCTGTCGAAGGCCTTCTCCGGCACGGAGCGCAGGCAGTTGCTGTTGATCTTCAGGACCTGCAGGTTGACCATGCCGGACAGGGAGGGCAGGTCCAGGGAGGAGATGCAGTTCTCCGAGAGGTCTAAGTGGGTCAGCGATGGAGGGAGGTTGGGGGGCAGGCTGGTCAGCTTGTTGCCCTTTAGCGTGAGGACCCGCAGCCCGGTCAGGGCCAGCAGGGCCCCCGGCTGGATGGCCCGGAGGCGGTTGTCCTCCAGGTCCAGACGCGTCAGGTTCCCCAGCTGCCTCAGGCCGCCGGCGGTGAGGTAGGTGATGCGGTTCTCCCGCAGCGCGAGGGACTCCAGGCTGGGGGGCAGGCCCCGGGGGAAGCGCTCCAGCAGGTTGTGGCTGAGGCTCAGCTCCGTCAGGCCGGAGAAGCGCCGCAGCAGGTGGTCCACGTTACACAGCTGGTTCCTGGCCACCGAGAGAGCGGACGTGTCCAGAGGGACGGAGCGAGGGAGCGACCTCAGGCCCAGAGACTCGCACAGAACCAAAAATCCCGGACGGGGACAGCAGCAGCCCGGGGGACAGGGGGTCAGCGCAAGGCAGGCCAGGGGACACATGCACAGAGCAAGGAGGACATCACATCTGCACCGAAGCATGACTCACTGTGAAGAATACAGGGGGGGGGGACAAATCATTACACACAGAGAGAGCCACTCTATGCTCAAAAACAAGTTCAAATGAATGACTTTTTTATGTATTTTTGTGGTTAAACGTTGTTTATTTTGTCATAGTTTTACTTTGCTTTACTCATTTAGTCTTAAACACATCCCCAAAGACCATACACGGTAATCGGATGAGGGAATATTGGGGGATGATCCAGTTGGCAGGGCTTTGCCCTCCGTTAGGTATAAAAACAATCAGCGGATCGGCTTCTCGTGGCTTAAAAGGACAGCAGAGGGGAGAAGCTGGAAATGTATAATGAGGGTGCTAATGTAATTTACACGCTCATTATACATGGGCTGCTACAGGATAAGGTTCTGAGACTACTAAACAGGTATTATCCTCCCATCCAAAAAGGGACAATATACTTTGTCAATGCAAACGGAAGGGATTCACCATGAATACGCTTTTTAAAATGTGGATTTTAATCACAAACATATTCTTGATTTGATACTTTCTTTAAATTTACAAAGCACTGAAGTCTGTATTCAGACATGGCATGATTACCACCAATGTAGAAGAATAAACTTCTAACTTATTCCCATGGAAGAAAATGGGACCTTCTGTCCTTTTTTATTCTTTACACTTTGTAGCAATAGACCACCTTCTCCTTAAACCTAATCCATTGAAAGACTCACCCAATTTTTTTCTCCACTGTGAATGATTTGTAAATAATCCCCAGAAATGTCCCATCCTCTCATGGGATCCAGCCAAACTTACCATTCTTCTGCCCGGGGCTCCTCCGCTCCTCCTCAGAGATGGGCAGCGCCGTGTGGCTGTGGTTCTTACATGATCCTCCCTCACTAAAGATAACCACCGCTGCTCAGAATTCCAGGCTGAGTCTCATCAAAGTTTAATGTTTGCCTTAAGGTGCTGTATTACCTATTCTAGATCCTCACATGGACCAGAGGCCTTGTTTGTTTCCACAGACAAAAAGTGAGTTGAAAACAAAAAAGCCATCAACAAAATATGGGGTTGAGAGTAGAAAATTATTTTAAAAAAGTGATGGGCATTCACTCATTTGAAGCTACCGTCAGCCAAGGTTCTTGAAATTTTGGGAGAAAATAAATAATTAGGGACTTTCACAGACTGACTGTACGAGGGAAAGTGAAGGGTAGCATTTTCTCAAATTATTTAGCACCTCAGTGACAGGAGAGCAGGGAATCTGAGCTGAGCGCTCTGAGGCTCTGTCCAGCTCACATGTCAGCGTAGTGCTGGAGCTGGTGTTCTGTTTTGTCATGTTTAATCTTTGACATACTGACCAGTCAAGATTGAAATCTTTTTGCTTTTGTTTTTTCTAAATCAGGAGAGGTTTGAGGTGGCCTGTTTTAGAAGAAGCCTGTTTTAGAAGTGTAAAGTTTAAAAAAAGGCATTGTAAAGATATTCAAGGAATTGTGTCATTTCTAACTTTAAAAAAAAAAGTAGCCTAAAAGTAATTTGATCATTTGATTGGACATTAGAAAAAAAAATCTCCAAGATTTGTTCAAATAAGAGCTGTCTGTATCAGACAGACTTGTTTATTTTTTCTCACTGAGGATAATCAGGATCCTGAGGAGTCGCCGCTGTTGTGTCTTCAGTCCTGAATTAGAGGAGGCCTTTATTCTTATCACAGAGCACATATCAAGGATCTTACATTTGGGTAATTACCTTAAAATAGTTAGCCATGATTTTTGAGTGGATGTAGCTCCAAATTACAGATTCCCAGCTGAGCGTAATGTGCATGTAGAGAACATCCTTTATTTTTGGATCGTCCTTGCCTTCCCTAATTTTAGGTCTCCCTCAGGGCTGCGTTTGTGTTTCCTTTGGCACCACTGCCACCACTTCATGCTGCACTTACAAGGACCACGGAAGCATGTCCATCAATAGTTTTATTAAACATTTGTAAACAATGTAACCGTCACAGAAGAAGCTAAATCTGAGGACATGAGGAAAAAAAGAAAATGAAGCCAGACGGTAAATTGCAGAAACTGCCTATCATACACAGAGTTTAGATGCTCGGTCACTAATTTGAGGAATGGGACAGTAAGTTGGAAAGTTTCACCATCTTAAGAGTTAAAGAGCAAATTAAATGTGACCAGTGTGTCAGCTTCGGTTTGGTTATTTTGTAACCTTTAAAACAACTGGTCAAAATGCTGTCCCTGAACTCAACTTTACATTGAGAATAAAAAGCAGAATTCATCTCATACACATTATATTTACCAGAGTACCAAAAAGACTTAAAACATCATTTTACCAGCTGTTAACGTGCTTTCCACAAGGAGGCAGATTAGAATTATAAACCATATAAATATAAAAACAAAGGTAATTAAAAGGTGTGATTTAATTAAGGTAACAGGAAATAAAAATAAGATGTCAAGGATTATTTTGGTGTTTCAGTTTAGCAAAAAAAGAAAAGACAAAACATTTAAAAAAACATTTAAGGAAGTAAATATGAAAGTAAATATAAAGAGATTATTGATCAAGTCAGGTTTACAGGCACATCTATATGCAGCACCAAAGATTTAGCTCTGGAAGGCTGAATCAGCCAGAAGGCTCACAGCGGCTTTAAAAAGGTACAGCAGGACACACTAAGGAGGTTCCTCTGGTTAACACGTCTCTGACCATCAAACTCCTGTTTGGCAAGAACTGAGAATTACACGCCGCCCGATAATAATTTTCAATACATTTTCAATACTTCAATTTCAATTTTCAATACTTTCCCCATGTGTAATTTGGAGGAAAAGCTACTATCTGAGGGAAGGGCTGTAGCCCCGGTGGTGCAGCACTGTTGAGTTTAGTGTTGGACAACAGACTGGACGGAATCCACTGGGGAAAAAAAAGAGTGAATTATTGTGTAGTACGTCCAGATAAAGGACCATCTTGGCCTGCATCCCCTGACCCAGGGGCTGAATAATGCTGTGGGATTAAAGCTTGTCATTTTCTGCCCACTGCATATGCTTCGTTCACAAAGATTTTACACAACACACCCCTCCGTGTATATACACGCACTTCCTTGCATTCTTCCCTTTTTTACATTTACGGAGATGTTAGGGTTAACTGGACAACTGGGAATCTACACCACCCACTTACAGAACACCTGGCTTTTCTGGCACACATGTACATGGATCTTTCCTACTTTTTCCCTTCATGTCTCAGCCTTTGTCTAAACTGTAGATACTTTTGGGCGAGCGCACTGAGCTTAGTGCTTAGTGTTTAAAACTAAACGCGAAATAAAACTGGTATAAATCAGACAGCTGAACACTCCAGCGTTGCTCTCCACCTCCTGTCCCCTTTCTATTTTGTGTGTTTTGGTTGTTTTGTTTTTTTTGTGGTTTAGATTGGTACGCTTCTCTTAAAAACGCGTTAATACTTTCTGATCCGTGTAGCCCGGGTCCGGCTCTAGTGATGCGCTTTCTTCAGATGGCAGGTGCAGACCGGCTGGCTGGAGCTGGGGCTGTGGCTCTGCTGGGCCTCCTCCCGGGGCTTCACCTGCTCTTTGTACTTGGACTCCTCTCTCCGCTTTTCCACCTCCTCCGCGTCTCGGACCTTTCTGACCTCCTGACGGGGCGAGGACCGGACCTCCCGGCCCCGCTCTCCGACCAGAGCCTTGGAAGGATTGCGCAGGTGCTTGGGGGAGGCCATGCTCTGAGTCTGGACCCTCTTGACGTGGTCCACCGCGTACGGCCTCTCCTGGAGCTCGCCGGAGTTTTTGCGGCCGCCGTTTTTGCCGGCCGGGTGTTTCCTGGCCGGATGGGGCGGGGGCTTGTAGGCCTCCAGCTTGCGCTTGTGACTCATGGCCGAGGCGCAGCAGATGATGAAGACCATGACGATGAGAAGGGAGGTCACGACGATGATGATGAGCAGGTTCTCCTGCAGGAAGTCCACCACCCGGCTCAGGACGAAGTCCTTCAGGCGGATCATGGTGGTGGTGATGCTGTTGGTGAGGGTGGGGGGCTCGGTGGCCGCGCTGACGGGAACGGGCGCGCGGGTGGAGAAGGAGATGGGGAAAAGGAGCTCCAGTTCGGCCTCATCGCCGCTGCCATCCACAGATACGTTGTAGAAGAGAGGGCTGGAGCGGGACAGGCCACAGCACAGCCACAGCACAGCCGCACCGAGGACCCGCACAGACAAGTGGGACTTCATCTTCCCTCGCCAGTTCTGCAAAAAACAGCACAAGGAGGTTTTTCCCTTTGGAGAACGATGGAAACAGATTAACTTATAGACTCAACTCGAAAAACAATCATGTTTCTTGTCAGTTTTTTATGAAAAATCTGCCGGTTAATGCATCAGATCCATTCATATGTAATAAACAGAAGTTCCAACTTAATATCCACCCAAAAACAAAGAATATAGCCTTTCTATCCATCTCGACTCTGATTCGTCTGGGTTTTCTGCCTCTCCTGCTCTTGCACCAGATCTATTTTAGCAGGCAGAGTAGCCATTACTTATTTGGGGTGGAGACAGCTAGCTTGGTGCCGAAGGCCTTATAATTTGTAAAGTAGAGGGAGGCCACCCATCCACCACACCAAAGCCAGGAGGAAACTACAGTCCAAAGAGAGCGCAGAGGCGTGGGAGACCTGCGGCTGTGGTCTCTATATTTACACCGGGCAGCTGCTGCCGGGCACCCGCCCACAGCCGCACCGACCTGCTGGGGTTATTTCTCTTTCCAGGGAAACCTGCATTTGCTTGCCGTACATCTGACTGCATAAACTTCCTAAGCCACATTTTCTCAGTTATCCTCCTCCCAGCCCTTCTTCTGACAGAAAGCTGAAACCAGAGTCTTCTACCTTTATAAACCTGTTTGGGTATTAACACCGTGTGTAATTACACAACGTCGAGCTGTAAAAACAAGCTTGTAATCAGCCTCATAGTGAACCTGCTCTGGTTTACATTTTACAGCGTGAACGCTCGGCTCCTTGTGTGGTCGACATACAGCGTGTATTCTGCTACACCACACAGTGGGCAGAGTCCTCATCCTTGGACGCACAGCTATTGGAGACCATTGCCCACCAGGTCCCTGTAATTACAGCTAAAATTACATTTCCTGTACTGATTTCGCCGTCCAGTTGAGATTGCAACTCATTAGGATTTAGATGTGCGTGATTAATCCATTTCAACCAAACCAAGTCGTTTCATTCTTCTTATCCTAAGCATTTCTTCTCCTTATGCACATCAAATAGAATTCCTCAGGATGTGCTATGTTAGATCTAGAGCTTCTACAGATTTACATTGTACATGGAACTGCATCACTTTTTTAAATGTTGCAAACAGGTTTTTTAAGCAAGAATTTAAAAGAAAGCAAGTTTGGGGCATTCACAGTATCAATGTGTGGGAATATTTTAACATTCTTCTCATGTTGGCAAGATACAGTCCATTTGTAGAAATTTGATATTTGTGAAATTGTACTGCATTCATAAAGCAAACAGAAGCTGCATCTGAAAACTACATTGAAAATGTCCTCTTAAATGAATCATCATGTAGAGTATTGCCATCCCTGACTGCATCAGATGGATTCTTTATTACAGCACTGTCACTTTAAATACTCAGCAGTATAAATTGTTATTCATTACAGGACTTTTGAATGGAAAAATCTGTTCTATAAACACAAAAACAGATTGTTAAATCACTATCACTGAAAGTACAGCTGATAATCTTTGGAGAAATGTTTCATAGGATGGAACAGGAGGAAAAATTTACAAAGATTTGCAAATCCAAAATTTCCTGTTTAAATATGACTAAAACATAAGTGATTCGTGATAAACTAAATGTACATTGTCAAAAGTAATGTGATTAATCTACTGACATGAGTTAAATGTTTGATGGTAAAAAAAAATCTTGAGTAGAGTTTTGAATTGAATAAAAACGCTGGAGCAAAGGTTTACATTAAATAGAAATGCTCTGAAATAGATTATCTACATATAAAAACAATCAAAACATTGAAATAATCGACCCCCCTGACCATCTTCTTTCATCAAACTCATCACAAGTACATGAGTTCCCAGTAGACTAAACCATTTACTCACAGTCTGCTCCCCGTCGCGTCTTCTGAGCTGCAGGATGGAGTGACGATGACTGCAGGAGGAAGAAATGAGACGGCAACAAGAGGAAAGGGAGAGTGAGAATTTCCGAGCATTTGCCCTCCCTGTTAAGTCACACTGACTTTTTTTTCACGGCAGCAGAAAGCCTTCCAGCAAACTGATGCCCAGCCCTTTTTTTTTTTTTTTTTTTTACCTCAAAGTATCCCCTCCTTATTTAACTTATCTTCATAATGGAGACAGGGATCCTACCCAGTTTAACTTTTAACGCCCCCCTTTTTTTGTTACAAAAAAGTATACAGTTTTGATACAAAGTCTGCAAAGTGATACTTCATGTTAAGATGATCTGATTTAAAAGATGCCTCTGAAAAAGCTATATTTTCATTAAAAGTATATTCACAAAAAATGTCAATTTAATTTCAGTTAAATGGGACTGGCGCAAACATGCTGCAGTAGGTGTATCAGTCCCATGTTTCAGGAGGAAAAAAAAAAAAGTTATTTCTGGGTTTGGCGGGGCGAGTCTCAAACAGTCTATGTCTCCCACTGAGTCCTCTCTAATTAGATCCATGTTGATTACAGCCTTACTCGACAAGGCAGTGCAGAGAAAGCACCAGTTTCATCCCAAAAATCACATGAACAGAAAGAGAGAAGAAGAAAAAAAAAAGCTTTTACAGACTTTTTTTCTGTGTTGAAAAATCAACCATAAATATGCAGGCAATCTAAAATTAAAGGGAGAAAAAAAAAATAGGTCAGCAGGGTTTTTTGTCCCCTTGACTAACAATTTACACAAAAGTTGCAAATGATTTAGTTAAATGAGGTCTGAATTACTGTGGCATTTTTGGAAATAATCCCATGACATGTACATGTGCTCCCCTGTATGTTAAAAAGCTAGTGAATCAATTACGTGTTTTGAGGGCAGAAACTGATTCCACTTGAAAGGAAAGGCAGAAAGTGTTAGCCATGCGTAATCAAGCCAAACACGATTTGATCTGGTCCACAGGTATTTAAGGGGCAGCCAAAGCCTGGAGACTACCTGCTTTGTGCCATTTGAACACTGGCCTTGAACGAGTCAGCAGGGTGTAGGGTACTTTACACCCTACACCCTGCTGCTGGTGCCACCCTGTGCGCAGACTAGTCTTAGTACACAGGTAAGAACAGGCTACCGTTTATTCTGTGTGAGCTGAGTCAGCAGAAGGCCGCGACTGACTTCTGACAAACAGTGGATATTTTCCAAGTCTGATCACATGAGAAATATGCAGCCCGAGACCCCCCCCCCCCCCCCCCCCAAAGCCGTCGCATTGAACTCAACACAAAAGAAACTCCAAAACACTGCAGAGTTCATTTTAAAAATTCTTTATTAATTTTTCTTATAATCAATGTTTGATACTTGAAGCAAGAATAATGAACAAAAATGCTGAGCAGACCTCCACGAGGCGTTCATCCTGGTTGGTTTTTGTCCGATTTTGTTTCTTGGTTTTCTTATGGAACAGAGGTTCTGCTTTTCTTAAGATGCATTATGGCAAGGTGCAAGGAACACAAACAGGGGAACATTTAAAACCCATCACCCATCCAAATACCCTCTTCAGCACAACCACGAAACAAAAATGAAAAAAAAAAAAAAGTCATGTTATTTACACGGCGTTCACTCAGTTTTCTAGACCTTAATTACAAACGTACATCTATCCTTCAGCTGCACATCTCGTCAACCTACACTGTCCCTTTGGATTGCTATCAGTCACTACTCTCCACAAAATTCTGCTCTCGTGCCAACAATGCTATTAAAACAAAAAAATTTAAAAAATTTAAAAAAACAGATGAAACCTCAAGTGGAAGTCTGAAATACAAAATACGGCAGTAGAATTTGTGTCAGACTCGCACTCAGATTTCCTGCCACCATTATTCCACTACTCAATGCTCAGAGTGCGTCTCGAGGTCACACTGTTTAACACGGCCCTGCGTTCAGCCGACAGATTATTGGTTTCACATCCATTTCTAAAGATGTTGTTATACCCGTACCAAGGTGGGAAATGCAAGCGGCTCAACGCCGACCAATAATGCTGCCTGCTGCACTGTGGCAGCGGTTGGCAGGACTCCCTCGTGTCTTTGAGCCCGGTGACAGACGGGGCTTTAGTGACGGCATGTTAGTACAAAGTATAGCACCTCAATGTGATTTTTATATTCAGGCACCTCTCAAGTCTTCCATTTAACTACACAAACTACTCACAGAACAGTCCCCAACACCAACTTTTCTTGGTCACTTCTATGGCACTTTTCAGGTCTTTACAGTGGTAACAATTGATGAAGGCAAACAACAGACCATTACCCGTCTCTGCTTCCCACTGGGAAACAAATCAAACATCAAAAAAAGAAAAAAAAAAAGATTTTTTACTGGATCAAACAGGTGGGAGGAGAAAATGGTTCCTGTATTTGTGTCAACTATACTGATTCAGGGCATGAAAGGGAGAGAAACATTAGAAAATTAAGATGTGGAATTGCTAAGGGGATACGAGCACAGCTGGAACAAGAAACAGGCTTAAATGAACAGAAGTAGCTTCTCTACTAAGCAGTGCTTCCAAATTAGAGGAAGGTTTGTGGCTTCTACTAAAAGTAACTTAACCCCTCGGATAAGACACCATACAGAAACATCCAGTCAGATGCCAAAAGGCCACAGATTCATGAGCCTTATATCCAGGAATCAGAGGCCTTTAAGGTCTAGCATGAACAGTTTCTGTAGGAGCCTCCGGCTTCATCACAAGATGGTTTCAAACAGTCGAGCTGGTGTGCGATTACTTGGCATCCTGTCATGTCAAATGCTGTACAGAAAATACACATCTGGGGAAGGATATGATGCAAAGCTAAAAATAAAAAGGGGGGGAAAAAATTGGGGGGAGGGAGGCTACTGCACCGAGGTTTGGCGACAACCCCTCAAAGACAAAAAAAAACATCTGCACAGCGATGTTTCCACATGCAGCACTTTAAATGTCACAACAGCCAGCCGACCGACCGTCACAGAGTCACTACAGCAGAGGGTTCACACACAAGAGGAAGCTGAGTCCCCCCTACCATACCTAAACAGCAAATAGTTTTAGTGGAATGTCATGTTTGATAAGTGCAGAGTGCATGTTAATGAAGCGGGTAGAGAGGGACACGCGTTCACATGGAATATCTCCAGTCAGAGTGACAGGAAGCCACAGATTTAGAGAGAAAAAGCTAAAAGTGGGCGTGGATGCGTGCGGCTTCAGTGTGGAGAAGCAAGAACTCATTTCCATCATGTTGCGTTTGGTGCTGGCTGTGGCAAACGGGAATGTTTCTACTGAAGAATTTGAAGTTTTTCTGAATAAATCTAATTGTTTATTTGACTTTGGCGTGCACAAGCAGTTAAAATCCCCCCCCCCCCCCCCCTCACGTACAGTCCGTTTAACTGTGTTTGGATTTTGAATATTCTCACCGACAGAAAATACTGTTATGGAGGTGTAAACAAAATCCTACATTTGGCAACATTTTCATTTTGGGACACGCCAACATGGAACACTGACACCCACTAAAAGACACATATGCAGATATACCGATGTTAATGGGGACTGCTGTTAACAATGGGCTTTTATTGGTCATTCTAAAATGAGAAGACTTAAGACCTGTTTATAGAAATAGGCAAATTAAAAGGCTGCCACAGAATAAAATTAACCGAGTCCTTTGAATTCAAAAAGAAGCAAATGTACTTCCTGCTAAATTTACCACATGTCCTCCTTATTCCACCTGTGTTAAACTGAGGGTTGGGGCCTGGTTTAAAAGAAGTTCATCTGGAATGTTGCTAGGGATTGTTGCTCGGCAGGACTGAGATCAAACACTGTCATTAAAAGGTAGGCAGTGATCTTTCCCGCCCCCCCAGACAATGGAACATCCTGAATTGTAGCGGGAAGGGGTAAAGGGGGTCCTTAAATTGCAATTTTGGACATTTGCTCTTCAAGTTTGATGATTCGCTTCTCCTGACTGCTGATCAGGTCCTTGAGGGATTTGATTTCTTTTAAGATCTCCTCCATCTTTGCTTCAGATTTCTGTAAGAGACAAGCGGAACTTGTTGGTTAACACTTTTGTTTAAAATGCAGTCGGAGTGCTACAAACAACTCCCGTAACATTTAAACAAACATCACAGATTAAGGCAAATCTCAGCAGCACACAATGTGGATTATTCCCTAAACAATGAAACCGAGAAGCATAACTGTATGCATAGTTTCCTAGTTCTCCGAGGGGTTAACATTTCCAACAGTGGTGCCCGGAGGCCTGTGATTACGGAGCAGAAAGGAGGAGCGTGGGCGGGTCCCAGGCGGGTGGCTGTGCTGTGGGTGAGGTACAGCAGGCGCCCAGACCACCGTGGACCCCTTACTTTGTGGCTCTCAGAGGGGCTGAGCTACATCTACAAACCACTTAGTGAAGACAGCCAGTTATTTGCAATCATTTTAACATCTTCAGAGTGTCTGCACAACACTATGGGAACTTGCTGCAAAGATGAAGCTAACAAAGAAGGGACCTCAGAATATTCTATATCCACAATTTCTTTTAAACGTGCCACTTTTAGGAGGGTAATCAGTTTGAATCTAAACCAACACTTTGACATGTCTACAGTTAGTCACTCTGTACTGACACGAAGTGGAGGGTTGGAATTAAGTGTAATTTAAATGACATTTATATAAGTCTCTTTTGGAAATATACTCACAATTGACGGAGTGGGGGAGGCCGGCTTGTTGGCAGGGCTCGAGTTCTCTGCGTTCTTGGTGACCTTGCTGTCCAAAATGTTCTTTTTGACCACCTTGAATTCACGGTTTTTGCCTGGGACATAACCGTTCTTGAGGGAGATGAGGATGGGGTCTCCATTCTTGCCCTCAAACCATTCCTCAGCCTCCAGGGCAGGGTCTGGTCCAGCCGTGTCAGGGTACAAGTCGTCCTGGAACAGATCCGACTAAGGGGGAAGGACAGAGTGACAAGCTGTGAGATTAAAGCGACTGCCAAAACTCAAGGCCTTTTTTTACAAAAATAGTAAATTAATAAAAATAAAAAATAGTAAGAAAGTTGTTCAATAAGCTGGCCAGAGGTCAAAGGCAAAGTGGCCAGCATGGGGACTCACCTTTCTGGGTACAGTCATCACAATAGGCTCACACTTTCTTTCATGCAGTTTATAGAACCTGGAAAGACAAATACAAACCTCTTATTTACAGTTCAGTGAATTATTCAACAGAAGTCTAGGTTACATTGTGCCTCCTGGTGGTGAAGTCTTGAAGGGATTCAGTGTTAATGGCCAAAATCAAAACTCAAAATCAGATCCTATGTCAACTTACCTTGCAATTTCACACTTATTGACATCAAGGCCCCTCTTGGGCATGTAGCCCATCCCCCTTTGGGGCTCCTTGGTGACAAAAGTGTTGAGGAAGTGAACATATGGAGCCTCGTCTGTGATTTCAAAGTAACGGATGCTGCTGTCCCCCTGAGGAGAAAGAAGGAAGTGTTATTTTACAGCTTTTATCCACTATTTTAATAGCTTTTTTCAAATGTAAGTTTAATTATTTAGGTTTAAGTTCAAGTTCTAACTGACAAACCTTTCCACAGAGATACACGACATTGGTGTCGGGGTCATAGAAGGGCAGGAGCACTCCATTGCTGGTGTCCATCTCATTAACAGTTATGGCCTCATCCATATTTTGCTGAAAACAATGATAAATCAGTCTCAAAGTCTTTTAAGTGCAACAAATAATGAAAAAGTATTCATATTCTCAAGGAGAGTCTAAATCAGATTATTTGGGCTGTTGGCACTTCTGAAGCTACTCACCGGGTTCCAGAGAGCCAGCTGCCTCTCACTCATACGACTGAAACCGGTGGTGAGGACGTTGCCATCAGAGAGGAAAATGGCCCTCATGGGTCGGGCCCCCTCATGTGCCTTCTCTTTCTCCTGTCAAGTACATTATCTAGGTCAGCGAGTCTGTGCACTACCAACACATTCACTGTTCTTCTTGAAGATATCCTAGGCGTTTCCTCTTTTTTCAGGGTGTTTCAACATTATTTGACCATCAGCAGATTGCTGCTTAAATTTCCTTACTTATTTCCATCCAATTTAAAGCGTCTCTGTACATGAGACCTGCACAGTTTGAAGAAAATAAAAACAAAAATCTCTGAACGGCAGATGCAAGACTAAAGAAAAGCGTCATTGAGGAAGCTGCTCACAGCAACGATGTCCTCCTTGCGGGGGTCGATGACGCGGATGGTCTTGTCCTTGCAGGCGGTGCAGATGAGGCTACCGTTGCGGTTCCAGCAGACGTTGTAAATGACATCAGGATGCATTTCATCCAGAGTGATCATGGCCTCACCAGTGCCCACGTTCCAGATGATTATCTGGTTGTCACAACCTGGCAACACAGGGAGGTAAATGGGAGCTGGTCAGCAGCACATCAAACTTGGATCACTTCTTTAAAAAAAAAAAATTATATATATATATATATTTTATGTCAGCCAGATTGCTGTTTTTTTTTTTTAACCGCATAGCCTGAGCCCACACCTGCACTAAGGAGGACGTTGCGTGCGGTTGGATGCCATGTGATGATGCCAACACGCTTTGAGTGACCCTCCAGCACCACCACAGGTTCAGACATGGAAGTGATGAGGCCATTCTCAGGAATCTGCCATACCTATGGAGAACAAAATATATCTGAAAGTAGGGAAAAACCCTTCAAAACAGACCATATTCACAGTCTAACCAAAGACTCCAAGTAACCACTTTGTCTCACATAAAAAATGTTTTAAAAAAAGGAGACGTTTCAGTTGTAGAGCTACTATGCAAATATTTTTTTTGTCAGTTACTCACAGAAACCTGGTGGGGGCAGCAGTGACCAAAATTCTCACATACCACCAATTTACAAGTAATACTCATTCTCAAATATTTCGTTTTCTCAATTGATTAATCGGGTCACCACCACTATTGCTCTGGAATCTGGGTGGGGGCACTTTGATATCTGGATCACATACTATAATGTAGATGGGCAAAACAGTTGCTACATACTAATGTTGGCAATTATGGGTCTGAAGACTCAATGGTTCAGTCAATGTTTATCTTTAGCTCTGAAAATCACTTAAGTGGTTAAATGAGCACAAAGAATAAGATTTTTTAACTAAACATAACATCAACTGTCCTACTATTCTACAGATTGCATCTTCCTCTTTACAAAGAATGTGTATTCACTTAGCAGATCCTTTAGGTTTATTAAATCGAAAGAAGCACCAAATCAGAAATGAAAGCCCAGTTTTCCCTCATTGTACATATCCCTACTGGAGTGTTGTGTGCACTGCTGTAACGGCCCACTCCTACCTTATCTAAACTAAACCTATCAAAAAAATGAGAACTATCAATGGTTCCTCTTTCTTTATGGCTTATGATTACATAAACATAAAATAAGTGCAGCATTGATTCAGAACAAGTTAAAACAGGAAGTTTGGACTTTCAGGTAAGGAAGTGGTAGAAAAAAAATCTCTGCCTTTCACAGCCCAAATAAGGACATGTGGAAGAAACTAAATACAGCCTCAAAAAAAGTCAGTGACCTCAGCTCAATAAACAGCTAAATCATTCCCCAGCTCTGATGCCTGCAACATGTATTTGAGCCTAATCTTATCCAAAGGGTGAGGCCTCCAACCATCCCTTGGTTACAACAGCCTGGGCTCTTGCAATAACAGTAATAGCACTCTCCTGTAACTTATTAATTAAAAGTGTGCACTGCCATTTTCTCCTAAACCAAGGAGTCTTTGATCATGTGCAAAGTGTGAAGCAACCCTTACCATCACTGTGCAGTCCTCAGAGCCGCTGGCAATGACCTGGTCATTGTGAGGGCACCACTCAATGTCCAACACAGGACCTGTGTGACCACATACTGTGGGGTAGGATTTGTCGATGCGTCCCGACTGTAAAGACAAACACAATAATAAGATTAGTCTTAGCCTGGTCCATGCTTTGAAACAAGACAATTACAGAATAATCCTAAACCCCGCCTTTAAAAAGAAAGTCTGGCACACGCCAACATGTAACAGATTTTTCCACTTTAAAACAATGAATGAATTCCATAAATTATACTGTATTTAATTCAAGGGATGCAAGGACTACAATTAATATTTACAAACAAATTTGATCTAAATCTCATGTATAAAAATAGTAAAAGAATCCTGACACACTCACACGGCAAAAAGCCATCCTAAGAGCAGGAGGAAAACATAATACACTATATATATTAACTTTACAGCCAAGGATACAGACTTATTCAGCTTTACATATACCTGGACTTTATGAATACAAATAACTAAGAGTGCAGATTGTCCAGTAGCCTTTACATGTGATTGACTGGACCGATGATGCTGTAACATACTATTTTATGGTAAAAATAGTTTGCTTTTAATATTTAGGTTGGTTGACCATTTTTTGCACATGCTTATCTCAAAGACATAGTTATGACTGATCCATTTGTATGTATTCATTACAGTATTTGCCTCAAACTATGGGACATGTGGAAATATGTTCTTGAAACATTGGTGCAATCGCTCTGTAAATAAATGTGCAAGTAAATACTGAGCACATTGTACTTTAAGCCAATATGGTGTTTCCCAATAGCTCAGTTACTGCATGATAAATTCATGGGACTGCTTTGACAAGCCCAATTCCAGATTAGCTGCAGTTTTAATTCAATATGAAGAGGGGCTTTGAAATGCACAGTGATTTGCAAGCGTCTTGGGGCACCCCTCTATCGGTTCGATGCTTGCACGATGCTTGTCTTCTCAAAACTGATCTATGAATAATCAGAACATAAAAAGCGCATCTGACTTAAACTTAACCGTTTGGCATCTGAAGGCATTTCCTTCCTAGCTGCCTGTCACAAAGATACACCATGTGTTCCACAGCACAGATATGCGCCACATGTGAAGTGTATTGAAAATCAATGGCACCTGGTTTAATGGAGGGATGAATCCTCCCCCAAGACCCAGGCCTCAACATTACTCAAGGAGTGTGGCGTTTAACGGAGAATGGGGAACGAAAAGGCAGAAAAAAATCCAAAGAAGAGCGTTAAGCTGTCCTTCAGAGCACCTGGAAAACTATTCCTAAAGACTTATGACAACGCTTGTCAAAAAAAAAAAATGTTCAGGCTGTCTTGGAGAACAAGTAGTCTTACCAGGAACTAATGTTGGAGTACATCTGACCTGTACCAGCCATTTTTTCCCCTTCCATTACTCAAGACTTCTGCACTTTCACTGTTTAATAGAAAAGGTACCTTTTCATTGCTTGGTGATAAACGGAAAGACAAAAGGTGGCAGTATGGAAACTAAATCACTTTCACTACACCCAAGTCAATGTTTTAATATTTTGCATATGCATATCCTACAGGCAAGAACTTTTGACCATTCACCCCATTTGTAATGCAATTTTATTTGTCCAAAAAGGGTAATTAACTGCTGAGTGGATGTCTTTCCTGATTTGACCATTTCCAGTGATACTTCTACTGCAAAAGTCCCTCCACAAAAATAACAAAATCCTGACTCACGGGATAACCCATCCAATGCGAAACTCCAGCCCAACAAGCAGCACACATTGTTGACATTAAACATGAAATATCTAATCTTCTTTCATGGCTTATTAAAAATCATAAGTAAGGAAAAGAATAAACAAATGCCAGAAGCTAGGGCATCAACCTTGGTTTGCCACACCATCACGCAGCCAAAACACAGGCTTACTGCTGCTACACAGATTAGGTTTAGCAGCTATTAGACCACCCATAATTAAAGAAAGTTACAAGCATACAGTAGATTCATGCCAGCTGACCAAGTTTTCCCGTTTAAAAACAGTCAATTTAAATCAAGCAATAATCCCTTTATATAACCTACATACACAAGCCAAAGGGTAAGACTGCAAATGAGTTTCTGGCATGTGCGCACACCGATGACCTCTGGTTGTTCAGGCACTTTGAGAAGGGGGAAGAAAAAGTCACATTTGTCTTTGACCCTTCTGAGCAGACAGAACCTGCCCTCTGCGTGGGGTGTTGACTTAGCAAACCTGTACCGTCGAGTCTTGGAGTGAACACAGACCAGGGTGTGTCTCGGACACCCAAATCCTACCACGTGGCCAAAGTGGATGATCTCATCTACTGAGACGTCCTGTGGCAGCAACTTCATATAAAATTTGACGCTTACATTTCCAGTTATGGATTCAGAGTACCACTATTTCACAGGAGCCCATTTATTACCAGGCAATGTGAGCATGAATACCAGGGCCGGTGGTCTAAGAGAAAAACAATGGGAGAAAAATAAAAACAGAAAAAAAAAGAAGTTTTAAATAAGTTTAGAACAACAATTCATAGTTATGTAATGGACTATTGTGTCGCAGTCACACTGAACACCCCACCCCTCAAGCCAGTCGCCCAATTTCCCACTGTTCATTTTCAGTGATTTTACCAACTTAAGGTTAATTCAGAATAAAAAAAAAAAATAGCCATGTGTATTCTACAGATACAGTTTCTGGTAAAGAAAAAAACAAAACAACCGTGAGGTAATGAGGGCAAAACATATCTTTGTACTATTTGACGACTACCTGGTTCTGGGTGTGCGACAGGAGAGGGATGGGCTGGATAGTCGCTCACATTATGCGTGATCAGCATGATAATCTCGACAAAAATAAGATGCTTGATTTAACTCCTGACCACTCATGTTACCCGAACATTTGACGCAGCTACCATTCTGCATTTGCAGATTCAATACATTTAATTTTCATTAATTTAATCTAACTGGGATTTTTAAGCCACCTCCGTCATTGAAAGTCAAGTTAATGTACAAATTGTGAATAACTTCTTGTCAAAATGGTTAGCAAGGGCTTCTTCACTGCGGCTCTTCCACTGGTTTCTATGCTTGAGGTGCAACAACAGTTCAACAACAAACCAACATCACTGTGCTGTATCTCAATGGCAAAGTGAAACGGCAGTCAGCCCAGTCTCAAAGTTCAGAACAGTTATGCGATTTAACGGCACAAAACAAAGCAGTGACTTCAAGTAAAGCCAATCTAATGTGTGGTGCATGGATAAGTCCCATCTGCTCTGTCCCCAGGACGCCAAATACAACACGCGTACGTATATCTACAATGAGGTCAATTCAATTTTTAAAAGTCATTTATCGCACAAAGGTCTCACAGAGCAGTGATGACTCTACACAATGTGCCAATATGCAATAAGACACCACTGCACAGGGGTTGTATTCAACTAACAGACAAATTTGTTCCGATACATAATTCAAGTGATCTTAGGGTCAACTTTCAGGAGTATACAAGAGTGAACAGAGTGTTGACATGAAAGCCGTGGAAATGAACACACCTGAAAACCAACCCAATCCAGAGTGCACGGTATGTGGACTTTGACACCATTGTCAACAGGCATCTAGGAGTTACCATCCAGTATCTGATAAGACGAGCATTATGAGAAAATTACACGCAATTAGAATTACAAGGAAGACGTGATGTCTGAATGGTCATTTCCTCATGTATGAAAGCATAGAAGATCCAATTAAAAGAATTACTGTCCACAATTTCCTGCAGGCAGCAGGAGCAGGATGCAAAGCAGGAAGGAAACGGACTCGGCCAGGTGTTACAACAGAAACAGTGTAAACAAGTCTGGCTAGGGCCAAACTAATCCGCTGGATGGTGATAATCTGGATCACGTTCAATCCAATTCAACTTTTTACAGATCTACAAAACTAAATCATTCCATCTGATCATTTAAATACCATCTGACAACTTCTGACATGTATGCAACAAAACTTAATCCATTTGAGTAAATCAACACTTATCAAACATTAAAGAATTCAAACGTGCACAAAAACTGAAACTTTCCTAAAGATTATAAAATCCAAAGTTAATATTTGGAAAACAGATTAAGATGAGTACCAAATTTTTATTTTTAGAAAAAAAAATGTTTTTGCGCGATTAGTTTAAAGTCACTAAATTAATCAGTGAACCACATAAAATGGTCAGTCCACTGCTGAGCCGTTATTCCACCATCAGTGTGACAATAGGACATGCATGTCTGAGACTAGCACGGTCACAATGGTTGGGAGAAAAAAAGAAAAAAGAAAAAAAAAGCTGGATGAACTTGTTTGACGGTTATGGAGGCGGGAGAGCAACAGATGAACTTAGAGAATTACCCCCTTTAAAACTCAATGTGGCTCAGAGAGGAAAAGTGGTCAGATTGGTTGTGGACAGCAACAAGCAAATGGGAAAAGTTTTTTCATTTTATTTAACACATTTTAAGTGAAATGTTTCAAGCCACTCAAACCAAGTCATCCTCTAGAAAATCTCCTTTAGTTTGAGACCTCTGCTTCAGAGTTTTTACAGATGGATGGAGCACCGAGGTCCAGACACAAAATTAAAATCAATTCAATAACAGAATGTCAGTGTTTGAGAAGTTTAGCTATAATACCATTTTTCTGAAAGCACGTTACTGCCTTTTAATCGGGCTCATCTACACTCAAGTAAAAGTTTTAATTTCCAACCAGTTTTGTTTTTTTGTTTTTTTAAGTGCCCATTTAATGATACGTTTGGAAAATTTTGAATTACTTTAAGTGGTTAAATCTAATATGAATGATGGCACACTGACAAACACAGAGTGCTCATTACAGTTTAGGAAAGGGGTCTGCAGATAACATACGGCTCATCATCAGAGAGCCTGGTCCTCTTTGCATTCCACACCTCAACCACTATGGTATGTGTGTAAATGAGCAAGGCGGCCTCAGCGGCGTCAAATGTAGCACGCACTGAGGCGTTAATAGCGTTTGTTCTTCAGACCCAGAAATTCCTTGTTGTGCGTAACAAGTGGATTTTGTGCTGAGCTTGCATGAGTGTGATTGATGCGTTACATAAACAAAGAGGAAGAGCAGAAATATGTAGCTATAAACACAGAAACATTAGATGACATTGACAGGTGAAGCAGAAACTACTAAATAAATCGTCTGAATCACTACGAGGTCATCAGTAGATCGGGGGGGGACAAAAAACAGAACAAAAAAAACAATATTTCAACTGTGAATATGGGGCCATAGTTTGAACATCTGGACAAGTCAAAATATACAACTTTCTTTAATGTTTGAATTCAGCAGATAGTCTTGGCAGGCTTTCTTACCCCTTTTCCAAGCAAAACTTAAATGTTGATTAACCTTAAAAACCAGTGTTGGAGCCCAGTGGACAAGACTTCAAGTAAAAAGGTCAATTGCACAAAGACCGTTTATCATGATGTGCTGAAAACGTTCCAAGATAAAAACCAAATAGCTGGGCATAGCCTAAATCCAAGATTTCATATGAAATCCAACACATGACCAGATAAGCTTGCCATTACTGATTCAGTCCAGGTGGTCACCTGCTTTAAAAAAACAACAACAAAAAAACATGCGACCATGTGACCAGTGAATAATCTAAATAAGAAATTTTATTTGCTTTAATCTTGAATAGTTATACATTAAAACAAAAGGCTTTGTTGTGCATTCCCCACTTGAAAAAATCTAAACTTTTAGTAAATGCAAGTATGATACAAGTCTGCTTGATGTGCGGCAGGAGAGACCCAGTTATGACCAACTAAACTAAACCGAGCAGCAAAAAAAATGATATCCACAGAAACCAGCCTATAGTTGAAAGGAAATAGATTTCCAGGAAGAATAACTGACAAAATAAATCGAAGCACTCAGTCTGAATGTCCTAGCTACCTAACATATCCACAGCTACACAACATTCCTTTTAGAGGAATGTCTAAAGCGTAGAAAACAGCCAGTTGCATAGCAACACATACAACTACAGAAAATGAGGTGATGGATACAAAGCACAACAGTGAAACATAAGGGGAAAAAAATTGTATGAACGTTCCCTCAAGGCTACAGAGGACATACTTTTCATTCACACAAGAGGCCTGCACACTTCCTTTCCTTGCAGCTCCACATGTGATCCACACATGCAAACTAAAGGGTCTTCAATGCATACTGTCCAGGGCTGCTCAGAGCTCCATGGAAATTTCCACTTTTACAAGTCACTGCGTCTGTATGGTTGACGCAAACAGCTGAGGCAGTACCATCAGAAATCCTGTCCTAACTGGAATTTTAAGATTTATTGGGCTGGGACAATACAGGCCGAGTGTGAACCTGAGCAATAAATAACTGAGCTTTGGCAAACATACATGATCAGACGTGTACTTGAGGATACACCAGAGTACAATCCATGTGTGGCATACACAGTATCATGTTTCCACACACCCCCAGTTCAAATCAACCCAAGCTAAATGCTAATCTGAAGACAAACAGAAAAGCTCTTTAGACAAACAACTCGAACCTCATTAAAGTCAGTGGGCCAAGTAGCTCTGTGTAAATTGAATGCAATTTGCATTATACAGGCATTTTGTCAACAGATCAATGTCTCCATTTAAACCACACCTTTTTGCAAAACGGATGCTGGCTAAAAACTACATTATAACTTCTCCAAATACGTTTGTTTTTTTATGTACATGCCCAAAACATGCTGCACTTTATATTCTTAGCAGTCTTATGCACCTGCAGGCAGTTTGCAAGAATACTTTTCTTTTGCAGAACTAAAATATCAGATGGTTTAGCAAATATCCAGGATAAAATAAAAAGCATACAATTTTGTCTAAGATTCAAAATGCTAAATTACATAGATCAATACTGAAATTATTATCAGCCAAATAAAACAGTTATTCAAATGTCATGGATACAGCGAGTGACTGATAAAATCATCTGACTTCAACCTAATTCTCTCATTTTGGCCGCTCTTCATTCTTCAGCCTATCCCAGAATTCAGCGTACAGACACTGTATGAGGCAGCCAATGGCAGGGCAGAGAGGAAATGGTCTTGGAAGGCTGTCAGACAGGGAGCAGTGAATGACCATATATGGTAAAATCTGCAGTCAGCAGGAATGAGTGGCAGAGGCAGAGGTAACCGAGCAGTATAGAGGCCTTTAAAATGAAAAGTAAAGCATGGGGAGAGGCCCTGGATATCACACAGCCAGAGTCTGAAAAACCAGAAGGTAGCTCAGTTAGCAGCAGAGTGGGTGTATAAAAAGGGGGCGACATGTGACTGTGCACACGCCCTTAAGCCAACGGAGAGAACAGGATGAATGAAGAAATGAACCAGTTCATTTAAAAAACACAAACAACATTTGTTCATCCCTTTCCTGTGGCAGCACTGGACACACCGATTAGAAAAGAAAGCTGCTGAATAAATGAGTATTTTCATAAACTTAAGCCTGCAGAAAAGTAATTTGTAAGGGAGTATGTATCACACTTTGACACTTTTTTTATGCAAAAGAAGCAGAGAAGAATCAGCAATTTTTCATCAAATACTGGCTTACTGCCATTTTACTCCCACAACTTCCTTCATATGGAAATTAGCGAATAAATTAGCTCCCAGCCAGCTAAGAATGAGAAAAGGGAGATTGAAAGCATGAGGGAAGAGGATGACATGCGTTTGGCTGGACATCTGATCCTCAATCTATGCATCCTTGTCTTCAGACAAGGGAAAGCAACAATATTCATGGCTGTGCTGAGTCAGGTCGGCCTGCTTCACTAACCCACATCCCAGTGAATCACGCTAAGTCACCCCCATCAGTTGACTGCTCACAAAGCAGCTCAGACCTTAGGTTTGGCAACACACCCACCATAATGTTAGGAAACTCTAGCAGATCTCTCCATTGCCAAAAAGGAAGAGTAAAAGCCAACACATAATTTAGCGTTTTATGCACTGTATACATGCAACAAAGACCATGCACAGTTGCATATTGCTTAATTGTGAAGTGGGAAGGAGAATTATCTCACTTCTGCCTCCCCCCACTATAGTGTGGTTATGACAAAGGACTGCTATGAGGGGAAAGTGTAGGACAAAGGCCCTAAGCAGCTGGCTGCCCACAGAGAGCAGGAACACAGTACAGGCAGATGGGTTAGCCGGACAGATGCACCCTCATATTAGGAAGGGGAAGGGGTGAAGGGTAGAGAAACTGGGGGAGGTGTGCCTTAATCAAAAGAAAAGGAATCCAACATTGATTTAAATCACTGTTGGTCATGCTCACTTTTACCCATGCAGTTATGCCTGGAAAAAAATTATATAAGAGGCATCATCATACTTTCTTCTTAAAATGTATTTGACAGAGCTTCAGTAGCTTCAGCACACAAAGAACAACCCAGTACTGCAAATCTTCTCCACTGCAGTGTCAAACTCTTTGCAGGAACAGACTTGTCCCACTTCTCAGACCTGAATTGCCAAGCTCAAGCCCAGATTTCCAGATGAACATGCCGAGTCAAAAATTCATCAGAGCAAGCTATGGATGGATGTTAGAATTAAAAAGGGAAAAGTAGAATGCTATCTAATAAGGTGAAAAACTGGTTTAGTGGCGGAACAAAAGGAACAAGATAAGTCTGACGGGACTGCCTCGAGGAAGGCTTAAAGGATGGGTCTGTCAGGCCTGCCAACATATGTCGGACAATCCAAAAATGAAGGTTTGTCTCATTTCTCACTTAAGGAAGTTGCCTGAGTTTTTTTATGCACATGAGAACCTTGCTATCCTGCAGCAGGATCCTCCTTTTACTTCAGTCATAAAAGTAGAATTTGTTCAAAGTACTGTACTGGGACATGGCAAGCAGAGGGCAGCTCACACACAGATAAGCACACAGAGCAGGAGGAGGAGTGTGGAAACGTCTACGTTTGCAGCCCACCTCCAGTACAAGCTCTGTATTTAATGAGGTGCCGAGAACTGCAAGCTGTGCGATGACAGGTCAAAGGATCAGATCCCCTATGCTGGAGCCATCTCGTATGACAAGTGGTGTACACTAATTACAGACCGAGAGAGGATCTGTCAACAGCATTGCACTGCTTGTGTCGCTCACAGTGTTACAATCTGCCACTTGGCCATAGCGGGGCCCTGCAAAAAGGAAACAACCGGCAAACAACTGGCCATTGCATCCTGGAGCTTTCTAAGGGAAATTGAGGCAATTCTTAAACTGAATCCAACTTCTGCTGCAAATAATGTTACCTCTTTTTGACAGCAGGGTTCTAACAAAAGGGAGGCATGCTGCAATACCTCAAGCATGTTTACAGCAAAACCATTTTCAAATGCAATCTCACCCAAGCCATGAGTAAATCTGTGGACTGATTCCTTATAAGGAAGAAAGACTAAAGAGAAGGTTGGCTTTAGAGCTTTGGAGTAGTTTTTCTTCTGCACGTGCGGGTGTGTGAAACAGCTGCTGGTAAACATTAATCCCAGAGTACATAGACATGAGGAGTCAGCAGTACTGCTTCTTCAGAGCACTTTTTTTAAAAGTTCAACTTTATATTGCCATCCACGTCAAACAAACAACCCCCCAAAAAAAAAATAATAATAATAATAAAGCAGGCTTGCACACCTTGTTTCTTTCATTCATTTGTCTTAAAGGCAAGCTCTGGTGCTTTGCCGACACAAAGGAGTGCTTATGACGCAATGGCATCCATTACAGAAAAAAAAAAGAAAAAAAAGAAGAAGAACTCACCTTGTGAAGGGGGAGAACGAGGAAAGCTCCACCGCCGCTGGCCTCAATAATGATGGCAACAAACTTGGGGTTGACTGCACAGAAGGCGCTGTCCCATGTGACCCTTGAAACCCGGATATCATCGTAGCATTGGTCATTCTTCACGGCCTGGCCAAAGACGTGACGGAATTTGCTCTGTCGTACAACTCGTCTCATATCTGCAGAGAGCGGATAGAGATCAATCCAACAATTTTTGGCCTGGAAATGAGTGTTAAGGTATACATTACTGAGGTGAGCGAAAACGAATTTATCACCAGTAAAAATAGAAAATTAGATGGTTTATGGGAAACGGACAACTTGATAGCATGAGGCACTTAATCCACAAAATGATTCATTATCCAGAACATGCCACATTTTCCGTTGTTTTTGGCCATCACAAAACATTGGAAATTTCAATATACGGCTTAATACAAGTTTTTCTATACAATATTAATGAGGCTTTTTATCTTGAAGAAAAGATGATGAGGCTGCCATTATAGCACAGTTGAATCTATCCATTCTTTAAGAGTTACTTATAAGACCAAGATCCACGGTGCTATGATCTGTTGTCGGGTAAGAAGCCGTAAGTTTCTTAATACAACATATCCAGATTCAGATCAGATTCCTTAAGACGAAGATGAAAACAAACCTCCACATCAAACTGTTTTCATAATGCATTTTTTTCCTCATACATCATTGTGCCATATCTTAAAGAGAAATTGAACATGAATAGAGAGAGCCACCTCCAGGGGAGGATGGGACATCTAAACAAAAACAGACTTTGTGGTTGGTTCATTGAAAATCCTCACCAAGACAACAATCTGCTGACAAGAGTGCTTTGGATAAAACAAGCCCATTCAATCCCTAAATTCCACTTGCAATAACAGGCCACTTACAGGGATCTTTCAAAACCTTCCACATAGACGCAGGACGTGTTTTGGAAGTCCTCCACTGTATGTGTATACTAGTGTTTATGTGGGCTAAAGGCAATTTGCAACACATAGAGAAGAGGTTCATCCTGTTGGAGGGGTAGGAGTGTCCCAACAGCTCAATTCTTCCATAAAGCAACAGCAATGTCATACGTGACCACTTTGACAAGCAACCAGACAGACTTTTTTGCCAATCCCCAACACACACAACCTATGAATTAAAAAAGTTGAAGTTAGACAGGTTGCCTTTACATCAATTCATTAAACATAACCAAGGCACTCAGCCTGGTCAGGGGGAAAAACACACTTGTTTGCAAATAAAACCTACAGCCTCTACCCATTTAGTCAGGGAGTCTGCAGGTTTTTCAGCTGACCAATAACGTGAAGAGAAGGGGGTTGAGTAGCGTTCAAGATGGTTAAATACAAATACCTCCACTCATGTTCCTAAAATATGAAAATCCCATTTTAAGAGTGGCTTAATTTATTTTTACATTGTGTGTGTGCACAGTAAAGCAAATATTCTTATATCAAGTAGTAGATAAAACATATCACTGGATACTTTGTCCAGAAAAATAAATGGGGATGCCAACTTTTCTGCAAGGTGAAATTCATATCTGGGTTATTTACACAATATAAATCATAACAATACTGTATTGTTAAGGGCCTTTAACAATCACCACACTGGAACCACGGAGGCAGGCTGTGTCGCTTTTAAACAGCAGCTGTAATTTATGGGATGACACACATCCCAGAAAATAATAGTCAACAAAATTAGACATGGCGAGAAAGTCAGTTCAAATGACTCAACTACTACTGAAAAGCAGTAACTTAATATTCATGTTCTCAATGACTTGATGTCATATTGGCGTGATCGTTGTGCAACACTGGTTCCACTTCCTCATACACCAGAAATATACAGACACTTGTGTAAGTTCTGCTGCCTCAGTCCCATACACAAGCACCAAGAGCATTTAGAAAATGTCTAACAATGGGACTTTATCCATGACAGATTTCACCTCAGCAGTCATGACAACTTCCAGCTGCACTTGTGTCTGCTGAGAAAAATAACCAGTCTAAAAATAAAGAGGTGGAACATTATCCACTTGGTAGCATTCATACGTTTACATCTTTGCAGCCAGTCCTGAAAAGCAGATTCTTTTCAACCCCATCCTATTCCGTCACAATACAGATTGTATAAAAAGGAGCTCATCTGAAAAGAGGTAAACCTGCAGAAAATATTTTTTGCTTCTCTATTAAGTGGTATCTAAAAAATAATCCCAACATCTGCAGATGCGTCATGGCAAGTATGGTGAAAAGGTGATAATGAAAAATGTGGACCACTTCATGTTCACTGTTGAGGTCACCGAGCTAAACCATGGAGGGTTTCCATCAAATATTTACTTCACACTCAGGCCGACTGCTGCCTTCCATTAAACCAAGGGGAAATTGTTCTGCTCTGACATAATACTGCAAAACAGCTAGAGAGCGGAAACAAGAGAAAAAGGGAGCTTATCAAGAGCTCATGTTTAGCCAGCGTGGCAGAATGCCATCTTTTTTAACATCTGTTATTACAGTAAGAACAAACACTTTCAGTCACTTGATCCAAGACGCATCTCCATGCAACTCTACACCCATACTTGATGAGGACCACTTTCCAAGACAGCATAAATGTCATTTTTGATGCTGCATAACAAAGTCCAAAAGGTCCCACACATTCAACTAAAGATATGAAAAACCTTTTGGAAAAAAAAAAAAAAAAATCTGATTTGAGCGCAGACATTCATTTTAGAGCACAACTTCAATTACATTAATGCTGCCTACACCTGCCACATCCAGTTATGTTCACACATTCCAATTAAAAACACAGGCCACCTCATTCTGTCAACAGCAGTTTTCTGCGGAGGACAGACGCATTCATTTCCCTAACCTGATAAAGATGCAGCAGTGCTTATAAGTCAACAATGACATTTACTAACCAACTTGAATTCACATTTAAGACTTTAAGGTTTCTGTATTACGTATAAATTAGATGATGGCTTCTATCCCTTAGGGCTCAGTAACATCAGAAAGACAATAGCCTTTCCTGAACAGTGGATAAACCCTCAAAACAAGCTTTTATAAAACTATAATTTTGGTAACAACCATTTGAATGGTTTTCAGTTTTGCCCCTTTGCTGGGTTGTAAAATTTGTCCTTGATCCGTGCTCCATTGTGCATTTGGCAAAAAAGATGCAACATAACAAAGATCCAAGCCACAAATCAGGATAAGCTGATAATAAAAAGGAGGGGCAGCAGAAAGAGCAGAGCAGTTGCTAAACGGCCTGCTTCTACATAAGAGAATAGCATAACCCTCAACTCAAACACTGTCAGGGCCTCAGCTACCAGCTAATACATTTGTGAACTTCACCACAGTCTAACAAACGTCTAGCATGCACAAATTTAACTAAGGGGAAAGAAAAAAAAAAAAGAAAAAAGAAAACGTGTGAAGATCAATATTTCCTTTTTGTGGTTCTTTCTTCTAAATGCAATATTGCCAGGCACAGCCAAGCTCCTCCACGAATAGTCAATGTTGCCAACCACCAGTAGCAACTTCACCACCTTCAACACACATGCTCATTCTCAGAGTCGCTTTTAGTACCGACATAAATATCAAATACACTTATTTTCACACAAAGTTATACAGAAATTGTAGTCCAACTCAGCCAAGAGGACAACACCAAATCATGTTGTTGAAGATAAATGCTGGTTGCCAAAGAGGTGCCAATACTTTTAGGCCCCAAAGGCGCTAAGGCTAATCATGCTTCTGTCAGTGGTGCAAAAGGATTTTTAAGAATTTGGTGTTACAGCTGGATAATATGGCAAGAATCTGGGAGAAGGCATTGAGTGTATGACAGTTTATAACTAAAGTTTTTGTCGGTGCAGTCCCCCCCCCCCCCCCCACACATTGTGAGGCGTGCCACCCCTCTCCCCACCACACAAGCGAGTGATATAGCTCAACACGGTGGCTCTACTTTGGCTTTTGTCATACAGACCGCATGAGACACCACCTAAATCCCCTTCCTGAAACCAAGGCCGCGGACCACTATTGTAATCAGATTCCAGCTACATTCCAGAAATCGTCCCATAACAATAAGATAAGGTTGCAGTTTTTCAACCTCTACCCAATCCTGAGTGACCAGGCGATACGCCATTTGAAGACAACATGCAACGTGTAAAGGCCTTGAGCCTACCCTCACAGGCCAAGCGGCTGGAAAAACGCACTGGGCAGGTTGCCAGATCCTCAGATACTTTGTCTTGCATATATACACAAAAAAAGCCAGTTCTTACACAGTCATTCCAACTTCCTCATTCCAAAACAGGAAAGACTGACGCCTTGGGCTCAGATATAAGAAACATGTCTGTATGTTGAGTGCAACGCTGACCATGCTGTCAGCTGCACTCCAAGATAAAACCTCTCTAAACACCACTTTCTTCATTGTGAGATTTATGACTAAATCTTACAATCCTTATCCTACTTCTAGTCCCCAATTAACAGGGATCTCAAAAGAAAGACAAAAAAACATATGGAAAGGTCTGTTCTTTTTTTCTAAACCATTTTTTTTAGTCCACATGCTTAAACAGAATATCACAAAATCCAAAACTGACTTTATGAATAAAAATAAAATAAAAAAATTGAGTTCAAAGCAGTCCTTGCCTCTTCCTGGTCAGCTACTCTCACCTCCCCCAAAGAAATACACAAAGCAGAGCCCCACTTAACAAGTCATGAGGCTAAAAACCCCTGGAGGAAATACTGTCATCTTGTTTGCACCTGCTAAATGCCACTGTTAAAAAACTTTTTTTTTTTTTTTTTTTTTTAAAAAGGACATGCTTCTAAACAACTAGCTTAAGTTCTGAGGTTTTGGCAAATATACAAGATGATAACAAGCAGTTTGTGTTTTACTGAACACAGAGGAAACCAAGATGCCAATGTTTTTAAAATTGGCCTACAACAGTGGAATGTTTCCATGATCAGATTTAATTATGTATGCATATTGATAGGTGCAGGGGTGGATTACCCCCCCATTGTGTAAACAATTAGTACCGATTTAGCCATGTGATCCTCTTCATCTATACAGGCTGGGCCAGACAGAGAGCACACCGATACACTGAGCAGGTGGCTCTTAATGAGATGTTCCTTTCCACCTGTGCTTGTTGAAAGACTTCTGGCCATCTTGTTTGGGAAGAAAGAACTTTTTTTGTATGAAAGACAGAAAGTTAAATGAAGAAAAAACAACTTCCTCTGACAGGATTGGACAAAAACTAAGGTGTGTCAGACATGTTGAAAGCATGCAATCGCTGACTAACAGGCAAAGCACTTTGTCATATTTTAGTGATCGTTTTAAAACAACTGGTATAATACATCTTTTGTAATATTTATTCGTTTATGCATGTTAAAAATTAGATTAAAACTGACTACAACCGATCTTCTGCTTCAGATGGTAGGAACAAACACCCCCCCCCCCCCCTAACACCCCCCCTAACATCCCATGCTTAGTTTCCCAATGCTTCCTGACTCATTTCCCGAGTCCATCAAGTCACAGGAAAGCAGGCTAAACACTTGTGAGTCCCTTGTGCTGCAGCACAACATACAGATAATGGTTAACATATCCAAACACAGCTGTACTGTTGGCCCCCGGGTGTTCCTTCAGTCCTCACCTGCTTTGCAAAGGGGAACCCCTTCGGCTAACATGGGAACTGAGTAACACAGTTCACCACAGAGGTCAAATATGTAAAACAAGCTGCCCTCTTAGCACATTAACCACCGTCATTACAAGTCAAACAAACCCATTGTCACCAACAAGCAAATGCACCCTTGGTGGCGTTCAGAGGGACTATAGAGGACTACTTGGGACTTCATCCCAGCTCATTTCTTGATTCAAGTTACCATTCATTACTGCAGGGTGAGTCACCAAACTTCCTACCATCAAAAATTGTGGATCAATTTTCAATAATGCCACTATTCTGCATTTTTGTCATCTTTCGTTCACAGACCAAAGTCCAACAGAAAAGGGAAAGGCCAGTTAATTGGGTCAGCAACTTAATGATCCCATCATGACTCATTAATGAGGGCATCCATTTAATTCACAATGATTGTGGTCCAGAAGAAATGGCCATGATTATCTGAGAATTTCGAATTACAATGCAAGGCAGCTAACCTTAGGGGGGTAACAATGTGTTTATTATAAGTATTAGATTTTTTTTTTACAAAACTGACTAGTTTTAAAGCGACTACCATTGGGGAAAAAAGCCCCTAATTTTGTTAATCAGGAATCCATAACAGCGACACATCTCTCCGTTTGCCCTCACCGATTATGACTACCACAGGCGGATTATGAGTGATTCCATACCAACAATTCTCCACGTGTTATGACCCAGGAAGGACGGAGAGCCGGTGGAGGACGCAATAATGTGTGAAACTGGGAAATGCACCGTGAAATCAGCGACTGCTATGACCCTCTTCCCCCCATTATCCTTCATTCGGCTGCGTTAGTAGGTCACGTCTGAACCCCACATCTGGACGACTACCGAATAAATACCATTTCTATTAAGGTCCATGAAACTGAAGGAGTTAACCATTTGGATGTTTTCTATGTTGAAGCTATTGTTCAGTTTGAAGTGAATGCCAGGGGCCAGGGCGCGGTTGTGCCGACTGCACCTCCGTCTATGTGGATCTATCGTTTTGGAGATAAGTTTTCCTGTCGCACTACGGTTAGCTACCCCACCCCGCTCAATAACGAACAACAGCACATTTTGCCTGGCTAAAAAAATATTAGAACGAACAGAAAATATTACTTCAAAACTACGTTTTCGTTGGCCGCCGACAGGAAACGTCCCAACGCTGCCAGTTAATAGCCATTAAAGGCTAACGCTAGCTGGGAAACAGTTCGTTTTCTACAGAGTATCCTGATTCATTTTAGCTAGCGCATGCATTTTCCTGTCTGGACTGCTGTGGTTAGGTGGAGGAGCACAATTAACACTAGGACAGAAAGCACACAAAGCGCTTTCAAATAATCCGGCTCGTGTGCCACTTACCTTCCAAGATGAAATAAAAGTATTCCCGAAAACTGAATGATAGAACACAGCCCAAAGCGTATCCCAATTTATTCCTCCCTCAGCCGGAGTCGCTGCTGCGCTGACAAGCGGCTCTGTGTGCTCTTTCCCCTGTCTGCCGCAAGCCCCGCCCAATTTCTTTCTTAAAAACAGCTATGTTTGGATCGTCTGCCCTGGACTGACAGTTCCAACAGCCAATCAGAGGGCACTGATGGACAAGGAGAACGTAGTTAATTTGCTTTCTTGAAATTCCCAGTCACTGTAAAAAAAAATATATTGGACTAAAAGCATTTTCATTTTTTGCCGTTATTCTTGTCTTTTTTTCCATAGTGCGTATATGATCGTTATTTTATATTATTATGTTATTACATTATTATGCTAGAAATCATTTCAGAATCGGTCAATTGGATCGTGTTTGTTTGTTTTTCTGCTAAATCTGGACATTTTATCCATCCTTAAGACAGCATTCAGGTGAAACTTCGTGAATCATCAGGATTTTGAATTTGCCATCAAGATGATGCACCAATAATTACATAGCGTTTCTCCGCGTCTGTGCAGCTGTGAGAATGGACGCGTAAAGCAGGTGGATATTAAACATCAGGATAAATACACACTGTTGCATGTGCTTTAGTGACAGCATCCCAAAAAATATTTGGATAACATTTAGATATCAATGAAAGGGATATTTTAAAGTGTGTATGTGTAATTGAAGTTTGTAATGTGTGTGTGTGGCACCAACACAATATCCCACGTTTTGTACCGTTTCACATATCACCTGATGGCATTGAAAATTTGTTTTGTCTTTACATGGGGAACACAATGTACCCCAAGTGCTTTACAACACCACAAGATGGCGATATATTTGCAAATTATTGTTTGCAGAGCCAAGTAGAATCCTCACAGCAGGAAACAGCTGCGGCCCATCATCCAATTAGTTTTCCTCAACCTACATCAGTTTGAAGATGAAACGTGACGCCTGTGTTTGTGGCCAGTTTAATTGCTGGGTATTCACGGACCAGGAAAGCAGAATGATGTACTTTGTTCGACAACAAAAGTGTTAATTAATCTGTTCTGTCATCCAAGAAGTATTTTGTTTTTTTCCCCCAGAACTTTTGAAGTTCAGTTTGTCAAACCTCACACAAAAGAAATTAAAAACAAACTTTTAGGAGGGGGGGTCCATTGTTAAAACCCAAATGCACTCTGTAGCGTGACATACATTTTAAGTATGACCAGAGCCAGCCAAAAAATGCCCTCTCCACAGAATATAAAACATAATGCAGTAATGGCACCACAGATATCTTTGCTCGATTTATGAAAAACCAATGGAACTAAAAGCCTCAGTCAAATGAAAAATGCATGGGGAATTTGAATAAATAACCAGCACAAACTATCTGCCAACCTGTCTCTCGCACTGCACAGTTCAGATATATTAAGACTTTGATGTCCTTACCTCTTCTCATTGATGGCTTCCTTTCCAGTCCCCTGTCTGGAGTTTTCAGCGGTGAATCGAAAGCCGCCTTCATCTGTGCCACTTTCAGAGACTGGCCTTGCTCCTCAGGTTTGACTTCCGTCGACTTTGGTCGTTCGAGGTGTTGCAGCTTTTCATGCAGTTGAATTGTCCCCCTTATCAGGTCTGAGACAGGCCTAGATTTTGGAGTGCCTTGGGATTTGTCCCTCAATAAAACACCTTCATCTGCCTCTTTGCAAGTTTTTTTATCCTTGTGATCTGAGGAGGCATTTTCTGAATCGAGTGTCAGGTTCTGGAGGTCCTGCTTCATGGTGCATGAGACCTGATTGCTTCTCCCTGAATAATTTGTGTCAGCTGCGACCACACCTGCACCCCCAGCTGGAGCAGCAGTGTCCTCACGGCTCTCTTTTACCATCTGCCTTTTCATAGGCTGAGTATCTGCCCTATCAGAGCTTGATGTTCTGCCCTCATGGTCAATCCCCGTCCTTGAGCGTGTTCCTTTAGTTTCAGTGGCTGTCTTCTCGGTTGTATGAACTTCGACAGAGTTCACCACCTGCCCGTCGGTCTGTGCTGGTGGGGACTCTGGTGGGGAATAATGCGATTTTGTGAGTGAGCTTTCACACACAGTCACTGAAGACGGAAAACCGATTGAATCTGGGGCTGCAATGTGAGTTTGCGTGTTTAAAGTTGCCTTAATGACACATTCAGGTTGATCATCTTGCTCGCTGGAGATCAGTGGTGTTGTTTTGTGAACTGTCTCCTTTGCTTCTGTGTCCTCAAGAGCTATGGTGTCCTTGCTCTGACTATCAACTTCTTTCTTTTTAGACAGAGACGGGACAGCCTCTTTTCTATTTCTCTTCAATAGCTTCTCCAAAATAGAGCTGGGCTCAGCGGGCAAGGCTACGTTTGATGCTGAATCTGAGAACAAGGTGTCATTTTTTTCCGCTGAGTCCACTTGTGGAAACAACTTCATGGACTCCATCCGATCGCCGTCATCAAAAAACTTTGATTTAGCCAAAGAGTGATCATTCAAACCTGAGTTTTTCTCACATGCTAAGACTCCTTCCTTACTTCTTTCATTTGGGTGAATGGTGTCTCTCATATCTAATAAAGACCCTTTCTGCCGACTGTTTTTCAAAGGATGTTGGCGTGTAGCTGGAGGCGGTTCCTTCCTGTCACTCAAAGAGCCTGCTGTCCGTGCACAGAACCCAACATCCTCATTCTCAGTCTCAGTAGTCACGGACACTTTATGATCTTGAACGAGCACCAACTCACTTCCTGTTTGAGCTCCACATGCCTTTCTCTTCATGATCGCAGATTCCTGTCCAGGGTTGCCAAATGGATGCAGGTCCCCTGAGTTCTCATCCTGTTGTGAGAAGGTTTCTTCAGCGTCATACTCCATCTGGAACTCTGAAGATGCTCGAAGCTGCTCCACAGTATTTCTTTCGTCTCCGTTGACTTGCCTAAACACCCTTTGTGCTCTTTCAAGCCTCTTCGTTCCTGAATTGGTCTTGTGGTTCTTGCCCATCCCATGTGGAACCAATCGGGCAGGCCAGTCTCCTCCTCTTCGACCACCTCCACCCTCCTTTCCTGCAGCCCCTCCCTGTATTACCTCCCTCTCGCACAAATGTATGTGTTTCTCACTAGAAGGTGTTACTGGCTCCAGCCCGGGGCTCTCATCCAGATCCGGAGAGTCTGCTTCGCCAGATTTTTCCCCTGTCTCAACAGCCTCCTCCTCACATGAGCTTTCTCCCTCCATGACATCACCTGCGTGACTGGCCAGAGCTCCAGGGCTGTGGCCCGGAGGCGTGGCCTCCAATTGGTCACTGAGGACCTGCTTTTCACCGTCCACTTTGTCCTGGTTCTGTCCCATACTGATCTGCAGATAAAGAAATTACGTTAAACTCACAGGAAACTTGAGTTATTTCGAGTTTGCACACTAAGTAATTAAAACTGTGGGAGAAAACAGTAAATTATGAGATATATGGACAAATGTCACCGTTTGTGTTTGTGTAGATTGTCAGCCATTCAGGTCATAGTCATTCTGAGAGCTTGAGTCAAGGCAACTGGAGTTCTTCTTGGATCATGAAGATATTTCACCTCTCCAGGCCTCTTTACTCCTCTTTAGAACTTCAGAAGAAGTCTAGTTGCATTTACTTAAGCCCTTAGGATCACAGTTTTATGATTTTAGCCTTGGAAAGAGACCAGGCTGCATGCTGCAGACAATTCATAGTCACACAAAAGTTATTTTCAGAGTGGGGAAAGTCGTCTTTCTTATGACTTCAGCTGCTACAGCACACTCTCTGTTGGGTTATTCATGCACTCACATTGTCCACACTGGCTCAATTTTTAGTCAGATTACTGTCACAGGATTTAGCAGCAATCTCACTTAAGATTCTTGTGGTTTATTTTAGACCCCTACGTCAGACAGAAGTATCATTACAGCTTTTTCTCCAATAAATAATAAACATTTTTTCTTCCACTTCATTAAAAGTCACGCAAATGTTATTGATCGTTTAAAAAAAGTAAAGCTTCATCACTTAAATAAATCCATGGCTCAGGAATCCTCAGTCTGATTGATTAATTCCCCTAATGGTGAAAATTCATAGTCTCATGACAGACTCACAACAAAATATTCCCAGACATTCAATATGTTAAATGTCAGCTTGTTGCTGTCATGAGTACAAATGTGGCTTCATGTGATCTAATTGATAGGAAAATCTTCTGCCCCACATGCTACAAAAAGGAATGTTAGCATTTTAAAAAACGCATGTTTATTAAGTAAATCATTCTATTCCCTCATTAGAAATAATCATCCCAGCAGAGTCTTGTTCTCTGTCTAATTCTGGATATTTATGTCTTTACTATACTATGGACCATTAACACTCATATAACAGTGATAAGGATGGTAAACAAAGATGAAAAAAAGTTATGTTCATCAGCCCCACAAGTGGGAAGAGGATTGTGTACAGCCTGAGCATGTTGCAGACACAAACTTTTCCATTACATGTCTAATTGCTAAATGAGTTTTCACCCGCTAAACTGCAGCAGTAAGCGGAGAAAATGGCGAAGCACAATGGACAATGATCTGGACCATGAGTCTGTTTACTGTCTGTGTGAAAACATATGACTGCTTCTGCCTTATCATCTGACAGACCTACACACTGGCCAGACACAGGGTGGAGAAAGGTAATGTTATCCGTTTTAGAGATGCATGAGGAAGCTGTCATACAGAAGAGAATATGCATAAAAGGAAAAATATATATTCAAATGCACACAGAAAATGTGTGAAGACTTCGGAGAAGTGACTTACATGTTTTGCTTTAATTCAGATCAGGATGAATCCACAATTTAGATGTAGAGGAATTTAGATCAATAGATGGTCCTCCACCTACTCTGTCTGTGTCAGGAATCCCTTCCCTGAGGGCATATCTACCCTTCTTACAACCAGTTCATTATTCTCTCTCTTCCTCTCTCCAGTGATCATTTGATGACCATGTGCTTTGCTGCCCTTACATACCCAGTCATACAGGAATTCAAAACAAGCCATGAACCACAAACATCTTACAAAACAAACTTTTCCCCCTTTGGAAAATACGTCCTGTATCTCTTTTTTTTTTCCACCAACCCCTCTGCTAACAGCACAATGGCGGCACAGGCCAGGCTGATGCCATCTTGCTGCCTTCACCATACGGTGGATTTAACATTGATCTCCCGTCCTATGTGATTGAGACTTACCGGTTAGACGTCGTAGTCAAGTCGATCGCTCTCACTCACGACTGACAAGAGTGCTCTTTGTTGGCTGTTTGGTGATGATCAGTCCTCCCTCAAATGCACAAGCAATGGGTTGCCTTATATTGCATCCATGTGATGTCACAGCACATTTGACTAATACAATCAGGGAAACTTAGGCCTCTAGTTTAACTTTTTGCTCCCTTGAGAAATCTCGCAGGAACTAATTTCCATATCTCCTTTTCTGTTTGGTAGAGTTGAATCACCCATGAACTTTAGTTTGGTATGGTCTCATCGCCATGCTTTCGCTTTAGCTGCACTGCTCTAAGAGGTCATTGTTTTTTAATATATCATCTGAATCATTGTTTTCTATGTTTATTTTCTGTAAAAAGAGTCAGTTTTCGTCATTGCAGTTTTCATTTCTTTGTTTGGATCTTTAACACTTTTGAAAATGTTTAAGTTTTTCTGCATTTAAAAAAATCGCATGCAGGTTGATTTGATGTTGTGCTCTGTAAAATGTTCAACTCGGTTTTGTTGTATGTTTCACACTTTGGGGCCGCCATAATTGCTGTTGGACAATTGCAGTCAAGCTGGGTCCGTCCAAGTGTGTGGAACATTATCTGTAAAACAGCTTAGACCATTTCTTTTGTTTCTCTGGGTTTCTATAGTTACAACCAAAACAGGATACTCCTCAGATAATAAAACAAAAGTGGAGGTATGGCAGCCAAGAATTCACAGGCAGAAGAAGGGGAAGAGGGGCTGGCCCACACCCAGTGCCTACAGAATGAGGGCTACTGTGCTACCAGACAGGCTGCTAGTGTTCTCACCAGCCAGTGGTTTTGTGTTAGCAAGGTGTTACAGGTCACTTTCTGTCTCGAAGAAATAAAGAGAAAGTTATCTCTGATCCAAGACTGACATTAATTCAAAGCAGTCTCCAGAGGTTTTTACGGCCCTCCTGGCACGCTGATGAGGAGCGAAGTCCCTCAGCCACTGATATGTTTACAGTAGCAAGACACATTTACCATCAGGCATAATCCTTCTCATCAGTCTCGGGTTTAATATAACTAATAAAAAGTTTTTTATACAGGTGTTCAGACCCAAATGACCCTTAATAATGACTGTGCTACCTCACTTCCCTCTACGTCTTGTTCTGCAGACATACAGGAGTATATAACTTAAGCAATTCACTGATGTCATGCAAACAGTTACGGGAAGCCAAATGTTATATAAGCTGGCCGTTCGAAAATGCCTGTGCTGCCAAAGCATACAGATGAGGGCACGGTGATGTAATCTCAGGATACACGCTGCATTATGGACCCGTTTACTGTCTACATATATTCTACTTTGGCCCAGAAATCTGGGTCTGTTATTGCCCGTCCAATCTAATTTTGCTCTAACTTGTCCCTCATGGCATAACAATATTATTCAATTCATTCATATTATTAACTCATCTGTTTTGAATGACGTGCTCACATAGAGAATAAATCGGAATGCCGGGTAACTTATGTAAAAGAAATGTTTATTTCCTTAGTTAACATACAGTATATCATCTTTACCAACATAAAAAGTGCAATATGCATTAAAACTACAGCAATGTACAGTACAAAAATTACTGCATACTTAAATATAAAAAGAAAATGGTTACAAAACTGAAGTAACCTATTGTGATCATTGTCACAAGTGGCAAAAGCTTCAAACTCATTGATGATATGAGCATAAAAGCTTAACAGCTATGAGCCTGGTGACTCCTCTGAGTCTCTTTCATCACTCCCAAAGGTGCAAAAAGAGGTGACAGCATTTAAATATGTACGTAATTGACGTAATGATTCACATACTTTGTACAGCTTGAATGGCGATTCCAATTAAGACAGCCAAAAATAACTTTGGTGTTCCACATTTCAGAAAGCACGAATGAGTTGTAAATGTTGGCAGCACTTAAAAATTAATTTAAGCAACAACAAAAAAAAAAAGCCTAGATATCATGTTCGCTTAACGCTATATTTTCAGTTATCATATGTCAGAAATGTACAGCTAACTTGAGCTGGAGAAAAGCCCTCGCAGACTTTCTAACTTCTGACTCTCACGCCGAGCCTTTTGTAATTTGGAGCCAGGCGGTGTGACTTCTCCTCACTCTGCGCTCCCAAGACTGTCGTACTAGGTAGGGAAAGACGAGGTTAATAACATTGTTCCATGGTTGTTTTGGAAGATAGCTTGCTTTGTACCGGTCTTTTACCGCTCAATTAAAAAAACAAAAAACACACAGTGCAAAGAAAACAAACTCAGAATGCTTCTGTTCCGTTTGCTGAAAACAGTGCGTCTGGCAAAGGTTATGGCCTCCTCTTTCATCCCCACTCACTCATGGACACGGGCGTAGATAATGCATTAAAATACGCTTCAGCCTTAAAAACTGATTTCCTCACTAACTCAACATCACAAAATGAAGTGAATTATCTCTGGCCTAGTGTGTGTCTAGGCAAGAGCTCCTTGAATGCAACATGAGGTAACTTATTAACCTCACAACCCTACAAGAAACCTGTGATAAACTATTCTACGTCTGAGCTTCTGTCAAACTTCCCGAGGGTTTCAAGTTTATCAGCATTGGCTACCAATTCATACCTGACAGGTAAAGGTAATGTAAAGACCAATCTGAACCAGGTTAAATGTTATAGAGTGCCTTGTACCATCTTCTCTGGCAGTTCCTCACACAGCTCTGTGCCTCTGGTCTCTTGGGTAAGGCACTTTGTTTGTCCATGATTCAAATAAAGTTAGAGGTGAACTGATGGCTTAACACATTTGTCAGATACAGCAGTATGACTTTCATCACTGAACAGCAGTTTGAGAAACGATGTGGCAAAAGAGAAACTCCTCTCTTTATCTAACACTTGGATTTTCTTTTTTCTTTTCTTTTTTCTTCTTTTGTTTACTTGGGCTCATCTGTCCTGTTTCCGGAATCTGTGCGGCTTTCTCCATTCATGGTCTCCTCCCGGCATACATACATAAATATATAATCTCCACTCGAACTGTCAGCTTGTGGGCTCACATGGAAGCGCTCTCTCGGGAGTGTGCGGGTTTTTGTGGGGCTGGGACGCGGGGGAGACGGCGGGGGGGTCCCACTCCAGCCCCCCCTCCGGCTCTGGGGACAGCGAGAGCAGCAGCAGGGTCCCCGCGTCCGAGGAGCAGGCCGAGCACAGGTCCTCGGAGGAGAAGGTGAGGCTGCCCAACTTGGCCAGCGAGTTGGACCTCTTGAAGCGCGACGGCACGGTGAGGCCGGCCAGCCGCATGCGGGTCTCGATCTCCTGCGCCCGCTGGCGCACCAGGCCGGGCTTCCCCCGCACGCTGCGCAGGCTGTCGCTGCTGGAGCTGCGCGTCAGGGTGGAGCCGTGAGGGGAAGAGGTGGGCGTCAGCAGCCCGGACCCCGCCACCCCCAACAAGGCTTCGTTGGTCAGCGGCACCACCAGTGGCTCCAACCGCACTTGGCATGGCGTCGAAGATTTAGTGAGGTCACCTGTGAAGTGGGAGAGGTCCTCCTCCTCCTCCTCTTCCTCCTCCTCCTCCTCCTCCTCGCCGTGAGACAAACTTTTCCTGGACGTTTGGCATGCGTGCAAAGGCTTCAGAGAGTGCAGGCTCTCCTGGGACGAGCCCGAAAGCTTCTCCAGTCTCTCTGCGCGCCGGCGGACCAGCCCGGACCGCCGCAGCTGTGAGAGGGTCTCCTGCTGTTGCCCGGGGCAACAGGCGACTACAGGCGTCGCGTCCTCCAGATCTAATTTCATCAGCTCAGGAAGAGCGTCCACAGGAGTTTCTGACCGAGCGTCATTGTGTTCATCCTGGTCGTGGAGCTTCGCGGACTGCTGTGGCTCACCGGACGGCCCCTCCTGCTCCGGGGGAACGGCGGGTCGGGAAGCAGAACAACTGGCACAGTCACACAGAGGGCCATGGGGGCACAGCGGCCCCACTGATGGGAGGAGGCCCTCGGATGAGGAGTGGGACTGAGCAAACGAAGCACTTGGGACTTTGGAGGGAGGACTGGGGTTAAGGCAAAATTTAGGAGTGGACGCAGAAGAATCTTCTTTCAGGAGGGATTTAGTTTGATCCCACCTGGACAGCATAGAAGCATCGCTTGGAACAAGGTCGGAGGGTGAATTTTCCTAAATAAACAAACAGACATGTCAAAAAAACTAAATGATTGATAATGCCAAAACGATTTTAAAACAAGTCAACCATATGGCTAAAACTTACATTGCGTTTATGGAGAATGCCCACATTGTTGTTGTTGTTGGAGTTTTCATTAAGCGTTGCCAGATCCATCCCGATACCCTCCGCGTCCCCCTCCGCCTCACCGTCCTGCGTTTCCCCATGCCCTCCTTCACCCCCCCCTCCGTCGTCCGGCAGCATTAGAACCTCCATCTCTGCCTCTTCCTTTTGGACGTCCTCCTCATCCTCCTCCTCCACCGTGCTGAACTCCAGTCTCAGGCGCAGCTCTTCCAGTGGCTCCGGCCCTCGGCTGCACGTTTGGGCAGCGGTGCCCTCTGCCGAGGGCCCAAAGTGGGGCAGGGGCAAGGCCTCCTGCCCGTCGAACGCCTCGTCATCCAGCAGGGCATCTCGTTCCACGTCCTCGATTTCTATAAAAACCTTCTCCATGCCGAGAAGGGGAGGGCCGCGCACGGGGGTGGATGGTTCGCTGTCTAGTGCAGAGTCAGAGAGGCGGCGAAAATAGTAATTGTTGTAGGCCGGGTCGATCTCCAGCGCAACGGTCCGTAATGGGGAAGGGCACGCAGCGCCTTTATCAGACAGCGCCTCCTCACAGCAGGGAGACATTCCTGGTGCTGGAGTCAGGTGCCCTCCCTCCCCCCCCCCCCAGCACTGAGCCAAACCCTGCTGACCCTCTGCCATCTCACAGTCTGTGTCGGGATGCCAAAGCTTGTTGTGACGCTGTTTGCTGGAAATAGAGAAGGAGCACAACATTTTTTTTTAAGAAACAAACAAAAAAATCCCAAACAAGTTAACTAAGTTAAGGGAACTAAGTGCAATAATAATAATAATGTGCATTATAATTACAGCTGGACTTTGTCAGATATGCTTTATCGCATATTTCTCAAATCTGCTGGACTCTTTTTATTTTTTGTATTCTGTGTTTGTGCTGTAACGATGCTGGAATCTTAATTTCCCTGAGGGAACCCTCCCAGAGGGATCAATTAGGCTGTATCTAATCTACTCACCGACATGCACACACACTCAATGAAGGGACTTTACCTGGCGTCTAAAATGCCCTCGTACTCCGCCAGCTGTCTCATGAAACTCGGGTTGGGTCGCGTGATATTCCTCTTCTGCTTCACAAAGTTGTAAGCTTTCTCCAGCGACCAGCCGTACTCCTTCATGGCATAAGCGATGACGGTGGAGGCCGACCGACTGACGCCCATCTTACAGTGAACGAGACACTTTGAGTGATTCTTTCTGTGGGTGAAAAATCAAACGTGGAAGAACCTTTATTTTGAAAACGTTTTTAATGGGCTGCAGATTATGTATTCAAAATAGTCTAAACATCTGCTGTGCCGTCTCTGTACCATTTCCTATGACGCTGATGTTTTTTCTGCACAGACTGGGGTCATCTTGTGTATTTTAAAGGATTTGCAGACTTAAACCTTGAGTTTATCTAACGGTTATATTACATTTTAACTTAATCAGATAAAGGCTCAATTTAATTTATCTAAAAAGCAGATTATTACATTTAGTATATTTCTAAAAAAGATAAACATCTCTCCGTTCATACAAAAATAGCGATTATCCCTCTAAATCAAACATTGCACTGTGCTGGTGGATTTCTTTCCTGGCATTAAGTTATTTGAATTAATTACTTTATTGTAAATCTGTGCTCTCTGTCAAAAGCAGGTCCTCAAACCACATAAAAATACTTAGAAAGGAGATCTTAAAGTTCCCTCCCACATGGGATTGCTCTGTCCCTCTGAGGACTCACTTTGCCTTCACGATAAAGTTGTAGGTGTCGTTCCAGTGAGCCAGCAGGTCAGTGGCCTCTTCGTCGTAGACGCGTATGTTGTGATAGCTGAACGTCCCTGGAAAGAAGTTGTCTATCTCCCTGGTAACGTTGAGGATGTAGCCCACCCTGGGGAGGGGAGATAAAGTTAACACATGCTCAACATTCTTTCTCATTCAAATCATAATGAAAATATGCGTTTTGTGTGGTTATCTCAGCTTCTCCATAATCTAAAATAAATCACCCCGTCTCTTGCAGCTCCTCCAAATTAGATGCATTCCACTCAGATCCCTAAAAACAAACCAGAGAACAAATGTTTAGACTTCCAAGTTCTCAGAAGACTGTTCTCTCTCCAAAACAATGATTTCACCGAGGATCCCTTTGGGATAGAAAGTAAAATGAGTAAGTTCTCTCAGTTATTCTCAGAAACAAACAGCAGCGTTTTGTGGAAATGAGAGACGGCTTTTATTTTCTCACCAGGTAAACGTGGTCAAAGATTAGGGTAGCTTTGTCCATCTGGCCAAGGATCAGCAGCATCTCATTGTCAATAAACTCCTTGTACTCTTTCAGGTTGCAGTTCATGTGCTGCTCCAACTCTGTGCGGATCTAAAATAAATGTTGACATTTATATTCACGTGGGATTTCTCTTTACATTTTTCTTCACATTTTCTGAGGTGCCTTACATTTCACTATTACAAAAAAAAAGAAGAAAAAAAAAAGAAGAAAAAAGAAATCCATCCTGCTATAACATAATAATAACACGTATTTGGGATGTAGTGTTGTGGCTAGTTAAAGCTAAAACTGAAGTCTGGCCATAATCACTAAACTAATTAAATATTTTATTGTCGAGTTTGGAATGGCTTTAACAGTCCTATGATCTGAAATTCCTAACACAGCAACTTGAAAGTGAGACCACCTTAACCTACATCAGAAGAGGAGGTGTTGGGCCATGGCTCACAACACTGTGTGAGCCATGGGTTGTTAGGAAGCAGTGGGGTGTGGAATCGGAGCTATGTGCCACAAATACTGTTCAGGATGAACTTCCACATCAATGCAGCCTGGTCAGAAACAAATGCTGGGACTATAAAACCAACCTAAGCCAATCATTACGATGCTGGACTGAATATGCCTCATAATCAAATAAATGCTATTTGTTTTAATTTTAGCCACAAACTGCAAGAGCTGACATGTGTGTAACTACTTGGAGGATAAAGAGTGCCACCGCAAATTAAACCGACACAAATCAAACGCTGCCTTTTACCAGTTTAGGAGAATGTGGATTCTACCTGTTTGCAGGTGACGTTCTCCAGATCTTGGCATGTCATGATGCTTCTGAGCTTGTTTTTAATAAGGCACTCTGTCCTCTCTCGTTCCGAAGGCCTGGGAAAGATAAATGGTTACACCCAGAGAAACGGTAGCTTCCGTCTGCACGTGGCCAGCCGTTTCTGTCCAACTTTACTTACTTGTCCACAAACATGGTGGGCGAGTCTGGTCGTGTGGTCTCCAGGTCCTTCATTGCGTTCCACTCATTAATGCAGCTCTGGTCCGAAGCAATGCAGCTCTCGTAGTAGCCCAGCCAGGTGAGAGCCATGCCTCCAGGGAAGTAATTAAACCTGCGTGACACCTCACACGCCTTGTGCAGCACCTGCAAGGCCGACCTAGGTTGTTTTTTATCAGAAAAATAAAGATTAGGGGGGCTTGTGTGCGCCCGATTTCCTTCTAGTGAAATTAATTAAATGGATGTGGTATTGACTGGTTTTAAGCAAACGTGTGCACGTTTGTCCACATGCCAGCAGGTGGCACAATGAGTCAGCAACTGCCTGAACCGCATGGCTGCAGCAGCATATGCCTTTCAGGAGTCTCATGCAATTAAGTGCACTTTTGTAGGCAGACACGGCAACGTCAGCGGCTGATTATTGCTCACCACATGGCCTGCACCGACACGGGTTTGAAGACGTGAGTCCGACCTGCCGTGTTCACAGTAAAGCCCCTGCAGGTCGGACAAAACACACGGTCAGAGGTTGAGCTGCCGCACAGTGCAGGGAGGACAAATGCAAGCATTTAAAGTGCTGGGGGACTCAAAGCCCCGGGGCACAAAGCAGAGAGCGCTCACCCGTCTCCATCCAGATGGATCTTTGTGTCGCTCCACAGAGGTAGCACCATGCCCACTGAACAGCTTTTACTGGCAGAGGAGAGGAAACGTATCAATACCAGTCAAACACACAGGGCTGAAAGGAATTACAATGAAGAAGTTCTCATTTTCTTATCAAATGTCAAATGTTCCCAATGACGCTTAATCATTTGAAATTTAATTTTCCATCTGTAACACATGAGCACAAAATCTAAACGTGTGCCGTTTTAAAAGAATGGATTCACAGAGACGGTGACGATAAACAGACTCTTTAAAATGATGGAATGTCCCAAAATGAGCGTGGAGTTACCAGTCTTTGCTGGTAAAGTCGATGCCTAAGAGGATGTTCTCCTCTGTGTCCTGTCGCCCGCTGGTGTACACCACCACCATGTAGCGCACACGATCTGACCAGCCGCTCTCCAGCCGCACCGCCTTCAGGTCGTGTCGTGATTTAGGAGTGGACAGAGAGGGACAAAAGCAGAGCATAATTGTCATATATGATGATTATAGTGCCAGTGCAAAGCTTTGAGCTGTTAGAAACAGCTAATGGTTCAGAGAAGCATTACAAAAAAAAGGAGAAAAAAAAGCCCTACTGATGAAGTCTGTTTTAAACAAAGAGTCACAGCTGGACGTGTGAAGGAAAGCGGACCACAGAGTTCATGTAACAGTTTAACCACATTTCCTTAGGATGTGTGAGACCGGGACACTAAATAAGCCCACTTCACACAAATGCATGCGCGCACACATACCATGGAAACATTTTGTAATGCTCTCCTGAGTGTGCTCAAACATCTCATGAGCTAATAATTACAGTGGGCAAATAAGCATCCTAAGTGCTCAATAAAACGCATTCTGGAGGCTCTCAGTCATTGGCTGTTAGGCGTACATGTGTGTTCACGTTTCTGTCTTCATCCAGACGGATTTCGTCTCTTACCAGTTTGATTCTGTCCTCTGAGCGGAGAATGTTTATCATCACCTGCAGGTGTTGAGGTAAGTCACCTGTAGAGGAAGATGGTGGATGGCTTTAATATCAAAATAGATGAGAGCATAAATTGGTATTTCTACCTTTTAGGGACCCCCCCCCTTCTATTGAGCTACTTATATCAAACAAATGCCTGCATCTGTTTTATCTCAACAATCTGACCACAGAAAAGGAAATATTTCACTGACACAAACGGTTTTATCTACAAAGGTGTATTTAAAGAATGACTTGAATGTGGCTCAAGCTGACAGATGCTAGCAAAAACTAAATGAATTCAAGTTTAAGACCTGCTTTGAGGTGAATTAATCAAAATGCCTTCTTATATACTATTGATTCTTCTTTCAAAACGTATTTTTCATTCCACATGATGGGCAAACAGTTAAACTACAGTCAAAAGATCACCTAAACTCTCCTCTAAAATGTTTGTTACTAATTTCAACCTTTGTACTGAAGCTCTAACACATATTTAAAGTAGCAACATGTCAAGTATTTCAAACTCCACACAGTTATCATCTGGCTTGTTTAATAAAAGCCACGAATATCCACAGGCCAGAGCTGCTAAAATAAGTTGATAAAAGCATTTAAATGTCACTTTGCATTTAGTAGTCTGGATCAATATGGATCAATGTCAAGTTACAACTAGGCCCTCGTGTGTCTGTGTGACAGAATAATAACAGCTTCAGCCTGCAGACATCAGATCCAAACATTTAAATGTTCTGTATCCGACAGCTGCATCACGTCTATATTGATCTGAGCAGTTAAATTAAATTAATTATTATAGGCTACATCCATGCAATAAAGGATAATATTCACTCTTCCAAATGAATTACAGAATTCTTTGAAGAGAAGGCCGACATTTATATAGTTCCAAACAGTGGGAGCCATGTAATGTCTTACAGGCCAGAGAAACACATCTTCAAAAACTACAGAGATGTTTCTGTATTTCCAGCCTCTCCTGTGCATCTTATTTTCCCACAGCTGGCTAATGATGAACTTCAAGCCACTGATGGCAGAGCACCAGCTTTCAGAACAAGAATGCCTTTATCAAGCCCTGCAGAAGTCAGCCTTGCCGTCTCCCACTTCTGCCCTAAATCCCACAGTTACTGAGAAATGACACAGCTATTTCCCCGGGCCAATGTTTCTGAGGACAAAGTGGGTCCGGCAAATATGTGAGGTACCTGACAAGTTGGCCAGTGAGATGGACTGGCCAAATGACTTGGCCCCAGTTTGGCTGCTGGCTGCTGGTGAATTCCCATCATGCCACTTGACTGTCAGGTCAGCCTTTTAAAGCAGCTACTGTGGCTTTCAGTAGTGACATCTTTAAAACAGCCCTGCGATTAATGATGCCGGGCAGTTCGGTAATGTGGCAAAACTGGCCACTGTGGGCAATAGTAAATGTAGCAGTTGTGGAAATGCAAACAGCACATGGTACTTTCTGTACAATAAACAGGGGACTTTTGCCCAACAACCTACAAACGGTGTCATCGCAGTCCCTTATGAATGATTTCCACAACTAGAGACTGCTTCCAGTGGTCACCCAGGCAGCGTGGATAAGCGAGAACTTGTGGGGCAGGGTGAAAAGTAGGGCCCTGCTTTAATCGTCACAGAAGTATTGCTCGCGGTGCATCTATACGCTGGATTTAAGTCCTAATCTGCCTACGGCCTGGAACACGTCCTCCTCACCTCAGCCACAAACATCTGCTGCAGCATTAAGGGTGGCAGCACCTGGCCTCGTCTTAGAACGGCAAAAAAAAAAAAAAAAGGTTGATGGGACCAGAGGGGTGGCTGGATGGCGTGGCGGCTGGGCGTTGGGCGGCGTGGGTCTTACCTGCATGTTTGTGATGAGGATGTGCTTTTTGGCCCTGCTGACTGCTGCCCTGCTGCAAGAAGAGAGCGGCGCCCTTCACCATGAAGAAGCTCTCGCTCAAGCTGCAAACGAGCGGGAGAGAAGCGTTAGAATCTTCAGACCATGTGCACCGGACACAATAATACATACAAGCTTCGCCACTCCGATTTGTTTAGTAAGAAAATGGACCAAACAGAGAGGGACACAAGACAAAAGTAAACTTTTGACAAATTTTGACAAGGTGGCTGACTCAGTTACAGGGAGCCAACGAGATAAAGCATAAATCACGGCTGTCTGCTGCCGGCGAATCAGCTCAACGGCTAAGGAGAGAAGCCAAGCTGCCACGTTACAGAGAGGCCGACTTCGGGTCTGCAGCCGCCATGAATCAGGCTTTGATCCTGAATGCTCATCTGTCTTCTTTCTGCTGCATGGGCTGCACGCACATTTGACTTGTCAGGTTTTTTTTTGTTTTTTTTGCTGGCCTTTTTTTCTACAATGCAATGCAGACCTAAGCAACTGACCGAGCTGCAGTTCTTTGGTGCGCTTAACTTTCACAGTGACTTAAAAGCAGCAATTAAGCACCTGACATCTGCCTGTAAAAATCCTGACTTTTCCAGGTTAGGCTCTGGAACTGTCAACAGATGACACACGTTAAGGAAGTGCAGTAAAAACAAGTGAGGTGTTTTCTCCAGGCTGAATTCGATCATTCCATTTCGCTGAATAACAAAGCGCAGGCATTCATGAATCTACCTGGCAGCAGGGCGGAACACATGTACTCTGCGTGTGCAGTCTGGTAAACCAGGGCATCGTGAGGAAAGCACGGAACCGATGAGTGACAGAGCCAAAACAAGCAATGCTGGCTACCAACGACACACCTGTCTCCACAAGCACCCATCATGACATCAGCTCAATGCGGTAATTAGGTATTAGCGTCATGATGCCTAATCCAAACCGTCATTAAAATTTCATTTCCAGTTGAAACTTTGAATGAGAAATGCTGGGGGGAAAAAAAGGAAAAATTCTGCTTAAAAGCTAATGGTTCCAATAAATGCCTTTAATTTGATTTCAATCATCCTCAAATTCCCCGTTAAAGCAACTTTTTTTTAAATCACAACTTCAGATGCCACACATGTAGAAAAAATGCTGACCCGAGAAGAATATTTTGTGGGAACAACGAAATTAACCTGAACCCCCCCTGCATATTCTGATTTCCTCCAGCTCTGCAGAAAAGATATTTCAGTGACAAGGCACGAGGGTGGAAACCTCCCCAAAATAGCTTTTTTTTGTTGCTTTGGTAGATTTTTATCTAACTTTGCTCTCAGTTATGGGTCAATACAAAAGAAATTATAGATAATACGAGGCAAAAGTAGAACACAGAAGAGAAAAACAAGGACCTAAAGATAAAATTTATAGAATGTGTAAATCCATGTTACATATCCTTTCTTTAACTTTTTTTCCTGTCTGTCCGTTGGTCTAAACCGTATTAAACCAGATTTTTCATTTCTTTTTTTTTTTTCAAACAATAAACCAAATGAAATGTGTAGACGTGGGAAACTTGTACTCATGAGTAAATCAAGAGCCATCCAAACTGTCCAGCCTCATCTCTCCAGCCTCTTGCTCTGAAACACCCTACCATCAACTTCTCCACAAATGTGGGAGCTTGAAATGCAACCAGTAGCAAAGTAAACATCTACTATAATAGAACATTTTGCCAGAAGTTATGGTCTAATTGCCTTCTTCTGGATCATATAGTCAAAACCTTAGACGAGACCCATTAAAAAAATAAAATAAAATAAAAAGACTGAGAGAAAGACAACTCTGCCACACTTACATGCGGTTTATCTCCTTCTGGGTCAACACAGCATTCTCCACAAAATATGGTATCATCTTCATCACGGCCTCCTGAATGGGTTCTACAACCAGATGCATCCTGTTGACGGGGGTGAAACTCAGGCCTGTCCAGCACCAGCCAATTCCTCCTCATACATGTCCAGAAACAACGAGGGAACACAGAGAGGGCCGACAGCTTTAAGTGTTGCCCCGCAGTTTTTGAGTGACAGCCTGACGGGAAGCCTGCGCTCATCTGCTCTGCTCAGAGGAAAAGTGCCGTCTGTTCAGACGCCACTCCCTCTGGCTGCCTCCTCCTCCTCCTCCCTCATCTGAGCGTCTCTGGTAACGAGTCGGCCTCCTGCCTGCAGGGACACACTGCAGCCTCCACCCGCTGCCTCAGGCTCCCGCAAACCAGTCCCCCACGCTGCTCAGTCTGTTCTGCCTTTCACAGCATTTTGCTTTACACGAGGGCTGCGCATCGCGCCAGTGAGCGAGAAGCAAGAGATTGGACTGGAGTTCCGGAAAAAGGCTTTGCTTTCTTTGGAAACAAACTCAGAAGAACCTTAAGAAAAGAATAAAGATAGGCTTTGCTGTTGGCCAAACTAACTCTCAAAACAGAACAAACTAACAAAAAAAACATTTCTCTTTGGAGAAAATCTACTCAGATAACAAAGCACACTTGAAGATTACTGGTTGAAAACCTTTGAATGGGACGTCTGCATGAGCATACCACAAAGGGTCAACAAACTACAGGGCATCTCCTGCACACATGGACTAAGCATAGGTGGAGCAGGGAGTGAGAAGAACTGGCATTGTCCCAAACCCACCCAATCTCATTATACGCGGGTTTATAAGGGAAGGATAATCTCGTCTCCCTCCTTCAAGTGGCTAGTTCCTGCTGTCACTCACTCAAGTGGCCAGCCACCAAATACACTGTGAGATTAAGAGAGATTAGATAGGTTAAGGAGTGCATTTCTTTTATGAGCCATACATCTGCAACACCAGGGAACATTCCAATACAACAGAAGGACAGTAAAGGACAGAAGTGACATTCGATTAATAATAAAGCAAATTGATTGAAATGACAAATTGGGAGCTGGAAAATAATTCAGAATTTCACACACTCCTTTCAATAAGATTTGAAAGATCCAAAAAGAGGGAGCAGGATGGTTTATCTGGGAGGATTTAATGACAAAATCCAGTAATAATGTGACCGTCAAGCAAAATAATAAGATAGCCTTTAACTTTTCTTTGAAAAGATACAATGTCTGGTTAGTTGGCATAGTTTCGACCCAGTTGGTACTGGGTTCACGAAAAGCATGCATCCAACAGCTGAATGAAGAGAGAGCAGGTGAAGAGACACGGCTCGGGCAGCTCTGGGTTTGAGGTCAAGCTTTAGGAGCAGAAGGTAAGGCATGTAATGGAGTCCCGTTGCCCTAAGCATCCTGATGCATAGGACGAGCAAAACAGCACCAGATGTCCTCCAGCTCTAAGCCACTGCCCAGAGTCCCCAGGTGACACCGCCGAGGAGGAGGAGGTGCCACAGCGCTTTGGTCATGTTTCGATTTTTTCCAAGTTTGATGTTGAGAGGAAAAAATAAAATAAAATGTTTCTCACTGACACAACTGAAGGAAGTTGAGAGGTGGGGAGGGAAACAAATGGCCCTGAAAGACTGGGATTTGATGCATCTGCTTTAGCTCCTCTGCTTATTTTTTTTTATCCCCGCTGCATATTCTGATCCCAAAACCAAAAACAAGCATATTAAGATAAGCATATCTCATCTTGATCAGTGATAAAAGTGAAGTATCACAGCCTTGCCCGTAGCCGTGTCTAATCCCTGCCCCTCACGTCAAAGCACAGGCATTGAGGCCTGCTCTTTCCCAATCAGCGGCCTCCGCCAACTCGTCAGCGAGCATGGTGGTTAAGTGAAATCATTCCTTGGTTCGGTGCCACAGACACCTGTACCATGTTTATGTTGGCCCTCATCAACCCCCGCCCCCCCGCCGCTCCTCAGCCTTGCAGAGGTTTGCCAGGAACAGCAAGTACAAATCCTCCCACTTGTCCATCACCTGACGCAACTACGCCAGAGGTACGAGAGAGCAGTACGTCCTGGTAAGAATTTCTGTCAAATAAAAGACAACCGAACACGTCCATACTATAAACAGGAATGCATTGCCAGCGTTATTGCATAACGTGGTGAGCGAAGCTCAGAAAAATGGAACACATCTAGCAGCAGGTCAGGACTTGTGTCATGCACCCAGCACTCCTGCACACACACACACACACACACATATCGCCTGGGGACATGACATAGGTCATGGCGTAGCTGAGAAGAAAACGACGCATCTGTTTATCCAATGGTCAGAAACCATCTTCTGCTTCTAGAAAGATTTCTTCTCGATGACGTTTCCAGTAAACTAAAGTTTTCAGCGGTAACTATGTGGGGAGACAAAACAAAACAAAAGAAAACGTGGAGCAACCCACATTCACAGGAGAACAGACCACTGTGTCAAAATGACTGACAAACAAAGGCCTGCGCTATCATCACTGCATCGACTTGACAGGTCAGTTCAGAGCCCATTTGTGCTGTAACGCAAGTCTTTGTTTCCATCTGGTCTAAACTAAAACGAAGTCTGTCCATTATACGCTCAGTATTTGTGTTACAGCACTATCGAATTCAACCGGGCTCCATTTAAGGTATACACGCCTTCAGTATCTATAAGAGGCAGTCACACCGTATCAGTGTAGCAATTCATTTGTTCTGCGTCAAACTTTATTTGTACAGTAAATCTGCGCAGCTGAATAAGCTGTAAAGCACCAATTTGTCACTCACAGACAACTAAACCTTGCATTGTCAGACTGAATATTTTCAGAATGACATCAAAAGACGGTTACATGAGCAAAGTCGAACTCTTTTACTTGCATAGCTAAAAGCATGCCGTCCTGGTCTGGAAGACCTTAATACTTAAACAAACTCCAGACTGTCACAATGTGTGACAGATGGGTCCATATATCACCTCATGGTAGGATTTACCCAAATACTTCGGCTTTATTTCAGCAGATATGAAACCCCAACGAACAGCAGCTTTTAACGGCCGCTGAATCTGGCCGCAGCTTTTTTTTCTTCTTAACCTTCTCATCGAATGATAATATGCGCTGTCACCTCTGGCTGAATCCCTGCAGCTGCTCACCTACTCTAAATGCCAGAGTGTGGCAGATCTTCCTTATGGAAGAGCCCACTGATACACCTCCTTTAACCAAACGGAGAAAAATTCTGTGTTCAATTCAGAGTACAATTTTATCTTATGTTTAAGCTTTATTTGTAGTTAATCTAGTTTGGCTATTTCACTTTAAATTAAGCACGTCCTGTATATTCTACAAAATTACAAATCTTTCTGTGAAGTCTTTCTCCTCTATTCAGTTCGACAAATGTCCAGCCAGGCTGAGCTGTGGACTCTTAGCTTTGCATCTCTGCATCGCGCAGAAAGTGATACTGTGGTTGTTTGTGGAGCAGAAAAAGGGACTCATACAGGAAGGGTCAGCCAAAGGGGACAGACTGTGAGCTGAGACCACAAATTATGAGCAGAAAGACACACAAATTAGGCCAGACAGGGAGGAGCAGCGGAGACTCTCATGCTGGGCTAAAGGTAATAAAGGGAACTCGGATAACAAGCTATCCTATGAACAACAGGAGCAAATAGCTAATAACTACCCCGAAATTAACCCCGACCACTTTGGGTCCCCCCCCCCCCTTTTAACTCTGGAGTTTGGTTTTCTACACCTCTCACAGCAGAAAACAAAGAAACACACGACGATGTTCCAAAAGTTGCAAAACCTGATAATCACCAGATGGTAGAGTTTGCCTTGTATAAAAAAAAACACAATTCTGTGGCTTCAGTGACTAACGGGACTTTGTTTATGTTCATGTGAATGTTTTGCATATCAGTATGAGAAACGGTGCCAGTGTGGGCGAATCTTACACTGTATGAAAAAGGTACTCAAGCTTTGTTATTTCTGTCGTCGTGCAGGCTTCTGAAATTCAGCACTTAACACACGGCTCAGTAAAAACAAGACACAACTATCCCCTCAGGTGAAACGCTAACCGGCTCAGGATGGGTCCAACCGCCAAAAGTCTAAATCATAATCAGCTTTCTGTCAATCCGTGCTGTGCAAACCCCGTTAAAAAGCCACAGTGGAAAAGCCAAGTGACTCATCCGCTGATGCACGGCGTGACAACACGCTCATCAGTCCAAATGCTGAGAAATAAACAGAGGTTCCGGCCCTTTTAGAGATGGTAAAACATCATGTTTGTCTTCTCTTTTCTTTTCTTTTTTTTAAACAGCTTGCCAATCAGCAAAAACAACAACTGATGACTGTGACAGCACGACAGACAGGCAGGTGTTTTACGGCGGCCGTCTGTCGCCGCCCCAGATTTCACGATCTGACTCAACAGCAGATGCCAGTAATCAGTAGTTAACCGCCTGCAACAAAAGGCCAAAGCCAAACTTTTAATAAACTTACCTCTGATTTATGCGCCGCTCATCTTCACTCCCAAAATCCTGCAAAGCAGATAACAGGTGAAAAATAAATACCTCACAGAATCAGTATGGGTGTGTTTTACCAATGAATTCTGGGTTTAAGAAAACTAAACAAACTACATTCCCTCTAAAATTCTAACAGGGATATCAACAGAGATATCAAGGTAATCCTCAATGCAGATCACATATGATCATTGAGCAATTAGCTAAATAAAGTGAAACAATCTCAATGCAGCACAAATCCCAAAAAAGGTTTAAAAAAAAAAAAGATACTGTGCACAAGAAGAGCAAATGTTTCAGATACTGTGCGCGTACGAATAATGTCACGTTAGGTTATTCACTGATCATAATTAGTCAGTTTTAGGATGAAATTCTGTTCCACACTCACTGGCTCGTGCCAGCAGGGACATGCCTGTTTACCTCAGCTCTTTTCCTCCACCACAGCACCCCCCACCACCACCACCACCCCTCCCGCCCTCTGTTAGAGGATGACATCATAGCTGCAGCAGATCTTTGCCGGCTTTTTCTGTCACACCTTGACACGACCATTCAGAAAGAGCGAGGCACAGGGACTAAACTAACCCCTGATCCCCCACCAGACGGGATCCACTGGTAAAGGCTCACCTGTGCGGTGGCATTTTAGAGTCTGTATCGGCTTCACCACGCTGTGCCAGTCAGTGCCTCAGGATATTTTTGGCCAAACCAAAACACTGCTCTAGCCCAGACATTTGTAGCTCTAAATAAATCCAGATGTCAGGCCGGATTTGTCTGATTCTGATATGAAGTGCAGTGCTAGGTGAGCTCATCTGTTTACAGCTGGCAGGCAGTGCCCCCATCTGGCTACTATGTGCTTGAAAATGGTAAAGGGAACTTATCTTTGAATGACAGTGTTGTGGTACAGCCATAGCCATTTCCTTACTGTTAGTGTCCCCAAAGCTATGCAATCAGACTGTCTCTGTCCACTTCTTTAAAAGCTATAAAGAAGTTTTTCATCTTTTTCACATTCAGCTGAATGATAACCTAGCATTGTGATATCTCTTTTCCAGGGAACTGGCATCAAATCCTGTTTAGATGTCATGTTTACAAATGATTGTTTCCAATTTGTTTCCTGAAGAGAGGATTTTACTGCCAATGGCAGCTGCCAGAGCCAAACGCCAAAGTAGCAGATAAATTCAGGAAATTGCTCTAAAACGTTGCAGGCCAACACACTCTAAACCACGTTTTTTGTTGTTGTTGTATTGAGCTGTGGTGATGTCCAGAAAACGATGCTTTCAGTAGCATCCTTAACAAATCCTCCCAACCTTAGCTGTAGCTTACATAATTCATATGGCACATCTCAAACTAAGCTAGCATAGGCTATATAAATACGTGTACCTCAAAACACAGACTTGTCGTTTTTGTATAATTTACCGTCCTAGCATGATATTAAATAAAAACACACCGGTTTTCTCTGAGGCTTAAATTTGGCAGAACGTATCGACAGATTTGAAAGGGGCTATCGCTAGCTAACAGCCTAGCAAAGCCCGTTGACTGACGGCGCTAATTTAGCTGTAATCAGCGGGCCTTTCCCCGGCAACATCCCCCTCATCCTTCCTTCCGCCTAGACCAGAACGCATCCCTCTCGCCGCGGCATTTCCCCCGGCAGCAGCAGCCCCGGGGCCAGACTGACCTCTCCGGCGGCCGTGGTCGCTGTGCTGGCGGTGGACGCGGCGCTCGGCGTCGGCGACCGCTGCAGAGTCACCAACGCCATGGCTGGAAGCTGGGGATGAGGCACCGGGCGGCCGCTGTGGCCTGCAGAGCTGCGGCTAGCTGCTCCTGCTGGGCTAAGCACACATGCGAACTGATGGTTTGGAGGGGAGAGGGACCGTGTTGTTATCCTGCAGGCTGGGCTCCGTGTGCAGGAAGTGCGGCCCTCCGGCTCCAGGCCGTCCTGCCTCTGCCTTTCATGTAGATGTGAAGTTTTTTTTATTTATTTTTATGTCGAATGAATGAATTAAAGAAACCTATTTGGCTTTGGTAGATTGTCTCAGTTTTTGGAGAGTTTAAGTAAACATTTTGTTTGTGATGTAGCCTGAAATGGATAGGAAATTATCTGTTATTGCAAGTCTGTATGGGAGCTTAAAAGCGTCTGTAATGCTTAATAGAAAAACTGCCTCAAAGGCTATCGCACACAGGTTTTAATCACCCATCATTACATGCCTTTTGCTAGGAGGCCAGATTGTGTTACGCCTCATGTAAAAAAAGACCATAGAACAGAGCTGAGTTGGCCTTGCAAAGCTCTAAAACGTTGAAAACGGACTGACTCATTGTTTTGGGCACATCTATTGTCACAGCTGACAGACACCGGCGAAAGAGAACGTAAATGTTTGCCTGCCCTCAAGTGCTGTTGCTGCATTCAAGGACTGTGGGGTTAGTTAGGAAGAACCAGTTCTCAGCCTCTCGTTCCAAATTACAAGGTGCCAAGCTACAATGCTACCTCTATTATCACACCTGTTTGACAGAAAGATCAACACTATTTTCTGAGTGGTAAATACATATATAAGATTTTGCTTCAAGCGTCAATTTATTGAAAGATGGGTTGATTTTTTTGTTGTTCACTTTGATTAATCCTCCATGGATAAGTGGGGTTTACAGGACAAAACCTGAACGCCGCGTCTGCAGTGATTGGCTGCAGACTCCGCCCCTCGGCCATGTGACGGGGGCCCAGTCGGTGGCTTTGAGTGGTGACCGGAGAGGCTTGAAATCTGTTTGAGGTAAGACCAAACTTGTTCTAAATAAACATGTTTCCTGTCTGTTTTTCTGACATTGTATGCACAACTTGTAACTGCAGCTCAGTTACAAGTTCCAGTAACTTTCAATGAATATTTTGCTTCCTTAAACAAAGATGCACAGTTATCTGACAGCTGGCCTGCAATTACATAATCCAACTGAAGTTTTGCAGAGTTTCACTTGTTGAAGGGGTCAATTTGATTTAGAGGGGTACAATATACACTTTTTCTCAATGCATCGAACTAAACTCTATCTTTTAGGACCCATTTCATTGTGTGCAAACGTGATTTCATAAAATTCAGTCGTTATTCCTAAATGTTATAAATTGAATGTGTTGACTGTTTTTCCATCTAATATGTACTGGTCATGTGCATCTGTGCGCTCCCTCCAGGTGGGTGACCCTCTCCCCGTTTGTTTGTCAGTGCAGACATGCGTGTGGCAGTGATTGGAGCTGGAGTCATCGGTCTGTCAGCAGCTCAGAGCATTTATGAGCAGTATCACTCAAAAGTCAGTCCACTGACTATTGAGGTGTATGCAGACCGTTTCACTCCACTGACCACCAGCGATGGAGCGGCTGGCTTCTGGCAACCATACCTCTACGATAAGGGCAATGTCCAGGAGACGTGAGAGCAGTTTTCCCTTCCTCTACAAAAAATTACAACCTTTTTATTCATAAAACATATCACACCTTATTACCTGCATATGTCTTTATCTGTAGAAAATGGAACAAGGAGACTTTTGACTACTTACTGAGCTGTCTCAGCTCCCCAGAATCTGCCAAAATGGGTATTTTCCTCCAGTCTGGGTACAACGTCTGCACTGAACCAGTTCCAGTGAGTGCCGCTTTGATCTTAGACGATGTACTATCGATACGAACTCAAAGATAAGGTTTTACAATGACGAACAAAGGTCCTGTGCTGTGAAAACTGTACACGTGCTGTCGCAATGTAACCTCTCAAAACATCAACAATAAATTCATCACATGCCAGGGCACTACCCCCTATAAATAAAGTTCATGGGCAACCCTAAAGTGGAGCTTTGTTCGACCCCACAAAGGATGGCTGCCTGCAGTGGTTGGGAACCATCAATAGAGAGGCCTCTGTAAGGGATGGGTTTACACAGAGTTAATTGGGATTTTGCATCCAGACCTTATACCATCGCATCTAAGGTTGTGTCATGGTCCACTTGAAGATAAGTTATTTTTGTTTGCAGGAGCCTTCATTTAAGGACATTGTCCTCGGCTTCAGACAACTCTCAGAACGAGAGCTGCAGCTGTTCCCCGGATACAAGTGAGTTCTCTACAAAACGGCGCCAAAGCCCAAACAAATGAAAAAGAGCCCAGACAGTTACCCAAGCCAGCAGCTATCCCCATATCAGACTTCATGCTCTCCTCACCAGGCAATAAAAGAATTCCCAAAATACTTACAATAAAGAAAATGAATGCACATGAACGTGTGCATGATTTTAACACACTCCATACACATTATCTGTATTTCAAATGAGTGTAGTCTTAAATTACTAAGTATTAGATTTCGGATGACATATATGCATGATTGTGATTAGGTCTTACACATTTTCTGTTTCTAATTTGTCCAGTTTTGGATGGTTCAACACAGCTCTCATGGTGGAGGGTAAATCATACTTACCATGGCTGATGGACTGGTGAGTACCGTCCCTCTTGAGTAACTTCTCAGGATGTTGGATAAGCCCTTTAGTTGAACTGGATTCTTTATAGTGATGAAGCACCTGCTTACAGCTTGATTCATTACCACCATTTATTATTATGTGCTCACTCGTGGTTTCACAAGTGAGTCTGTATGACTCAACTTATTCTCAGCCAAATTGAGTGAAATTTAAATGATTAATTGAAATTCTTAATGACCAAACTAATATACACTTAAACATTTAAATGTTCAGCCTGTGAAAAAACTAGAAATATGAAAACAAAAATGTTTTGAGGGGTTTAACCTTCATGGTTCTGTTTCTAAGTGACCATGAATACTGTGTGAACAATGAGCGGTGTAAAACTTTTCATGCATGTGTTACTCTGCAAGAAAAGTAAAGGATTGTTTTCAGGTTTTCTGTGCTTAACTCTAAAAGTTTAAGATTGTATTCTACAACATAATATCCCCTCAGTTTCATTAATGGTTATTAAGTCCAAACTTTATATTTTCAAGGTCAGTCTTCTGTTGCGTTAATTGTTTTTTTTATGTTTGCAGGTTGAAAATAAGAGGTGTGACATTTCATCACAAGAAAATTGAATCTTTCAAAGAGGTAAATGAAGGCTTTCTGTTGTCACAAGTGCAAAATGAGTTGTTTTTTTTAACTTGCTGGTTACTTTTTCATTGTTTTCATGCATAAACAAAGACTTGAAGGCTGAATTTAGTCACTCGCTCTATTTTCTCTGATCATTGGGGACTGTTTTAAGCTTTCGGATGCTGGCGCAGACGTGATCATAAACTGCACGGGGATGAGATCCGGTGAGCTGCAGCCAGATCCAGATCTGAAACCAGGCCGTGGCCAGATAGTGAAAGTAAGACTGGAAGGTGTTTATTTTCAGAGAATAAATCAGAAGTAAATTAGCCATCATAATGTAGCCGTTTCACCTCTGTGTTTCTCTGTGTTTTAGGTTGATGCCCCATGGCTAAAGCATTGGGTTATTACGCACAACTTTAAGACTGGGGTCTACAATTCACCATATATCATTCCAGGGTAGAGCCAGTAACACTGAGCACCTCTGCACAAACACACAACCTATGCTTTTACAGTGTTTTTTTTTTTGTTGGATGTTACTTCAGTGCGTTTTAATGCATTTTAGTTGCATTAAGTGTTTCTTTCTGATATGACTTTAAGTCACCTCAGCTTGGAGCTATGCTTTTTAGCATTATTCCACTAGCAGCTTCATTGTGGTCCAGTAAGCATGTTGTCTTGTTGTCATGTTGGGATTTGGGATATTGTCATGCAGTAAGGCCTGTGTTGTTTTCATGAGAGCACAAAACATCTGTGTCTGCAGGAGCCGTCTTGTGACAGTTGGAGGGATTTTCCAGCTTGGAAACTGGAGTGAACAGAACAACTCCATAGACCATCATCAGATCTGGGAAAAGGCTTGTCAGCTTGAGCCAAGTCTCAAGGTTAGGTGATAAAACAGGGCCATAAAAAGACATTCTGTCTCAACCTCTATCAATTATTCACCACGTCTTCTCTAGCGTTGAAATACAGTACGTAACGTCTTGTCCTTTATAAACTCAGAATATTCTGCAAATGGAACAGTTAGAGGAAAAGAGATGTAAAATTATGGAATTATTTTGTTTAAGTCTTGGGGGGGGGAATAAATGGGTTCTTAAGTTCTGATGTTGCGTCTCCTCAGCATGCCAGGATTGTGGATGACTGGGCAGGTCTCAGGCCTGTTCGAAGCAAAGTCCGTCTGGAGCGGGAAACCATACAGGCCGGCGCAGCTAAGATAGAGGTAAACGGAAACATTAGAGCGGTACCTGAAATGTGAACACTTGTTTATTTAGCTTCAAAATCATTGTGGCACTCAAACAGGTGATACACAACTACGGCCACGGAGGTTTCGGACTCACCATTCACAGAGGCTGCGCCCAGGAGGCAGCCAGGCTCTTCGGTCAGATTGTGGAGCAAAATGGCAAATGTTTTAAAGCTCGCTTGTAGATTCGTCTCCACTGTAGACAATTGGTGTATTACTTTTCTCATGATTCAACATCCAAAATGTATCTTTCATTGTTGTTGTTTTTTCAACATGCTAAGATTTATAGCAAACCGGTCCTCCATCATCGTATGTCTAAGGGAAAACATCATGGCTTTAACCAGTGTTGATATCCATAAGAAACAGGGCTGATTTGAAACGTGTATCTTAATAAATTTAGTAAGTTTCACATAATTGTTTTTTTCATAATTCATTTTATAAATGTGATGAATCAAACAGATAATCACTCACTCAACTTCTTTGAATAATAAATGATAACATGAACCCATCACTTGTTTTTGAAAGACTATTTACTATACTATCATACACATTTACATCCAGTGCATTGACAAGAATCTGTGCACGCAGACACTTAATGCAGCACTAGATATCAAAGACTTGCAGGCCAGAGTTAGATTTCTGGTTCCTACTTGTTAATGTTTTCCTTTTTTTTCTGTAAGACTGTTCAAAGTCTGTCTCCACATCACATTTGTTACAAACAGAAGTAAAGACTACAACTGAACTGAACTGGGCATTGGTACAATATTTACAAAAAAACACAACATTACATCCTGGTTGAATGCCTGTTTGGACTCATGTGAGAGCAGACTCTGAGTCTGATAGAACAGAGCAAAAGAAACCATGTTGCTTCTTCTACTTTTTTTGCATTTCCTGAACATTTTCTGTCAACATTAAGCCAGAATTGGGTGATTAAAGAAATATTCAGATTGATCTCCTCATACTTTTGTTGTCTCTTGCCTTTATGTCCTGCTGTTTAGGGGTTAAAAACCTTGTTCCAACAATACATCACCAATGAACATTAACAGGGTCTTTTGGGGTCATGGAAAAGAAAAGGAAAAAATATAGAGATCTCGCTTGCTCTTAGAATTTTCATATAGCCAGATGCTTTAAAAGAAGATCATACTTTTTCAGCAGACCTGTAGAAGAAAATCAGGTTACTGTAGTGGACTTAACTGGACTTAGTCCATAAACTTTCTCTTTTACAGGAAGCCTGTAAATTTGCTAAACTAAATAGCACTTTGTTAGCAGTTTCATGGGGAGCATAATATTGTACCATTCTCAGGTGACAATTTTAGCAAATATTTCTGCTTGCTATAATCATACAACAATGTAAAGATCTCACTATTACCATGAAACCGCTGCATTGTTCTAACTTCTGTTACCAGATTTAATAAAACTTCTCATTGAAGTAGAAAATAACACTGACACAGCTGAAAGACTGATGAGATGTGTATATGAAAAAGGTTTGCGACTCACTGTACACTATGTCCTTTCAACCAGACTAAGGTGACCATCACATGAGAAAATGTTATGACTTTCTTTGATCTGAATGCTTTGTTTACCTGAAAAGCTGTCATTAACCCAAAAAATTGACTTTTTTTTAACACTGTGCATTTTCAGCAAGCAATTTGTGCGCATAAGACAATCCTGTTTCTTACACATGGATATATGGTCAGTATGCAAATAGAAGCAGCTTTTTCACTGGGTCCAGAGTGTGCCCATCAGCAACCAACCTAATAGGTAGTTTTAAGGCTCTCTTAAAGAAGGTAGCAGTTTTAACCAGAAGCCAAACATTTCGCTCTCTTTAGAATTCTCGCCGCTTGGAAAAGTTTCCCATTTAGTCCACTGTTTGCTCTTGCACTATTTTTTAGGTTGTTTGGTCTCTCAAAATCACCCTGTGTGCAGATATATAGTGGAAACACTGTGGCAGCAGCTGTGTTTACATACTATAGGTACAGTGTTAAAAGATAGTGCTGCATGGCTCTTTCATACCATCCTGATGTTGAAACAGAAGAAACACAGAACAGGGCCCAGAAAGCAAGCCTTCCTGCCTCCTCCCCTCTCAGCGGCGTACCCGGTGGGCGTGTCCTCAGCCCTGCGAGCCAGAGCTGGAGCGGGTGAGTCCTCCTGAGCTGTGACCTATCATTTCTTGTCCCCACTCGCGGTGGCTGGATTCCTGCAGACCTCGGCCCGTGGTCTCAATTGGAAGTGCGCAGGAGGCGACGGCAGCAAAGAGGCAGCAGCAGCAGTACACTGAGAGAGCCAGGTACACGGAATACTCCAACATCACCTGCGGAGTGAAGCCCAGGCACAAACAAATGCTTTCCGTGTCATCTCTTTGTCACTTCCCCCTGTTTTGCTGGTCAAGCACATTATTTCATATAATGTGATATATTACCTGGGCCACAAAAGGTGTAATGAGAGCACCAACTCTGGCCATTCCACTGCTCGTTCCCAGACCTAAAGCTCTGGTTGCTGTTGGGTACACCTGCAGAAAATGCAAAAAATGAGGCTGAAATCCTCTGGTCCTGTACTGGTAACTGTTTGATTATTTTTCACTCAGCTATCTTACTTCTGGAGTGTAAACATAAGCTGCCTGGAAGCCCCCGGCAATAAATGCTCTGGCAATGAATATCAACACCGTCATGGAGGTTCTGCAAAGGATGAGGCAGCAGCAATAAGAACGGATTAACAATGGTCCACAATTAGTGAAATGTTTGAAGGTCTAACTTTGGCCAGGCTTACCTTCCAACACAGCCGTACAGCGGAATGATGCACAGAGAGAAGACAAGGAAACACAATGCCATGGTCTTCCTCCTTCCCAGTCGATCAATAGCCCACAATGTCACCAGCAGTCCTATGATACATTCATATATTCGCAAACTACAATGATTTTTTTCTTTACAGACAGTTGCCCTGAATAAAGCTGTTAAAGATATGTTTAGGTTTGAATGTAGATATTTTCTGCAACAAGCATTTACACTGAAAAAATATAAGAGGAGCTTAAGACACTATCATGAAACCAGGAATTTTGACTTGCAGTCCTTTGATTACATTAATTAGACATAACAACTCTTTGAAAATAATCAGTGTTTAAAGATTACACAAATACTTTGTCATAAGAAGTTAATCTGTGATGAGTTCATAATTTACAGCAGCACTTCATACAAAGCCCCACACGGACAGCTGAGAAAAGCAAAAGTAGTTATAAGAGAACCTTTAAAAAGTGAACAGTTTTTATCCAACTCAAAGAAAATCATTATGGGTACCTGGAAATTCAGATAAAGTTGTCCACAGCAGATCCTTATAGTCATCAGAATTCAAATATTTACACTCCAAGCTGCATCTGGGATCCTTCTTGCTACCTTTGGACACTAGAGGGAGACATCAAACAGCAATCACCATCAGTTTTGTAGTTCCATGTTTTCATGATGCGTTTTAGCAAAAACCTCTGTCTGACTCACTCCCACAAGCACCTCCCTCCTGAAACAGCTCTGTGGTGAGCAGCACCAGGCCGTAGTAGGAGAAGGCGTTTGCAAACCTGTGGTGACAGAGATCAAATCTGAGATCATGCTAAAAAGAAACATCAAAGCTGAATGTAAATCAAATAGAGCAAAAGGTATAGGCACTAAAAGATCATAAGGCTTCTGAAGGTCAAAAGGAAAATCAGTTGTTTACCAAATGAACCACAGCAGAACAGTGGTCCCACGAAATTGTGATGAAAACAAGTCTTGAATCTTCCCACGCTCTTCCTATTTCAAAAGAAAGGACACTTAAAAAATCCACATCGACAGTATACTGATTGGTATTCATGTGTAATGTCTGAATTACATTCAGGGAATGAGCGTGGTGTACCTGTCTGGCAGTAATTAGTTTCCCCAGAGGCATGGGGGCTTTGTTCTCTGTGGCAATGCGCTTCAGCGTGGCCAGAGCCTTTTCTTGGTTCCCTGTCAGCACATCATAACGTGCACTCTCTGGAAGCCACTGTGACAATATCCACCCACCCCAGAAATAAACATGTCATTTGAAAAGGCTTTAATGCTGTAAAAGCGTTTAAGATTGTCATACTTACAAAACACAGGATGGCAAAGATGAAAAGAGGAATGGTGGAAAGACCAAGAAGCCAGCGCCAGCCCAGAGTAGGCATCACCAGGATTGCTAAGAGGACTTCGAACACAGTGCCCAGAGCCCAGAATATCTGCAAATGCAGCAAAATCACTAGTTGTAAGACAATTTTTATATTTGCTGAGATAGTACAAGGTAAACTTTACCTCGATGAGTAAGATGCATGTGGCTCTGGACCTCATGGGCAGAAATTCAGCATACAAGGTCACCCTAAAAAAGGACACTATTGTTTGAATCCAGAAAGTCATCAGTTACAATGTTGTTACTGATAAAGATTAAATAGAAGTACTCACGACTGCGGTGCCCCCCCAATGCCAAAGCCAACCAGCGCACGGAGGACCAGGATCCACCCATAAATGGGTGCAAATGCACTCATAAGGCCGTAGAACATTGTCCACAATACGCTCATCTTCAAACCCTGTGTGTGCAAAGGAGAGACTTGGTCTGACATTTTATTTCATGTACTGCACATTTTGATGTTTCACCCCTGATATTGAATATCTATCAAGTCCACACATGTAGAAATTCACATTCGGAAGTTTTAACCCTCCTAGTGTCAGAAACAAAAAAGGTCCACGGACAGACTGTCAGTGTTAAGTGTAAAATGTTTACTGTGACTTACTGTCTTTCTGCCATATTTGTCCGATATGTTTCCCCAAAGAGAGGAGCTGATCATCATTCCAATGAACACCGCCTGTAAGAGGAGCACTGAATGTCAGTGCTTTGGTAACACTGCAGCAGCTAACATCAACTTGGCTAGAACAGGACGATATGTTGCAGCATGACCCCTCTTGTTTTGAACCAATATAATGTGAAATATTCTTACCTAAATCTAAGCAGTGAATAATCACATGTATAACATTGTCTAAACTGCCACAGCTGTACCTTTGTTTTTTATCCATATCAATTTAGCTGTTCCGTATCACAACATACATATTTGATAACTCAGAAAATCCCAATTCTGACAAAACACATTAATCTCTGCTATGGTCTTTTGCTTCCCACATTGTGCTTTATATAAGCACTCGTTTCCCCCACGCTCTTAATCGATGCCTACCGGGACGGTCAGAAAGAACTGCATGTAGGAGCACTTTATATACATTACTGAGCCATTACCGACGTGAGCAGTGCCACTTCAAGGCTTGGCAATCTCCATTCACAGTGCAGCTGTGGCGCTAAAATGCTGAGGATCATCATCTCCATGGCATCAGCCATCTGAGCACAAAGAAAAATACATGATCGGTTGTTGTGCAGAGGACATAAAAGCCTCCACTAAATCATGTTTGACATGTGGACAGTTCTCACCCAGGACAGTCCAGTGAGGATGGAGAGCTTCACCTGAAATGTCCCAAAGCCTATGGCTTCTACGGCATCTTCTACCATGAAAGTGTCTGAGGTAATGAGAGAGATGAGAAGCTCTAGAGCCATGTGTGAAAAAAAGGAAGATGTAGGACAAATATGAGAGAAACTGAGACCCGGCACAATGTACCGTCTGTTGGATTGGCAAACTCTCGAGGCACTGGCGCTCCCTCTGCAAGAGCCACAGACTCCAGATCAGTATGATCCTCCGCTCTGACATCCTGAGGTCTGTTCTCCGCATCCTCCTCAGAGCGAGTGCTCTCTCCTGTATGACGGAAGCGGACCACGCTGCAAAAAACAAAACATTGAATGTGCATGAATGTGTATATTTCTGGGTTAAAGTCCAAGTGAGATGGGTCAGAGGAAATGATGTCAGGGCTAAGATGAGCACAGATAAGGCCTGGAGGCTGTAACCTTGGTGATTTGTGCTCCTTCTGGCTGTGATTTTGTTAGCCACTGATATCATGAGCATGTTAAGAAATGTATTAGACTTGTAAACCTCTATCCAGCTATATTGGTGTTTTCTACAGATGGATGGTGGCCCACAGTTTCCTTCGACATGCAGATAAATGATGGTTTGGTCAGGACCAAACACTTGCAGAAGCAGTGGTGTGTGCTGGTGATGCCTTAATCACAGTAATTACACAGGAAGCCTCTTTGCAATTTGAACTATCAGTGCTATGGGTGAGACCATGAGATGTCCATTAAGCTCTGTCTTTGATTTAATTGTCCTCTTCAATTTGAGGTAAAACTTTATAATCCAGCAGCATGTTGTTTTAGTTCAATTTTCCAAACCTGTCCTCTCCTTAAATGTATTTGCAAGAGGCTAGGTCTCAATAAAGCACTTCTAATACTGGAATTCCAGATGCATCACAACGCTTTCTGAGAAGGTGACTGACTATATCTTTAAGAAATGCCCAAAGCCACAGCCAATTTTATGGCCCAGCCTTTAGTTTAATTAACGCGTGCAGCTAGGTTTAAATAAATCCCTCAATGGTCTGAGTCATGACAGCAAATACAATAACAAGTTAAACCGGAAAGCCTAGCCATCTTAGGAATCACAGAAAACGTGCTTCATGTGGATAAATGACAGGTTACAGAAAATGCTGCGACTGTAAACAAACTGCGCCGCCACAAGAGACAAAAGATGCAACGATATTTACGCTTCATATTATAAATGTATGCGTGTTACTACGTATATGTTGTCAGATGACTGCCGCTTTTAAAATATATCCGATTATTTGAAGTTTGGCGACCTGATCGACAAATACCAGCCAGTCAGAGGGCAAATCGTCGGACAAACACGTTGCCGGTGCTCGTCCGACATTGAATAATTAAAAGCTTTAAAAAATCTTGTGTGTTTAGAATGTATGCTACTCACGGAAGTTGTCTCAGCTGAAACAGATCATCGTCCATTTTGGTATTTATTGTCTGGCGCTCCTGTTGGCCTCATCGCCGTTCACATTATCGCGACGAGCAGCGATTTCAGCACTAAGGAGAGCGACCTGCTCCCGGAGTCCCCGGCAGCCAATGAGAGGCCGCCCAGCGCCCAACACCGCGCGAGACGCGCAGGGGCGCAGGGTGGACGGCACGAGCTCAGGAACGAGCGCGACTCCAGGGCTGCTGATTACAGGGTCAGCACGTCTTATCAGGACGTGACTGGCCTGGCGGTGACCACAGCCGTCACCATTCATTATAACTCCTTCACTAAAGGAGTTAACCCGACATTTGATTTCAACTATGGAATAATACATTTAAAAAACTATTTTGGAATTGATTTGAATTGAAGTGAGGGACGTTTTTAGTTCCACTGATACCCCGAAGACTAAATGCTACATTGATCGAATAACCTTGCTACTTACCTTCTAGAACAGCATAAGAAGCAGAAAAAAGATTTTTACAAAAGTTAGGAAATTAGCAAGATTTAAAACTATTTCAAAGAAAGGCAAAATGTGTCAATATAACCTATTATAAAACCATAATCCATGAGATAGTAAAGATATATTGAATAATCCAAATATCAAGATTACATCATTACCTAACAAAGATAATTTGCAAATGGTGATACACCCAGAACAGTGGAGTTTTTCATTCTTGTTTAAACATCCTCCCCAACATCCTCTCAACATTTTTAATTAATCAAATCTAACTAAAAATATATCTAGATGAATCAGATTAGTAAAATATAACCAAAAATGCATGCAACTAGTACATGGATGGGCTTTGTTGTGACTTGTGGAATATATATGAATAAAAAAGCAATGAAGCCATCTGTTCATAAATCCTCAACATTATCTGTTCATTTTAAGCAAAGAAAATGCCCAATTTGCTCGTTATTTTCAATCCAAATATTCAAAAAGCCCTTTGACAGGTTTTATTGCTCACATTTTACATATTGCTGGGTATATTATTTGGATGAATGCCACACGAATTCTGCTAAATATTATGTATTTATGCAGGCAAAAGACAATCATTATTTTCTAATTACACAAATAAAAAAGTTTTAAGAGGTTGAAAAAACATTGGTAAAATAGAGACTTTGTACTTCCTTAGACAATATAGAAATCCCTCCTAAATGTACATATAACTACACAAATGTGGAGCTAAACATAACTCGAATGAGACTACAAACATAATATACTTGGCAATCCGTCATACCGTGGTATAAAAATCATCAAATGATCGAATCTGTTTATTTCCTAAATTAAATTGTGTCAAACACTCTTAGTTTATGTGCGCAACAACCTTCTTTTGGCCGGAATGTAAATTGAGTGACGCTTTTGCACGCACCTTCATGGGTCCGTGTAGAAACGCGTCCACTTTAACGATAGTTCCCCCAGAGACAGCAGGATGTTGTGGTGCAGACCTGAAACCTCTGATAAGCTTGTTGGGGACTTTCTTGGCACCGGACCCACAATCAGGTAAAACCTTTCCGGCTGACCAGCAACAACTGCTGCTTATACAGAGGGCACGGTGACAGCAGAAACTGTGGGTCACGAGGCCGCCGTCGCCGCACATTTAAGCCAAACTCTTACATGCGCAGACGAGCAACGCGAAGCCTGGTTTAATGTCCCTGAACCTGTCTCTGAACCTGTCGTCAAACACATACGGCGACATTATCAAGACGCGTTGCCCGTGTTTTAAAATAGGGTGCAGTTTGGATGTCTTGCATTTATATAATCGACATAGTTTTCGAGGAGAGGCCTGACCTCGGTGTTTTCTTCGGTAAGTTAGCTTAAACGCTAAAGTTCCCGGTCTATCCTCATCTTGAGTCTGGTTGGCATTAACTTATCACCGATTTGAGCATATACTATTTAAATCTCCAAAATTGCTATCCAGCAATCCAGGCCAAGGTGATACAGGCGTGTGTTTACAGAGATGCATAGTTTGTTTTTGTTGTTTTTTAATCCCAATTATTAGACAGCGAGTTAATCGATCGCACATAATATATGGGGCAGTCAAAAAAAGAATTAAAGTACACCTTGCTATATCTGACACTTTACAATACAACAATGCTTCGTTTACCACATGCAATATAAGCTCCTCTGGGTATGAAACGGCCACAGGCCTTGCTGGGGTTTCGACGTATTCCATCATCACGAAGACGTCTAAACTGGTCCCAGCAATCAGAAGCCATGTTATCCTCAGGAAGTGATCAAAACAATTCGTCCCCCCTGATTTGGAAAAGATATTGGCATGTTTTGGGGTTGTTTTTTTATTCGTAGGATTGCTAGTAAGCCCACTGAAATCTTGTTGACTGTAAAATACCATTACCATAAAAAAACAGGTGAATTTCAAAGGTTCAGAAAACTGTATTGGATGAAGGGGGAAAAAAAACAAATGAACGTACCATCAAATAGTAAGAATGGTACAATGTCTATTTCCACTTGTTACACATCTCTATTTTCATACTTTACTGACAGTCCCCTCTCCTTCAGAAACAAGATGATAAAAAACTGGGGCGTTATCGGAGGAGTTGCTGCGGCGATTGCTGCTGGAGTGTACGTTTTCTGGGGCCCAATTACAGAGAGGAAGAAGAGGAAGAGAGGTAAGAATCCGTGCTATATCTGGTCCTGTGTGGCCTCCGTGATTCCATCGCAGTAAACTACAGTGACGTGTTTTTTTCACAGGGATGGTTCCCGGTCTGTTAAATTTGGGCAACACCTGCTTCTTGAACTCTTTGCTTCAGGGCTTGGCAGCATGTCCTTCCTTTGTCAGATGGCTGGAGAAGTTTTCAGGTCTACCCACAATCCAGTCATGCAAGGACAACCAGCTATCCTCGACACTGCTGCAGCTTCTCAGAGGTGTTCTGTCCGTGTCTGTCATTAAGTCCCCTCGCTGTGGAGAACCTGCTGTGCTCATGTTCATTTTCTTTCCACCCAGCTCTGTCCAGTGATGGGCCTGCGGAGGAGGATGTTCTTGATGCTGGATGCCTCCTGGATGTCCTCAGACTGTACCGCTGGCACATTAGCTCCTTTGAGGAGCAGGTTAGTAGTGTGATCCGGAATGCTGCCGTTTAGTTAGCAGTTTTCTGCGCAGTGTTTTTTAATCCATGTCGATGCGTTTCCTCTAAGGATGCGCATGAACTTTTTCACGTCCTCACATCTTCTCTGGAAGAGGAGCGGGATCGTCAGCCAAAAGTCCCTCATTTGTTTGACATGCAGTCCCTTGAGGTGCGTAACCGTCTCCGCACCACTAAGGGAACACATCTGTTTTGCATGTTGCACCACTTTGCTTTGTCTCTTCAATTAGACATTTGTTGGCTTTTTGTAACAGAAATGTTCTCGCACCTTGTCTGTGTCTGTGTATTTCTTTTTTCCATCAGAGTCTCCCAGACGCAGATGAGAAAACTTTAGCCTGTATAAGTCGAGGTAAGCAGACAGTCTAAAGCTGCAGGTTGTTAATGACAAAACCAAAACCAACAATACTTGATCCTTTTTTTGTTCTTTTGTTCTGCAGCTCCTCTTCATCCAATACCGAGTCCATGGAAGTTTCATCATCCTTTTCACGGCCGTTTAACAAGCAATATGTCATGCAAGCGCTGCGAAATACAAGTGAGTCTGTTTTGCTTTCCTTTGTTTCCTGTGTTTCCCGCAATAAGTGAATAAAGCCTTAGTTTGTGCCATTTTTTGTTATTAAGGGATTTCTACTCCTGTTGTGTGTTTCTTTCAGAGTCCAGTGCGATATGACTCATTTGAGAGCCTCTCCTTGTCTATCCCTCTACCTCAGTGGGTAAGCATGTCAAGAATATGCAAGTTTAACTTGCTAAATGTCATTAGAGACTCACAACTCAGTGTTGTTTTTTTGTGTCAGGGTCGGCCGATCTCACTGGACCAGTGCCTGCAGCATTTTATTTCCTCAGAAACTATCAAAGAGGTGGAGTGTGAAAACTGCACCACGGTACGTCTCCTTTGTGTGGAATTTGTCTTGAAAAGGTTCTGCTAACGCAGTCTGGAGTGTGTGTGTGGTGTGTCATGTTTATCAGAATGCCGATTGTCCGTCTTATCTCTGTTTTTCATCCTTTCTCTTCAGCTTCAACAAAGCACAATAATAAATGGTCAAGTTCTAGAAAGCCAGAGGACGACGTTTGTTAAGCAGCTGAAACTTGGAAAGGTAACCACTTTCATGGTGCCACCGACTGGGAAACATAAAGAGCTGGAGAATTTCTTAGCCTTCTCGACAGTCTTCATGCAGCTGCAGCTTGTTTGTGATATTTCCGTCAGCTCCCCCAGTGCCTCTGCATCCATTTACAAAGACTGACCTGGTCCAGCGAAGGAACCCCCATCAAGCGCCAGGAGCACGTGCAGTTCGCAGAGTACCTGTCGATGGACCGCTACAAACACAGCAGCTGCACACAGCGGGGTCAGCGGTCCAGATGTGCTCCCAGAGGCACGAAGGCAGAAGCTTTAGATGATTCTACTGAAAGGGCCACAGCTAATGGGACTGGTGGGTGGAAAACCTGTTTTATGTCAAACTTCGTTGCTTCGTATCCCACTTTGTTTTTTATTTTTTTTTAACGTCCAGCAGCTTCCGTTTGTTTTTCAGATGCAGAGCATCTTAATAACAACAAACCCTTTCCTAATGGAGGCTGTCCTGTGTTTCTTCACTCGCCTGGCGTGACATCGCAGCTTAGCCTCACATATGACCACAGGTAAAATGTACAAAAACATAAGCCTTTACAGAAAGAGCATTCCACCGAAGCTGTGACTAACCCGTGCGAAATGAAACACGAGTCATCGTTTGTGTCCAGTACGAAGCTGATAATCCTCTCCCCCTCTTCTCCCCTGTGACCAGCGCCTTCCCCTCCAGCTGCTCAGAGTACCTTTTCCAGCTCACGGCTGTGCTGATTCACCACGGCGACATGCACTCAGGACATTTTGTCACATACCGCCGCAGCCCTTCCTCAGCACGCTGCTCCTCGCCCTTCAGCTCGCACTGGCTGTGGGTGTCCGACGACTCGGTCCGCAAAGCCAGCCTGCACGAGGTGCTGTCCTCCAACGCTTACATGCTCTTCTACGAGAGGGTCCGGAGGCCAGGCCTGAGCCCGCGCACCGAGGAGTGACCAGGCAGCCCAGACGCTCAGCAGCGGGTGGCTTTGCGAGGAGAGGAAAACCATAATAGAATTATTAATAGTTTCTGACGACAGCATCATGTGCGTTGTGGACACACTTCCTGCTGCTCTGATCACAGCAGGAAGCCTTTTAGCCCAAAGAGGATGGACCTACAGAATTTAAATCCAGTATCACTGATCATGTAACCTGTTTCTCAGAGACTGAAAAAGGAACTCCCGACCGTATTATGTGCACGAAGGTACCGGGCGTGTGCCACACGGCTCATGTGTGACTCTTAGAGCGTCAGGAGCATCGACTCCGCTCTGTCCACCTCATGTTATGCTATTTAGGCATCATACATGAGGGTGGTCCTGGTATTTTGTCCATTGCCTATAATCTACAGGTACTGAGGTAGGTAATCCACATTTCTCAGAGATGTTATATAGAAGTTGTTACACATTCAGACACGTTGGACGGGATGAGTCTTCGTTGACTCTGGCTCTTTATTGTCTTATCTGATTACTTGCCTAATCATTCCTTGCGGTGTTTGTTAACTATATTGGAAATATTGTTTCAACTGGCACGGTTTCAACTGTTCCCCATCGTCCTTACACTGTCATAACACGCAGGGCTGCACATTCGAGGTTAAAGTGCCATGCTGTCTGTAATGTTCTGGATTTTAAACCCATGAAACCACGGGTGCTGCCACCACGAGCGACCCTTCCAAAAGTGATGGTGAAAACGTTCAAAAGAGTAATATTGACTTTGATTTTAAAAGTATACTATCCTGGATATTTTTAACTGTGAGCAGCTGATGACTGCCGTTTCCTACTGAACAGATTTAAAAAGAGAAGTGGCCTGGTGTTTGCAGTTTGCACTGATGTATTTTCATGTAAGATTTGTGTGCAGTCTTTGGAGGTGATTGTTTTCAGATAATAAAAGAAGAAAGCAAATGTTAATCTGAGAGTTTTATTTATTCAATTGACAGTGATTTGCATGTTTTGATTTTTTTTATTTATTATGAATTGGTCATTTTCTGAGACATGTTTCACCGAAATGTTGATTCCAGTATGCTCTATTTAATTTGAAAGGTTAAAACATTCACGAGGTGCCAAAATACAAAAGAAATACAAATAACAAATGTAGGAGGTCCTCTCTATGTGACTCCTTCAACAGTCAGCAGGGAGTTTAATTTGATATTAGCAGAGGGGTTAGTGTGAATAGAAGTAGATAAATCATAAGTCTTAATTATTATCTTAGAATAATACTTTAATATATTACTAAACGTTTCCAAAGTGTGCTTTATTTGCTCTCAGGGGTCACAGATCCACAGAATATGTTTACGTAATGTCAACTTTTTAATCTTAGCCCCTTCTTTAAACAAATATCAGTGTCCCTGGTCTTACTCAGTCTGCTCTCCACAGCCTAACTACACAAGCAGCCCTCATTTTCCTCATGTCTTTTCTTAATGCCCATGGATATAATAATGTAAAAAATGCTTCTAGGACTCCAGTCAATACTCTGTACCTCTTCTTGGCTTGTTTTTATTTCTTGCTGTCAGTCTGGATGCGTCTAAAAGTGAGGTTAATGCGGGGTGTGATGACTCTTTTGCGGACAGGAAGGCTGTGGTACCAAAAGGTGTTTGTGGGTGGATTCATGAGGAGCAGGCTTCCGTGAGTGAGCTCCAGCTTCACAGGCTCAATCTGTCGGCGGTTCTGTTTCCCCCGAGAATCTCTGTGCCTGAAGACGAAGTCCCGCGCTGCTCCCAGGGAGACGGAGGCGATGGGACAGGAGGAATCCAACTCCTTCTCGTCGTCGCGATGCTCACCCATGTGATCCTGCCCGTCTTTATACCTGGAGGGGAGACCAAAACGTTGAGCACTTCAAACCGTTTCCTCCACCTTCTGTTTGAATGTCTCCTCACCTGTTGATCAAGACAAAGTTGAATGTCTGGGCTGTCGCTTTAGTGACCGCATCTCGAATGTACCGCAAGGTTGGAGTCCACGGGCAGGCCGAGCGTCTCACTCCAGAGTAAGTATACGTCAGGCCTGCGTCTCCATAGGTTGCCTGTTTTCTGGGTATATTGTACACCTTTCCAAACACCTGGACCTTTGCTTCTTCTCCTGGAAGGAAAAAATGCAACAATCCTTCATCCAAATGCAACTTTAGGTCTTAACTGCGCGGACCCAGAGTTGGTTCTGTACCTGTGGAGTACACCACCTCCTCCTCCAGCTGTTTGAATAGGTCGTCTGCTTCCTTTCTGGAGAATAGTAGAGCATAGTCGCAGTCCAGTCCTTCTGCCTCTATTTTTTGCCAAGGAATAGGATGAGAAAACTCCCCTACAATATCCTCCCCCTCAGTCCTCTCATCTTCCTCCAGTTTTACTTTCTTCCTTGGACTTCTCCGTAGGGCATCATTGGCACTCGGCCGTTTATTCAGTCCTCGAAGCAGAACTCTTTCCATGGCAACTGTCTGCTGCCCTCTGGCTCCCTGATGAGGTGAATTTCACATCCCTGAAAAAGACAAAGTAAATGAAAAGGTGGACATTTATTCTTTTTCCCACAACTTGAACAAAAAGACATAATAATCCAATCCAAGTCTTAGCATTAATTGCATTGGCTTATTGCTGAACAAATAAATACCCTGCTTTATTTTCCTCATTTTGTAAAATACGTATAAAACAGCCCAGGTGAGAATTTCTCAGCTTGTCATAGATAGAAATAACAACAGAAATAACTTTTTAAAATATGTCAAACTAGTCTGTGATAGCAGCTGAACCAGCGGCAGCAGTGGGCCGTGAACGCCGCTCATTAATACAACTGCTTTCGTCACATGTTTAGGCGCCAAATGTTTTCAGCATCACACAGACACGAGTAGGTAATTCCAGGAGTCTAGGACAGCTATTTTAGAGATTTGGCAATCTTGGTTACTTCACTGAACACATTGCCAAAGTGTTCTTTTAGCAGAATGATTGGACAGAAAACAATTAACTCATTTTTCACTCCGGTCTCGAGGAAACGCGTTTCTAAGGAGGTAAATGACACCGAGGATGATGCTGCAGAGCCGGTGAGCGTTTTCTTTTCTTAAAACAGTTGTTAACTTTAACACAATTACGCGTTTAGCTTTTGATAATGAAACATGCCGTGTTTCGAGTTTTAAAGGCTTGCAGGTCTCTGTGGTAATTATGTTTGGGTTTTTTTCGTTTCCCGCGATAAGTGCAGCCTGATCTGCGGTGCGTTCAGGGCCGCCACAGAGTGTTGTCAAATCTAACGTTTATCGCTAGCAAAACAAGAGAATGTTAGCACCCCTTCGTCGGCGGCTTCTGAGGCCAATTTTCGCCAAAACAGCGCGTTTCTCACCAGCTCTCCGTTCTTCGCAATACACAAAAATCATTCAGAAGAAGCAGAACTTGCTCGCTGCGGTCGAACCAGAGTCTGCCAGCCCGAACTCCGCCGCCCTGTCCCCGCAGCAGCTGGATAGGATCGCCCGCAATAAGAGAGCGGCGCTGGAGAAACTCGCTTCCGCCCAGACGCCGACGGGGTTCGGGGAGAGCTGGAGGACGGAGCTGTCTCCCGAGTTTGGAAAGTCGTACTTTAAACAGGTGGGAGGAGGAGGCGTTGCTCCGTTCGCTTGCCTTCGGTTGTTCTGTGCCAGTTTTTAACTCTTATTTCTGCCTCAGCTGATGAGTTTTGTGTCTGCGGAGAGGGCGCGACACACCGTGTACCCACCAGAGGAGCATGTGTTTACCTGGACGCAGATGTGTGGCATCAGAGATGTAAGTTTAGCAACGCATGCACTGTTTGTATGGCTTAAAATGAACTATAAAACCCTGAGATCTCATGTTTGGATATATCTCATGAGTTATTCAGTTTTAACACAGCTTGGGTTTGAAATGAAAATTTATAGCGTTTGTTTTAAAAAATACAACATTGATTAATAGTGTATCATCCAGCACAGGTAAACATTAAAAAATATTTCAAGTAGTTTTGTCTGACATCATCTAGGGACTTATGAATATGTTACCTTACAACTTTTAAAACGCCTCACCATCAACTTGGTCCACGTGACCTCAAAAAAGTTTGTAAGTGATTGAAAGTTGTCTCTCATTTCAGATCAAAGTAGTGATTCTTGGACAAGATCCGTATCATGGTCCCAACCAAGCTCATGGGTTGTGCTTCAGCGTTAAAAGGCCGGTTCCTCCTCCTCCCAGGTTTGAAGCATTTTATACTCTTGATTTTGTCAATGGATTGTTGTTGTTTTGTAAATGTATGCTCTAAACACAGTTGGCAACATGTGGAGATTTGAGCTCAGTAACAAAGAAATGAGTCCAACTGCCCTGAAGCAGTTTTTTTTTTTAAATGCTTTTCTTTTCCAGTTTGGAGAACATGTACAAAGAACTGGCCTCGGACATTAAGGGGTTCCAGCATCCTGGTCATGGAGATCTGACGGGATGGGCCGAACAGGGTACTTATTATGACGGATGATGGATGATGAAGCAAAACAAGGCTGTAGTCGACAAACCTGCTGTCCTCTCCGTCTGTGAACGCGCCCCCTCAGGTGTGCTGCTGCTCAATGCTGTACTGACCGTCCGGGCTCACCAGGCCAACTCCCACAAGGACAAAGGCTGGGAGACGTTCACCGACGCCGTGGTGCACTGGCTCAGCAACAACCTGGAGGGCCTGGTCTTCATGCTGTGGGGATCCTACGCTCAGAAGAAAGGGGCCGCCATAAACAGGGTGCGTTTCAGTCGAATCCTCTGAACCCAGCGCTGTGACCAATCTGTTAGTCTTCAAAGCATTAGCTCAGATACTGTTAAGACCATGTGAAATGTCACGTTTTCATCTAAAGTGTTGCTTGCTGTCTGATTTCAGAAGCGCCACCATGTCCTGCAGGCTGTGCATCCTTCACCCCTCTCCGCTCACAGAGGATTTTTTGGATGCAAACATTTCTCAAAGGCCAACGAGCTGCTAAAAAAATCTGGGAAGTCTACCATAGACTGGAAGGCACTTTAAACTTGTGTTGATCAACTACAGACAAAGTCACCCATAAGCTTCTTTTGCCCCGTTTCTGAAACATTTCTCTAAGATATCATTTAATCTGGTGTCTTCCTTCAAACTTAGTGTCTTATCTGCGTTGGCAGGTTTCAGTGTTTTGTAAATATTTGTGTTTTACACTTAGTGTTTTTGAGTTTGTACATTAAAGTTTCTTTCTTGACTTTCTTAATGAAATGGTGGTTCCACTTTAAAAAGGTTCTAAATGGACCTGTGGTAAAGGAAACAATAGCAGAAAAAACTTTCCCATCTGCTTTAAAGATGACCACACTTTCTTATCATCATCTTGAAGAACGTTTAATAATTCAAAATCCAAACAGAAACCATATAAAGTTCGCAAAAATGGCCTTAAAAAACAAAAGCAATGACAGCATTTAAAGATTAACTGTTTGCAAAATGGCTGTATTTAGCTTGCTCTCAATAACTTTGTCCTACAATCAAGAGTGAAAGCTTCTTATTTTTCATAAACTCACGTATCGTTTTAATCTTCATCACATAATTGTTAAACTGGATCACTGAAAGTCATATTTTCTCATTCAAATATGAGAATATTTCTCTAAATCTGAATTTCCTCTTAGTCAAAATCTGAAACACTTGTTTTAAATGATTGAGACTTGCGAAGAAGTAGCTGAAATAGTTTGAAAAGAGATGGGAAATGTCTAAAATTTATTATATTTGACCAACAGCATAACGGTGTACATTTTCCGACTCAATATATAAAAAGTAAAGTTAAACGTGAATTAATAGAAAACAGCCACCCGGGTAAAGTTGAAAACGCTACTTCCTGTTTGGACGTATGTTTGAAGGCGTGGCGTCATCAGTGACGCAATGACGTCTGCAGGAAGACGAACCTCCCTCGCCTCAGTCACTCGGTTCGGTAGTAGCTGTAATGTGTGTATTTTGACAATAAGGTGACGATGCCCGTGGAGAGTCTGCCCGTCCGGGCTGTGCCTTTGCATTTCCGTGTGCTCCAGCAGTACCTGGTCCTCCTGAAGAAATACCCGATCCTCACCAAATCTGTGACCAGGTCAGTGGCTCGCAGCTTCTTTACTGCCGCCTTTCTGACAGCGCAACGTGCTTTTGGTATGATGTTTCTTGAGCTTTTGCAGTTGTTTTATACCCTGTAACCACCACGGGATTGTCAAGTTGGGTGCATGTGTACTTCTCTTGTTTTGTCTCTTTCAGGGGACTTTTGTTTGCTCTGATCACACACTGGCACTTTGTCATTGCACTCTGGCTTTAACCAATCAGCGTCTGTCAGGAGAACCTCCCCATGACAGTCCATGACTTTGGTTGAATGTTTAATTCATGGAGCCTTACTGACAAAGTGACAGTGTTTAATGTGTTTGTGTGTGTGTGCTGTGTGGGTGTGTGTGTGTCCTCGTGCTGTCAGTGGCATCCTTTCGGCTTTGGGAAACCTGCTGTCTCAGATTTTGGAGGCGAGAAAAAAGGCAAAAAGAGGAATCCAGGTTAATGGGATTGACGCCGCTGGAGCTGCGCGCTATGCCGTTTACGGGTGAGATTTAACACGGAAAGGAAGCTGAGACTTCAGATGATTTTAATGCTGTCCAGAGAAACCAGAGAATGGACCATGTAAAGTAAGACAAGAGGGATTCTGAAGCACCTGTTCCTGCTTTGACATCTCCATCTTCCTCCTAAATGACTTTGGTTATTTCTGCTGGACGTGTTCAAATATGACCTGCCCTCTGCAGGCTGTTTATCACAGGGCCAGTCAGTCACTTCTTCTACCAGCTGATGGAAGCCTGGATGCCCACCACAGACCCGCTCTGCGTGGTCAAACGACTGCTGCTGGATAGACTGATCTTTGCTCCTGGCTTTCTGCTCCTTTTCTACTTTGTCATGAACATCCTGGAGGTAGGTCTCCTCAGAAACTGTCCGATTCCTCCCATTAAGGTAAAGCACAATTTCACAACCGTATAGTTAAGGGTTACAAATTATTTAATTATTCACAGAAGGACTCAAAGTGCTGCTGTAGAGGCTGATTTGTTATCAATCAATCAATCAATCAATCCATCAATCAGTATACTTTATTATTCATTGTCCGGCATCCCGTACAATGAAATGATTAATTTCAGTACAACCCGTCCAAGATCATACAAAGCAACAGACACATAGACACACAGGGTTCGGGAAGACTGTGGGGCAGCCCATCTGAAGGCCCACCTTTTTCATTCATAAAAAATGAGACATCGGGAAAGTGGTAGCGGGAAGAGGGGGGGAAAAAAGGCCAAGTGCCACCCTCCCTACAGGGCATCTAACAATGATATATAAAAAAAAAACCCTTAGTACAATTAGGCACAGATACAGTCGAATCACAACATCAAGGACACATATGGGGAGGAAGTGTGCCAGTGTGTGTGTAAGTGTAAGCAAGCTGGAGGTCCACAGTTCACAGGCTCGATGGAATTTGTCCTTGTGATGCGGATACTCATGCTTGGGAGGAGGGAAGGGGTGGGGTGGGCAAAGCGTCCATCTGCAGTACTCGCCGAGAGCCGGAAGAGGTTACTATAATTTGTCTAAAACAGTACCAGCAAACTATCTTCTACTGTCTAATGCTGTTTTTTATGTAACCATTTGTGAGAAATACAAAGTCTAGACAAAACTACAGTTTGTATTTTTATGTATATATGTGTGTTTATAGTCAGATGTCAGATTTGTTTTGGTGGCGTGGCCATTTAATTTGCGCAGTATCCAAACTAAGTTATTATTATAAGTTGCTCCAAACATCTTATTTAATCCTACAATATGCATAGTCTTTGTTTTAACACCAGTGAATGGCAAACATATCTAATCTTCCAAATAAAATAAAAACAACATAGCATGTTATTGTTGTATATTGGCTAGACACAAAAGAAGCTGTTAACCATTTGTAAAAGTAGTTTATGATTATTCTTTTTTATGATAAATATCGAGCAAGATAATCTATATCAAGTGTCATTTTAACCACGTTTATTTAGCTACTATGCTATTTTAATTCAGATTCACTTGTATGATCTAGATATTTTTATTCATAGACTGTGTGGAAGGTAATCAGCTTAAACTGTCCTCAGGCCAAAGGTTGGGAGGATTTCGAGAAGAAAATGCGAACAAGTTACTGGACGGCTCTAAAGATGAACTGGAAAGTCTGGACGCCCTTTCAGTTCATAAATATCAACTTTGTGCCTGTTCAGGTACTCCAGCTCTTCTCTGGTATTCTGTCATCCAACAAACAGCAAATCAAAAGGTCTGCTGACACCACCAGCTGTGTGTGTGTTCCTGTGTGTTTTGTCCTTTCAGTTTCGAGTTCTGTTCGCCAACATGATCGCCTTGTTTTGGTATGCCTATCTTGCATCGGTGAGGAAATGATGCCGTCTGGTACGCCTTCACTGCATTCTCAGAGGACAGAAAAACACGGCTGACTTCCTCATCCGTTCTATACTTTCAAGTGCATTTGCTCTCCAGAAGAACGTTTTACAAACTGTGTTCCGTAGGATGAAGCCATTTTAACATGCTGCTGCACAGTACGAGCATCTTTACCAGCACTGCCAGATATCCAAATGACTAAACTTGAATTAAAAGAGTGAGAAATGCCTGTATACATACCGAAATCAAGGCCCATTCCTTCTGTTATTGTTGTGGTTGTGATCTTTTACGAGACAGAGCTATGCAACTGCAGAACGGCGAAAGAAACGCAACGAGATGTGTGCATTCTTAATACAGACTTTATTAATGCTGGCTGTCCTGTTACATCAAATGGTTTCAAATAAAACATGTTGCTGGCTTGTTTATTTTTCTGTATGAAATATTGCGAAAGTTACATGTGATGGAATGCTTTGATTTTTACATAAAAAGAAGTGCTAATAAATTAACAAAAAAAAAAAAACTAATCAGGAATGTAAATTAGCCATATGACAGTGTCCTTAGCCTCCTCTGAGGCGGAAAGTAAGGTAGATGGTGCTCATTTCTCTGACGTTGTAGTCCGCCAGTTTGTACCCGGAGGCCATGTCCTTGCCCTCGTGAATGAGCCTCTGCTGGCTCTCCGGGACCCCCTCTCTCTTGTGGACCTCCCTCTTGAACTCGTCCACGGTCTGGTCGGGTTTGACGTCGTAGGTGGTCGTCTGGTTCTTCTCGTTCTTGAGGAACACCTGGACGGTGGCCGGCTGGGTGAGGAGCAGGGAGACCCGGGAGCCGTGCTGGAGGCCGTAGGAGCTGAGGGCCCTGGAGTCGTCGTTCAGAGGCGTCCTGGCGCCGTTGTCGTACAGCAGCCTCTGGCCCCGGGAGCTGTGTCCCAGCTTGGCCTGGATCTGGCTCTTCAGGGAGCCCACCGTGTCGTGCGGCTGCACCGTGAAAGTGTGGGGCGTCCCGTTCAGCCCAACGACGATTATGTTCATGATGAGAGCGGTTCTGTAATGATAAGATAGGTAAATGTGTTATTAATGTGATATTAATATGTTATAACAAACAATAAGTCAAACGAAAAAAAGTTTCGGTAGGTTGTCGACTTGGTTCATTGCGGCTGTGATGAAAGAGAATCTTACCTGGCGAAAACTTTTTCTGCAAAACTTGTCCAAAAAGTTCAGAAGACGGTTCTTGGAGGAAGATGCTGAGCGCGATTGTGCGTCAGTCCCAGCTGAGCGGCTTTTATAGGCGGCCAGCCGCGCCCCCCTCCCTCACTTAGCATTCGTTTTCCCTGTCTGCCTTGACTTTCGGTTTCCATTCTCAGCACATGCCTGTGCTATTCTTCAATAGAGGTCTAATGACGCTATCTCTACAAGCAGGTTTATTGGGAAGGCTGAGCAGAGGATCAGCTGATCGGGGAATTTTCTGTGTTTTTGTTTGTTTGTTTTTACAGCTGTTTGGAAAAAGATAGTTAATTCCAGGACTCTGTTCCACTGAAACTATAGAAATTAGGTTGTTTATTGAGATGTCAGCATATCATAAAAACTGTACAGAAAGGGAACAAAACTTTTGGTGCCAATGTGTTTAGCCAAGGTGGTGATTGTGGGGTTTTGCTGCCTTATCTTTAAGGCTGTTTTGGGGTAGGGCTGTTTCTTTTTAAGACTTCAGGCTTTTAGACGTCTTGCAAAGAAAACAATCCAAAAATCAAATGTTCTATTTCAGGTTGCAATGCCAAACAATGTGAAATGTGCAATATTGAATTTATGTACATTTGAGACTAATTTCAGCATAGTTTCTCTTGTAGCTTGAATTGATATGAGTTGGATCTAACTGAATATTTAAGGTGGCCTAGTAACTACAAACACTGCATCCAAGACACTGGAGACAAGAGGGGACTTAAAATGTTGATAAACTTTAGTTTTTTTCATTTAAAAGAAACAGACCCTGGCAGCTGTGTAGAGAACCTCTTTATTGGAAAATGCAATCATCTGTGACAATGAGATCTAATTCAAAATAAAGTCTGACAAAGTGGAGGTAAGGTATAACAGAGCATTATCACCAGCATGTGTACACACTACTCCGCCCTGACATCTCATACCTGTGTGTCAAAACACAGCTGACTCACTTTGGTGTAATGGATTCTGAAAGGGAAATGAAACAGAAAATGAAAAGAGGCTTTTGAGGTCACACTGAAGTGACAGATACAAAACAATACAGATACATAAATAGGTATATATTTATTTATTGCATTACTCAATATGCACTTCCACTCTAAAAATACAAAACCAAGTCAATAAATATTCCCAAAATCTTCGGAAACATCAGAACTCCGAGTGCTTCAGTATGGCAGCCCTCTCCTCTCTCTTGGGGAACGGAATATTTCCTGTGGTAAGAAAAGAGAAAGAAGCAATGATCCAGCAGTTAAAATCTAAAATGGGATTATAAAAAAAAAAACATGCGCTATAATCTTTATTTTGCCAAGTCATTATGTAATTATGTAGGTGAAGTTCACAGGCTTTTCTCTACCTGGTGGTGCAACAAAATACTCTTCAACTGTGTTTTTGGAGAGCTGCAGCAGCTCCTCGGCACAGTTCCCCTCCATCGGCGCGTCTCCCCTCAGGTACAGGGCCCTGCACAGACACACACAGAAAAAATCAACAAACCTAAACTTTTCATCCCTCGGTAGGTCCAGCTGCCATATGCAGCTGAGTACCTGTCCTCCAGAACTGAATCCATGGGCTCGACCCCTGACGTGTCCACAACGTGGAGCTGGTCGGCGAAGCGTATGGCCTTCTCCAGGCAGTCCAGACCCTGCTTGGTGCGGAAGTCAACCAGGGCCAGTCGCTCCAGCTTGTCCACCAAATCAGCCGGGATTTTGGTGGGCTGTGAAGGCAAAGGGGCAATGTTTTTTAACTGTATTTGTAACAGCTAAGCTCCATGCCAATAATAAGTATATATATTTTTTTATCCATTACCAAAAATTGTTTGGAGACAAGTCAATAAAAAAAAAAGAGTGTACACTCCCAACTAAAACCAGTAAAGGTAGTTTCTACCAAATCTCTCTTTTGTTTTCTTTGACTCATAAGTGGTTTGATAACAGGTGACGTGAAAGGAAAGTCCAACCCCATTCTCTTTCAGCTTTAACTGAGCAGGACAAGGTAGTACACATAAGGGTAAGTCAGCTATCTCTGACTCAGGTGTTTTCTGGAAGGTGTGCTGCTTTTGTTTTTTTCCCTCAAAATCTAAAAAGAATGAGATCGTAAACACATCACATAAAGGTGACCTGGAATAACAGTGCATAACATGTAGCAGATCAGATTCTTCTATAGGGTTAAATCAACAGAAAACCGCTCTAAAAGTCGTTTGCTAAACTTATCTTGGGAGGATCTCATCACAAAAAGCAAACCCCGGTTTATTTTTTTTATTTTTTATTTTTAGCAAACCCCAGTTTGTGATAGTCCTGGCACAAAAGGCCAACATATAAGCTCGATTCTAACACCGGCGGGCACCGCTTGGCCGTTGTGTTGACATCTGTGCTCCTTACCGGGGGCAGCTGGTCCTCCGGGACTGGCTCCCATGTCGGGGACTCTGGCACCTGTTGGAAAGATTACATCCGCCCTTTTAGGAGTTATGGACGCGCACTGGCCGCTGCTCGTCCTCCGGACGGATACATTTGTCTTACCTTCGGATTGTGGGTCTGGGAGCAAAACGAACACGTTAGGTGTGAGCTGTGGGTCGGCGGGCAGCCGGGACGCGTCCCCACGTTTGTTACCGAGCATTTACGATTTGTTAGCAAGTCGAACGGAGGCGCCCGGAGGCGCGCGCGAGACACAGCCACGCGAATAAGGGACATTTCTGCCACGTTAACTAGCCAGCTCTGGTATAGTAAAAAGTATAAATCACATGTCGGTTTGTGTTTTGCCCCGAAAGGTCATTACTAGCACAGCTAGTTTCTCGTGGCTCCCGCTGTAGGGGGAGGCGCACCGAGGGGAAACGATAAGCGAGAGCACTGCACCTACTTCCTTGTTTCCTGATACGTCACCGCCGCCATTGTTGACGCCGTTTGTTGACGAAATACAGTTTCTTACATTTCAAGCATTATTCGAATATTTGGGAAATTTTAAACGATATGTTCATTGCAACCTCTTGGCATAAGGGAAATGTTTACATAAGCTTAAAATGAAATGATGCAACACGTTTCAAACGGTAAACGTGAAATGTTACAAAACTCGCTCCCTCACCTACCAACTACCCTTACAAAACCAGAAGCCACCCCCTCGCTGAACGACTGCCCGGATAGCTCAGTCGGTAGAGCATCAGACTTTTAATCTGAGGGTCCAGGGTTCAAGTCCCTGTTCGGGCGATGTCTCTTTTTCCTCACATTATTCCTTGATAGTACATCATCACCTCCGTAGCGTTGGGGCTGATCAGAATATATATATATTTAATCAAACAGCATACTGTTTATCTTTAGCTACATGTAAAGTCAGCACAAGGGCTTTTTGACTTGATGGTGCTGCTAATCGGATGGCAGAGGTAAATGTATAAAATGATCTAAGAGATAAATGTCTGTCCCAAATATTCTTGAAACCCTCTCCACAAAACACAAATAATATCAACACTAAAAGAGGGCTCAGTTAGAACACATTCTTCGCGGTTATTCACGCTGAGAGAAAAAAAACATGATGATGTTAACAAACTAACATTTTTGGTTTGTGTATTCAAAATACACATTACAATATGCTTTGGAAAAATAATCATTCCATTTTTTATTTTTCATAACAAGAACATGTACCATTCAATTCAATATATAGATATATGACCTAGGAGTGTATATAATCTGATTAATAAACAGTACACATTTAGAACCGACCAAAAAATAAAAATATCAGCTTTACAAACAAAGCAGCATCTGAGTGAGAGAAATAATCAATAAATACATTTAAAAAACAAAACACAAGTACTTTAGCATATAAAGGTTACAATAAATTATAAATAGTCTGTATTACCATTCACAAAGAAACACATATGTTAAATGCCATTGAACTTGCTATATTTGTGAAACAACACTTGAACATTTGACTGGAGTTTTAGGCTATGAATGACAGGCACGAGTCTTGGTAACTTGGACCAAGGGTGAATGTCTGATCAAAGTCTGCCAAAATATTTAAACTGTTCACTTCACAACATCAGATCAGTTGCAGTTAATGTTGAAAATGTGTCTTACTGTACCTTCCTTTTTTCGTTGTGTTCTTCAAACCACATTTTGACAAAAATAATTTGAACAGTGCCTCATTTGGTCATCCCAAATGTCACTACTGCCTCATCTGATCTGCCCCAATAATCTTTTACAATCTATAAACTAAAATATGATTTAGCAAGCAGCCACCAAACATGACAAGAAATGTCTATAATCAAAGTTATTAAACCCCACAATTAAAAAAATATACAGAGGTTCACTGGATAATGCAAAACAGCACACAAGGATGATCAAATTAGGCTTGTTTTTTTATACATATAAACTATCTGCCCACACATCCGTTAGCCACTCAGCTATTAAGTTATGATCAACAAAATGCAATGTATTTGTAATTTTCTTACACATTTTTCTCGAAGGACTCAACATTTCATAGGTCATTAGACAATTGGCAGGCAAGTTCAATAACAATGACAACACAGATTTAACAATAGTGTTGTTAAATCATTAAAATGGTGCTAAAAGCTTAATGATCATGATGTTTGCATGCTTAACAGAACAGTTTGGGTAAAATATCAGGCTCTCGGTCAGTCTTCTGGATTAGTTTGTGTTATACAACCTTTATATAAAACCTATAGACATTCACTAAGGGATGACTTGCTGATAAATGTCATTTCTTAAAATTTTTGGCTAATAAAATAATTCATATAAACTACTATCACAATCTATATTCCCATAAATATAGTCTCTAAATAAATTCAGATTTGGGTTTTTGGCTTGAGGTGTGCAACAAGAATTACTTTTTTCTCAAAGCGCACTCCGATCAATACTGACACCAGAGGGATTTCTAAGGAAATCACCAAGAAAGTAAAAGTTTAGTAGTTTCACCTGCTTTCTTTTGAACATACAACACACATTAAGCTTAATATTCTGATATACCTGCTGACAACTAAAAACACACAGAATAAAGCCAATGATGTTCTTAGCAGCAAACTGATTGTGAGGGCTTTGTGTAGTGTGGTGTGTGTGAGAGAGTATGTTTTTTTTTTATTGTGCTGCTACTGCCCATCATGCTTTTTATGGAAGGAAAACAGGACAACCAGCACATTCACTTGTTCTCTATCAGAATCTGCACCTTGCAAACCAGGTCTCTGGCCAGGGTCAAAATCTGCTTGATGTTGTGCCGCTCGGCCATTTCTGAAACACAAAACAGAAGTAGTAAAACACAACATAAACTTCAAGGAATCACGTGCCTGACTGAACTGATGGATAGCTGTACGCTCAACAGTCAAAACTCAAAATGATTATCCGTACTGCAAGACTATATGAAAAGAGTTTTTACTACACTATAATAGAGAAAACCAGATTTGAATGAAAAAGCATGTGTGGGTACACTGAATCCTTCACGAAGAGTGACTCATGGTGATTAACTGTACCCAACGGCTGATAATCCAATTAAAAGCTATGAAGCTGAAAAACAGGTAACAGTTCATTCATGCTGGAAACCCTTTTCACAAATTTCCAATGAAAAAGCTTTTATCATTGGGACCAACTGTAAGACTGTAAACAGGAATAACCTTGGCCTAAGAGACACCTGTGGATGTTTTGAAATCCAGTAAGTCTTCTTGAATTTATTACAAGGCCACAGATAGATATGAAAGTACAACAGAAAATACTGAAATCCTCCTTCAGCCTAATTAAAATGGGAAAAAAAGAGTTAAGCGACACCGTTGTTACCAGAACCATCCGGAACAAAGAAACCAAAACAATTGAACCAATGAAAGGTTTCATTAATGTTATCAAACCTGCATGCTATTTGGATCTACATGAAGAATTTGCAATAGCTCAGCATCTGTGTGGACCAACAGTGACACCTTATGCATAACAACATCTAAGACCAACAAATTTAGCGGTCGGAGCTTCAGCAAACGTTGAAGGATATATGGCTTTCATGAAAGCCATTGAATACACTTAGAAATGCTCTACTGACAGAGGCCAGTTCTCTCAAATTGTGAGGCTTTGACAGTCTGTGTTCATCCTGAAAGATCAAGACTAAATTAGCTTTTGCCCTGTCTGCATCATGGGAAACGTCTTTCCCTCGACAAGAGAAATGTCTGTTTTAAAGGCATTCGGGTTGACAAACGTTACTCTGCAGCACTCGTCATGTGAACAGCAGCTGTACGGTGATTTACCATTGAAGAACTTAATAATGTCGGTGAAGTCCATGTTGTTCTCCAGAATGATGTCCCTGTACATTTCCACCAGCGCCAGAGCTATGAAGAGGACGAAGTGATTGGAGGAGGCATACTTGGCTGCCCAGATGGTTTCCCAGACTGCGAACACGTCATCATACACCAACTCTGGAACACAAAGAAGGAGAAGTTTGGCTAAGATTTTGGTTCTTGGACTTGTTTATTCAAGTTTCTGTCAGGTCTTCATCTTTGTCATCTTTAAAAAAAAAAAAAAAAAATCTTATTGTCCCAAGATCTCTAGTTAATTTCCTTTCTTGAGCGTGCCACGAATAATCCCAGTCTGCACCTTTGCAGACTTGAGCATTTCTAAGTTTAGTTTATGAAGTGGCCTTCTGAAGGTTTAAATGACTGAGTGTTTCTTAGTGTGTTTTCTTAGGGAATGGATAAACAGATTAACCTTACATGCACTACTTTGCAACACTGTACTGTCACTTTACCTCTCTTGAAGTCTAAGAGAAACCAGCGGTAGCAGAAGTAGAAGTGCGTGTAGTCTCCATTCTGGTGCATTAGCTCAAACAGCTCAGAATCCAGAATCTTTACAGAGAGCATATGACAGGATATTCAGAACAAAAAGAGAAAATGTGGAGCTATTTAATGGATTTAGTGGTAGCTACAATTTGTGCAAAACATGTGCTTTGTTACCTGGATGAGAGAACGCATGTTAGCAAAATGAGTGTCCATTGCCCCTCCGTGTGGAAAATTCTGATTCATTCTCTTCATGAGTTCAGTGAAACAGTTAAAAGCTAGTGCCTCTGGAAGGAGAAAGAATCAATAACTGTAAAAATACACCAAATACCACAGAACAGGGGAAGAAACTAACAGATCCGTGTATTGACTCACCATCATCCAGAATGACTAGAAGTGGAGCCAGCAGGTCACACATTCCCTGAACATATCCAATGTCAAGGTGCCTCCAGATATAGCTGTAAATACACAACCAGTGTTTAGTGTTACAACCCATGACGATTTTTCTCACGTCTTATTTGCACTGTTTGTACACTACTAAATGCATTTAGAGGTAAAATGACAAATAGAAAATAAATTTAAAAGATATTTAAACAACGATGTAAAAATATATATGGACATTACATTGCATTGAGTATGTGTTAGGCATTAATCTAAAACCGGCTCCATTGTTTCTTATATAGGATCTGAGCTGTCTGTTTTGGAAGGTTCATGAATTCCACAAAACGCATCCATCTTCATTTCTGACACTGCCTTCTTTGCTTTACTCAACAAATAAAATAGGCCATACAAAGGAATTCTAAGTGGGACAGTGAATGCCATCATAACCTAAACCTAATTATTCCATCATGTCCCTGCAGGTGTCAGTTGTATACCTGCACATGATGTTGCGCAGCTTCTCCAGGTTGGTGGGAGTGAAGTACCAGTAGTTCCTGTCACAGCGCTGAACGTCCTTTTCAATACGGTGCAGATTGAGCGTATACAGGTCTAAAAGTTCTTGCTGAAACAAATAAGAGTAATAGCAATGGATCAAACAAACCACCAACGATGCTACTCCTCCAGAAAATGTATAAAAAATGCTCAAACGTTTTCTGACCCCCTTTAGAAAACAGGTAAAGTTCCCAACCTTCTGCCAAAAAGCCTTTACCATTTGCCTTCTCAGGGGGTCATGAACCAGTTCGAGAAGTGCCAACACAAAATCATCTAATATTCTAAAACCTTTGTGCATACAGAGTAAGTGCTCCCAGCTGATTCTCCACAGGTCCCGTCCTTCCTTGAGTTTCCGGGCGTGGATGTGGACTCAAACGGAGGGTAAAGGCTCTCCATCTCTGGTTCTGACAGGTTGGATTCAGACCCCTCTGGACTGAGCTTTTCCTCCTTCTGCCTGAGCTCCATGTGAGGGAACGAGCTGTCAAAGGCAGACGAGGTTTCACAATGTCCCTTCCTGCTCCAAGGCACCGTGGAAACTTTGGGTTTGGGGATCTCCTCCATCTCTAAGGCTGAGGGAGACTCATCAGACTCGGTCATGATCTGAGGCTTCTCTCTCTGAGAAGAACAGTAGGCTTCCCCCATTTCAGAGACTGGTGTATCTTTGGAGAGATCAAGATTCTTTTCCACTTCAGGAGCCCCGGGTCCTTGGAATAATTTGTCTCTCCCTTGAGTCTCTAAACTATTCGATTTATCTATTTCCTCAATCTTTTTCACAGTTGCTTCTTCAAGTTTGGAAGCACCTTCAATGTCAACTGTAATTTCATCCTTTTGCTTTTTTTCAGTGTACTCGCTTTTTAATTGTGTGGCTGTTATTTTCATGGTGTTCTTTTCAGACACTTCTTTTCTTGGTTCTGGTGACTCTGCAGGTTTAATTTCTTTCACAGCGATGTCAGGGTTTTTATCTTTAAAACTGTTTCCCTCTCTCTTAATAATTTCTGAGGCAGTATTTCCTTGAGTTTCAGAGGGCAGAGCTGTTTCTTTTTTGCACAAGTTCTCATCTTTTATCTTAGACTTTGCGTTTCCTGTAGTTTTGGTACCATCGATCACCTTTTCCTCTTCATTCCCTCTGTCCTTCCCTTCACCTATCACCTGGGTGTCCGTTCTCTCTGTCAGAGGTTCACCCTCCTCCGCTTTGACGGGGCCCTGTGATGGCTGAGGCACAGCTGCAGATCTCTGGGTGCTGTCGGGGGCAGAGCTGTCCTCCGTGCTGAGAGATCCATCCGACAGGCCAGAGGTGATGGAGAAGTTTCGGGAGGACGGATGCCCGGAGTCGGGGGAGCTAGTCTCGTTTTGAAGAGCTCCATTGGGCATTTTGGCCACTTGTTTGGCCTCCTCATTCTTGGTTTCAACCTCTATCTGGTCCACCTCCTCCACAGACTCAAACACCTGAAAGAACAAGTCAAAAGGAAGCAGACTACTCCAGGGGAAGGGATGGGAGGATGTAAAGAACTAGCAGGAGAGAGAAAGCAACAATGAGGGGTAATGAATCAAGGAGTCCATGCATTACTTGAGTTTTATTAATCAGACACGTGAATCAAAATGTGAAGAAATTAAGAAATAGAGGTCATATTCAATTGTTTTGCAGGATGTTTTTATACCTGAGTGCTGTTGCTGGAATCACTCTGCAGGCGAGCCAGACTCTGCCTGTCTGAGCTGGGGGAGGACGGGGACTGCAGAATAAAATACAACGTGCGAAATGTGATACACGTGCAAAGTTCTCTGCCCACGTGTAAATATGATCATTTAAAAATGTACAATAAAGACCATAGTGAACAAAGCCTCAGACACCAGGAGAGACCGTACAGTTAGTTCTAGGCATAGATGAATCCTCAAATATGTGTAACCTCAAATTATCTTTGCAAAGAACTGCACATCTAAGGCATCCACTGCAGTTGTCGTGATCCCAGGGAACAAATTTATCACATGATTTGAATGTTTTCTATACCAAAACACATCAGGCCAATGCACTGTGGCATCTGGTTGTGGCGTTATACCACATTGGGATTAAACGTGTGGGTCAGGGTTAGACTTTGTGTAGGCGTTGGCGCGAACCTCATTGCTCACTGTGGAATCACGATGGATCATCCTCTGACTGGAACTGTCCATGCTCGCCCCAGTCGAGCACTTGGCCAGTGCTGCAGCATGCTGCTCTTTCTCTCTTTGGCGGACGATCTCCTCGCAGCTCAGCCACTCACGCATGGTCTGCTGGTAGCACAGTCGGATTCGTTCATCCACCTGCGTTAAGGGGTGAGGAATATCGTCGCTCGGTGGTCAAAAGGGCAAATTTCCCTGAAGCAAAGCAACAGTCACTGGGAGAAAAAAACAAACAAACCTCTTTCCTGTCTGCCTCAGTCATTCCGAATGTGTAGTGACCCAGCAGGAAAGGCCACACTTCTTTACGCAGCGAGGGCTCCACACCACCGAAGTACACCAGACGGAGCAGCTCCTGCTCCTTGTACGCCTGAAGATAGAGGGAATCGTTACAATCATTTCAGAGGTTGCCTTTTGGCAAGCTGCAGTTAAATACTGGCCTAGCACTGATATTAGCCCCTATTCAGCTCGTGACTGCTCTGGCCTATCAGCAGACAGGATACCATCTGCTGATGGCACTGGCTGGTATTTATCTGCTGTGTATTCCTCGTGTCACTCTGACTCTTGTTGGTCCATATGAACGTTTAAAGTCATTGCGTTGGCACTGGATAAACACTATAAGGCGTGTTTATAAAAAAGCTATCAATTTATTTTTAGAAACATTCGATGAGAAGCGTTATATAAAGCATGTAGGGTTTTCTGATAATTAAAAGAGAGGATGATAAAGGACTGAAATGGCATTAATGTTTTCATCATATTTATTTCCTTGTTTATCTGGGATTTAAGGGTAATTGAAGCCTAAATGACACGCAAACACACACACACACCAGAGTCCTAAATGTGCAAAAGATATTTGGGAGCAATGGTATCTCAGAACACATATGTCCGGAGCACTCTTTCCGGAATTCCTGTAAAGATTTTTCTCCAAGCTCCCAAGTCACCAGATAAGACAATGTGCCAATGTGTCAGCAAATATTTCTCAGAATTTTCCTGCTGTTGTGTCACTGAGTAGGTGTGTTCCATTTAGTCTTTATGCTTCTGTCGCTCCCTGCTATTTTGGATAGGTAGAAACTCATGCAATACTCAAATCAGCCAGGAACAGGGCCTCATTTGCTATTGTCAGCCAATCCCAGCAGATATTGGGTGAGAGGCCAAACAGAGAAAAACGGCCACACAGGGAATACCTTTCATCTCTGCATATAAACTATTTTTCTTTCTCGATCAAACCTTCATTAACCTCACATGATCATAATAAAAGTCCTAATGTGGACTTCGTGTGACATTAACTGGGCTGTTAGCCACGCTTCATGCACACTGTTGTGAAACTAATGGCGTGAGCAGCATGATTAACAGCTGATGAATAAAGATGAGACAGGAGACTGACAAAGTGAAACGGATCCTGGCGTTTGACGTGCGTGTGTGGACAGTGTGCTGTCGGCAGTTGCTGTGAACTTTGCGTCGCAGTGCGGTGACACCAGCGATACTTACTGTGCAGTCCTGGAGGAAGGTCTTCCACACATCCACAGTGAGTCCACCGTAGGCGTCACAGGGCACATCCGGGGCCACGATGGCGTGATTGACGAGAGCGGAGAGGTGTGTGCGCACGGTGGACAGGTGACGGCAGTATGCCAGCCCTGATTGACGATACAGTTAATCATCTAATCCCACTGCAATAGCAAGTTATCATTGTAATTTGGCATGCAGCACGTTTTCATTGTGACTGAAACGTTAATCAAAAAAGCAATCACATACAGCCATAAAATGCCCTGGAGAAGATCTGATATTTCATGTTGTCGCACAGCAGCTTCAGAGGAGTCCTGAAAGATGATAAAGCTCCGATTATTTTACTGGTGCTGGGTCACAACGTGGCTTGATATATGGTTCCAGCTCTCTTCTGATAGAATGGTATAATTAAACCCCCACTGAAACAGTCCTCACATGCATGTGATTTCTATACTATATCTAGCATAAGGCCTATTATAGGTGTGAGAATGACCTTTAACTAAATGATAAACTATTGTGCTGTCATACAGAGAAAATTAGCCAGGCAGATTTTTTTTTCCTGCTGTGATTATCACCCTATTCACCTAACACATCATCATTCTAGTGAGTTAAAGGTCACATAACTGTCCTCGGGTGGTTACTAAGTAGCTATTCTGTCATTCTTTATCCTCCAGTCTCCTCCGTATTGTTCAGGATGTCAGGTGAGCGAGTATATCTGAGGTTTTCAAAACCATTATTCCACATTTGTGTCTCTCCTACCTCTCGTGGTTGCACCCCTTGTGTGTCACCCCATCAGAGAAGCTGCCCTGAGAACAGGAGGAACACGACGACTTCCTGAGAGTTGGATGCCACATTGAGACTCCCTGATCCATGAGATCTGGAGGAGAAGCTGTGTGCAGAAACCCACATTTTCATTATCAATTTAAAGCAGTCCTCTGCTAACGTTTTTAAGGCCTATTCAAATTTGCACAGCTTTTGCATAAGAACAGTTTTGATCAACTGTGACCTTTTTACAGCCCTTCAAAGTAACAACTGTATTGCTTTTTTTGCTGTTAAAGCAAATACAAGAATCTTAATAAGCAGAGAGCACAGAGCCATCATAGTTATTTAATTATCAGGAAATGGATCAATGGAGAAAGAGACATTTTCAACCAGCAGCCAGAGCTGTAAAAAGGCTATTAAAGGTTATGTCATCATAATGTAGAGAGAAAGGTGTGAGAGAATGTGGATTTAATGATGAAGCACGTCGATAATCTTTGCCTAAGGCGCAAGTCAGACCAGAAAGATATTAGAAGCACAGAATTTGAGCAAGGCAAGCTGACAGACAGAAAAACAAGCCAAGGCGTGACAGTGCTGCAGCTGCTTCCTGTGAGTGACTGGGATTTCTCATGACAGCTAAAGGACCTCTTGGGTCCACTCCATTGAAGGGAGAGAGGAGTCAGGTGGGGAGGGTGGGTGAGGAGGGTTAGGGTTAAAGTCTCGGTTAAAAACAACAAAGCTCAACATGGCAACTCCCGCTGTGCACTGCTTATGCAAAACTACTTTTATGGAACTAAACGTACCAAAATCTGGCTGGCTGTTTGGAAACGTGATGCGGAAGACATAGTCTGTGGCCTCGTCCTCCTCTTTGTCTGAGACCGAGTCTGAGGATGCAGATCCCAGTGGTACCCTCTTCCTGATTTTAGGGAACACCTTCCCCTGCACAAAAAGACCCCAGGTCAGTCACCTCCAAGCAGAGACGTTTCTGTGAGTGCGTTGTTTGATCAAGATGGAATACGTGTAGCCGGTTTTAGTTTTTCACATTAGTGCCGGGACAGAGCTGCTCAAGGCTTCACAGAAGCATTCTCTTCACACTTAAATGGTGATGAGGTGGTGCTGAGAGGGAAACAGACAACACCTTCATCTGTATTAGTCCACACAATATGGACTGATTCAAAATGGAAAATTTATGTTTTCCTGATCAAACAAGACTTAACTCGATATTTCCTAAAATAAGTCATGTTAAACGTCTGCACTTTGACTAAAATGATGAGACAACCTTCCCCCTCTGGGACCAGAGTGGAGGGTCCAGTAGGCCATGAGGAAGCAGGCCGTTTTCCAGGCAGGAGAGGAACTGGAGCAAATGGCCTCCTCTGGGGAAGCGAAGTGGAGGCCGTTGGATCCCATCTTGACTGACCAGCACCACCGTACCCCCACTGTCCACTAAAAGGTGTATGGGAGACGATTTCTTTATTAAACTGTTCATTACATTTCACTGTGTCTGGTTACACAGTGATGATTTAAAAAAATACTCATGGTGTTGAGTAGAGTTCTTTTTTTTACCTTGTTGGTGACAGTGCAAGTAAACTATCTCCTCCAAAGGGATTGTCATGGCATAGTCCCAGTACACACTGAGGAGCAAAGAATAAATAAGAAGTTATTAAAGCTACAACTCATGTCTAATCTTTGAACACTGGATCTTTGAAGATCTAGTGTAAGTTTTTTGTTTGCTTCTACTGAGATTAATTTTGTGTCTAGTAAGATGGCTCTTGACAATGTGCACAAATCAGATGGGCACAACTGAACAAAAATCAGCTTTTGTGGTAAGTGAAACCATGTGCAGACATTGGAACATAACATGGTTTGCTAGTTTGTGCGATGTCTGACAGGGTCTCAGTCAATAAACCATCTGTTGGGCGCTGGTGTGCTGAAAATAGGCCTCATCAGATCAGCGGCGTTTATTCAGCGTACTGAGCCCTGAGCGACAGACAAGCAAACTGCATTATTCACTAACACGCGGGTCTAACTCAAACAGCTCAGTGAAGCAGAAAAGAAACAAAGCCGTGCTTTGATGCGTTTGTGGAGGTAATTTGCACATTTTTAAAACATAAAACAATAACTAGTAATGTCACCATCATCATAATGATCCGGATGCTTGTGAGTAATTCCTTTTACCTGCGTTCATAGTCCAAGTCTGCAACAGAGCCATTCATAAGTTGATTTGGAGTCCATTTCAGTGTCATGAGGTCAGCAGTCTGGTGCAGAGAGAGGTAACCTGGGATGGCCTCCATGTCATCCCTCTGAGACAACAACCAGGGAAGACTTTAGTGAGTACGAAGCCGTGGCAGACTGTATTGAGTCTAAAGAAAACACCACAAGTGTTTACTTTGGTCAGAGCAAATACGTTCAGTTGATCTGTGTTTGAGAAATGTGAAGGTGAAATTTAAAGATTCTGGAGCTTCCTGCTGTGTATTACGGAGGTAGATGGTGAAGAACTTAAGTATAAAGTTGAATTAGCTTAAGAGAAAATGAGGAAAGTCTTGTAACCGGGTTCTCCGCTTTAATAGACTACGAAGCGCTCCTTAGGTCGTGTTTGTAAGTGATGACGATGAGTCAGACAGTTACCGGCTGTACGAGCACGTTGTTCTTGCCGAACAGCAGTGTGGCCCTGTTGTTCTGATGCAGTGACTCCACATATTCACGAGCTGATGGGGAGGGGGAGGGGCGCTCATCCATGCTGCTGCTGGAGTGTCGCTTCTGGATCTGCACGGCACAAACGCAGTCGACATCAAACCCAATAAGGTGACGACCGACTCCCCCCTGTGCTCATGTGCACCAAAGGAGCACATTGTTCCTGATGCCAATGAGTCTTGATTTGCCGGGGACGCGCATGTACACGGAGCACATCTCCACGAGCCCGTGAAGAGCACTGCGGCGTGTAAGACAGGCCGTGTTGACCTGTCTCGCTGACAACATGACAACTGAACAAAAGACAGGGTCTGAGATACGCTCTGTTCTTTCTCCTGGGATGCACTGTACTTTACCCAATGCATCTCAGATGTGAATGTCTGCCAGCGCATGCAAGCTAATCCATCAGGGTGAAAACATAAGAAAAAAACCCCCAAAACTAGTTGAGGGGAACTTTTGAGGGTCAGTGTTGCCAGCTGTCACACTTACACACAGTGCGGGCCTCTTAGTGGGTGAATCCTGCCTGCAGTGACCACTGTGGATGCGATGTCTTTGCACTAGCTCGTCAGCAGAGGGGTCTGTCCAGAAGTGGTCAGCCGTCTTCATTTTTGTGTACTCCAAAGCACAGGGTCCAACTGTCCACACACCCCACACACACACAACGCCCGTGCAGTCAGCTTCAGATTATCTTAAACACTGTAAATGCGTCTTGAATGTGTTGCATTACAACAGAGATGTCCAGTAAAAGGACTCAGACCGTATATAATCTTATTAAAGATCAATTACCAAGAACTTTATGACAGTATAGTTTGGTGTTTGCTGAGTTAGGCAGCCGGCCCTCATCAGCAGAGCCTTAGAGTGTGGAACTGTGAACGACTGTCAATGTTTATCTGTGGGAGCTTGCTAAAACCCTCTGATTACCGGTCTGCTACAGTGAAAATGAGGATACTTATAAATTCATGGAAAATGGTCGGAATTGATATTAGATTACAGTTATTAACTGCTTCCACAGTCACATATCATTACCCAACAATGATGCAAGGATAGGTCCGTCTACAGGGTCCATTAGAAAAGCTTCTTTTTCGTAGTATTTACTGGAAGACAAATATCAAAGGGAAATTTGGAAGCGGCACAGAAACCTTTTCACAATGTCTAAAAGAGCATTCTCTGTCCTTTGATCACACCTGCTGTTCTCCACCAGGTAGAGGACAATCTTGTCCAGCACTTTCTCAAACAGAGCCGTCCGGATCCACAAGTTCTTGACTCCCTGGGGATTGAGGCTGGGGAGTCGGGGCAATTTTCGAAGGCTGTCCTGACTTTGCAAACTCTGGCTTCGCCTGACAAAATAAAAAAATGAATAAATAAAAAAAATGAAAATAAGGTTTATACAAAACAAGTCTTCTTTTTATGTATAGTATAACCTGTTTTTGCTTCAGCAACAAGCTAAGAGCATGAATGATTCATGTTCCAAAAAGCCAATACAAATGAATTATTTACAAGCTTTCAATGAAAACGCATAAAAGAAAACAACCCCTTCACACAGAAAGCAATTTGAATGATTTGTTGGGACAAAGAACAGGACTTTGATGCAAGCTTTGAAATCAGTTATGATGAGACAGAACAGGTTGTGATGTGTGCATCTCACTTTGTCTCAATTATCTGCTCGAGCTCCTGGGCCTTCCTGCACATCTCCTCAGCCGGTGGGAAGCTTTTCCCCACTTTCATGAAAAGCGCTGCTATCTTGTTGCTACGAAGAAAGCCAGCTGCTCGCCGCCTTAGCCCATGCAGAATGCAGGCCTCCACTGCAGCTGTATGGACACAAACATGAGATCGGAATAAGGAATACATACCCTATAATCAGATTTTTTTTTAGACTGTAATCCCCAAGTGCATAGGAGTAAAGACACAGAAATCCATCAGCAACAAAGACCTCAGCTGGAGCCAAACATCACTTTTGTGAAAAAATAACAGCAGTCATTATCAAGATAAAGTACTTAGGTCAGGTTTAAATCTAATATTCTCCCTTCCCATTTGTTTTGTCTTGGTCTTCGCCACCTGCTGGAGAATAGGACGAAATTGTTACACGACATATGCTGTTGGGTGTACAGCAAAAAAAGAAATTAGCTTAAAGATGCCAACCCACTTTTTAAAGCCTCCTCAAGACAAAACAATATCAAGTGACTCACTGCTAACGTAAGATGTGATTTAATGCAGCTCTGTGGCACAGACAACTCATATCTAATGACTTACATCTAACATGTCCTGCAACAAATTCAGCTTTAGATACTTAGATATATAGCAGACACTCTCGACACTGCTTAATATATATAACGATAGCAACACATAACTTGAAAGGTGAGTAGGGTGTTAATTTCTGCGAATAATTTCTCTGCAGACGCCGAGGCTGCCGTGCAGTATACACTTTAACGAGAAAAAGCACAAGGCATCTCTCAGCCTCTGAAATAAAGCTATTCAAAAACGCCCTCGATTACTTTCCCGTTCTTTTCCAGATGCCTCTATCCATTCTATTCATTTCAATTTACTAGAATATTTCCTGAATCATTTAAGCGGCGAGCTATGCTGGACGCGGGAGTGGATGGTGGGCTGACACACATTGCTTGACTGTGGAAAAGACCAGACACCCTGCCTTCCTCTCAGGCCTACGTGGCACTGCCTGGAGCTGTGTTGACATTTGAATCCTCTGTCAGGTCTAATCCTGTGGCTCTGTTCACATAGGGTCAGAGTGAAGTCGTCATGACAACCCCTGTTGATGGTGCGATCAGCCTCCTGTAAGGGAGGGGAGAGGCAGCTTGCGACTTGTGAGCATCACGATCTCTCCGTCTCCGCTCTCGTCGCTCCAGCAAACACAACCTTTTTTTCCCCTTAAATCTGTTTTTCTCCCTAAAGAAAAAACAGTTAATCAGGCCCCCTTCTAACAGCATTTCTTTCCTTCCAATCCCCCCCCGCCACCACCACAACCCTATATGCAATCTACAACCTCTTGTTTTGCATCATTAAAAGACCAAGAAGGTAAATGTCAGAACAAAGCACCAGGGTAAAAGGTCACAAACTAAAGTTCATGCTCTTTGCTCTAATAACTGATCTTATATGTTGCCTCTGAATGCAGAGAATAAAGATAAAAAACATTTCACCTTTCAAACCACTTGTCCTACATACTACACTCAAAACAAACAAAGAAATACCCGGAGCACCACTGGAAGTTATATAAAAAACACATAGGAAACTCAACATATTTACTGAAATATCCCAAAATTACACAACTAAAACAACAAATCAATAATGACATTTAAAAGTATTCCCAGGAGCATGTGCAGTGCATGGACATGTGAGGTCTACACTGGTTAGGATGCTGTGCTGGTGGGATGATTTGATTGTGATTTTGGAAATTTCAACATCTGTTTTTACAAGTGACCATGTACAGTTTTCGAAGCTCTGATAAGGCCTAGAGTATAACCTCAAATCCAGATTTACAGCGAGGAGATACCGCGGATGGTGAGCAAGAACAAAATGCAGAGGAGGAGGAAGCTTAAAACATTTACTCCTTTCATCATCATGAGAAATGTGAGACCATTGGCAGATATAATGACTGAGCTTGGAGAAGAGATGGGTGTAGTGGGAATATAGGGATTTATTGACATAAACTGAATGACAATGATTGATAATGATCAATGTGATAATTGATTTGACACTAAAAACGGCAACAGTCACAGATCTACCTAATTCTAATTTGTCATTTTAGCAAAGAGTATGCTAAAGTGAAAACTATGCAGCTTATATATTTGTAATGGGAACCTTTATGTGACATGATAGAAATTTGATCACTGTTATATTAGGAAGTAAGATAAGGCCAGTTAATAGTATTGGCCTTTACTCTTACTACTGATATACTGAAAATAGTAAATGTTTTAATGCAAAGGGATGGAAATAAATAGATAATCCTGGATGTGCCTGTGTATTTAATTATTTTGTTTCTGCTACTTTCTTATTGTGTTTTAACCCAGTAAACTCTGTTGCTCTAGCACATGTTCCCAGCGGTTTTGAGATTTCATTCAGACTCATCCAAGGCAGCTCATCAAAGCAGCCTTGATGGTGCGGGTTAATGGCACCGAGTGAAGTAACTGAGCTTCCCCCTCATCCGTCCCTCACTCTCATTTCTGAACAGACCACCGCTGAAATATAGCAGCACAAGAGTCAATATAAGGATCACAGGGGGGGGACTCAAGAGGAGGGAGCTGGTTGGCAACAAAACAAAAAGATGAAAGGGTCATCTTGAGCTGCCGGTTTTCCACTGGCAGAAAAAAAAACCTTGATCCAACAGACAACGTCCGCTGACATGCTTCAATGAAAACACAGCCTGCGCACCCAAACCACTCCACGTTCAAATGTGTAAGAGGGCTGAAAACTACTTTCATATCTCTGAAAGAACTAAATAAAACCATCAAGTAGAGTTGGAATAAGCGTATTAATATATAAGAAGGATTTCAAATGTAATTAAACCATTGGTTTAATAGGTTTTCATATAGTGTTGCAAATCTGTTTTTACACAGTGTCATTCAAAAAGGCTAAACCTCCTTCACATTATGTGAGGTGGAAATTAATCTTAAGTGGATCTTATGTGATAACCCAGAAAACACACAAAACATCACCTTGGTTACGATACATTGGACTCTTGTTCTTCGCACTTTTTATTTTACTTTGACTAAGTCTAACTTCACCTTGTCTTTGTCAATCTTTGCAACTAAACTTAGTGATTTCACCCACTGCCACATCAGTTTTTGTGTAATGCCATTGTGCAATTGCATTTCCCCACGCACAGAAGAGCAGAGGGGTCTACAGACCTGACAAACCATCATGTTTTCATCGGTGCGTCTCTCTGCACATGGTTATGAAGCACTACCGTGACAAGTGCTAATTATATACATTATTTCCTGCATCTTACCCAGAGTTTATGTCATGAGAAGGCTGTGTCACTTTTCTTCTGTTTATACCATGAAATTACTTTCTCACATTTCAAATTCAAGAGTATCATCATATGACTTACATCGAGCACTTAAGGCATTAACCCAGTAAAACATGACATTTTCTGTGAGCCGAGATTATTCACAGTAAAAACTGTATCTGGTTATGTCTGGTTATAGCTCTGGTCTGAGACAGTGTAAAATAATAGGAGAGTGCATGTGGGCAGGGTGTTTTTCACAGTGATCATACTGTGATCTATCACGTGCGCGTTTGAGGCAAGAACGATAACATTTGGTGAATTATTTATGCAAAAATGTATCATGTTTCTGTCCAACAATATTTGAATGAAGCAGCTGATATCTCAGCTTCCTGTTCCGTTTATTTTTAAACAAATGTAGAAAAATCGTTGAACAGACAGATTGTATGAAAACCAAAAACAGATGAAAAAGCAGTGATTCAACTAATTGAATCAAAGCTGTTCAACTACCAGTGGTAAATTGTATCTCAGTTAGCTGGATATATGTATAACCTCTTTGATTCAGAAGCCTTCCCTAATTTATGTAGTTACTGAACAGTGTTTGGAATCAATAAGAGTCTGAATAATATACTGATGGACAGGTTACAGGTAAAAGGCTGATTTATTTATTGGCAGCCAGTTACAGGGGGTTTCCACATTCATGTGGATTATGTAACACTTTTTCTCAAGACAGAGGGGCTAATAGCTAGAGGTAATATTTTGTACAGCTGTACATATAGTGAAAGTGTGAAATTAAAAAGAGATTAAAGACCAAACAAAGATGTGTTAAAGGGATGTTATTTTGGGAGCATTAGCACTAAAGTACTAAAGCACAGCATTAAATCACCTGACATTTGGAGGAAGACGGTTGTCTGATTACTAAAGCAAGTCACTTTAAAAAGGTGTGAGTGTGAAAACAGTGACGAATGGTGATGAGTGGCTCAGAGCATCCTTAAAACGAACTCCTCTGGGATGGTCCTGAGATGCAATGAGACAAGGAAAGCCACCCAGTGAAATAACGACCAAGGCTCAGAATCTATCAGCAGAGCTATTAGCTCAAACCACTGAAAACAATTATGTGACCACAACATAAATGCTGTGCATCATGCTATGTAACTGTCAGAATGCTCAATGCTATTCAGGCCTTGTCCACCACAGACAGCCTCCATGAATCCCATTTCCTACTCAGTCACATGGACAACCAGGTGCACGCGCATCAGGATGAGAATTAGTTAAAGAAAGGGAAGTAAGACAGGGCGGCCCACATTCAACTTTTCCAACAAACAACATGTGCTGTGTTCTTTTTAAAGCAGATTAATGATGCATTGTGCTGAACAGCAAAAAAGAATTTAGGAATATTTTTAGAAACATAGAAAAATAGGTTATATTAAACTCTATTAGTTTTTGTCCTGCTACCAAGAACAAAATATATAAGTGTATTTTGTGTTAGCTAATTCTTGACGAGGCATTGTTGGATAAATAGACCATGTTTAAATTGTCCAATCAATCGTGATTATACAATAAAAACCAGGTTTCAGTTATTGCCTGAGCATCCTATAGGGGAGGCGTGGACTCCACAGGAACAAATAAACGCAGCAAATGAACCACCTCTTTGTGATGTGTAGATACTCACCACAAAAGGACACGATGTGGCTGCTGTCTTCATGAACAAATTTCCTGGTGACAGCTTCCTCCATAATTTGCTTCACCTGTCAACCATACAGCAGATATGGGATGACTCATTCATTAATATGCCACAAGTAGTACAAGCAGTGTGCCACAGGCTTTTTGGCAGAGATTCGACTGAGTGTCAAAAGAAAAGATAAGACAATTCATTAATCAGATGCATTTCACTGTGAGAAAAAAAATCTAGTTCTAAAAAGAGACAGAAAAATAAATAAAGGATAGAGCAGAGCTCAGTAGGGAAATGACTTTTCAAAGTTATGGGAGGGAAAATGATGAGTGAGACTGCATGTTTAGATGGTGGTGAGTCACCAGCTCTTATCACAAGGACCTCTGAGATGCTACGTTTGGGGTAGAGGGAGGGGTGTATGTACATCCCTAGTCCCTTTATCTGATTCTGTTGAATCAAATGCTGGTAAAAATTCATTTCATCCTTGCCTTTCAAAAGCATGAATTAGGTTACGCACGCATGCTCACAAGGTAGCACTCATTATTTCGGCTTTGTTGTCACAGCAATGTGTCCTTCTCCCAGCTGACCCAACGACGGCTGCAGACCATTAGTTGAGATGAGTGAACCCTCCGGTGACTATGGAGATATCCCCCTGTGTGGACACCACTCTGCAATCTGCATGGAGAATATCAACCTCCGGCCATGGTTCCACAGATAGCTGTAATTTCCTGCTGAAATGAGTCTGTCCACAATGACCATATTACATTGACATGGTCATCATCTGCACACACGAACACCCTCATGCACACACACATACCCATGTTGGCTTTGTACAATTGACATAACTTAGTCTTTAGAGCTAAATCAGATGTTATTTTCAAGGCCTAAACAATACATTTTGTCCTAAACTTCAATCTAATCTGAATCCTAAAGGAAAATGCTAATTGTAGACAGCCTGGAGTAGTTTTCCCAACTCCCTCACTCCCACAGTCATAAGCTAACTGAAGCCTCATTTAGATATCCTCTAAGCTCCAATGGTTTCTAATCACTCAGATCTATTTTACTCCTTTTTCAAATCCAAACATTGTTATAATCCCTCTGGTGTCATCAGTTCATTTCTCACAAAGGCAGTTTGGAGTTTTATAGAGTTGGAAATTTAATTTTGTTGCACCCTTGAACTGCCAAAACTTTTACATCAGTGTATTCTAAATCAATTTTAAAAACAGGGGTTGGCAAACAGATATTTAGTAAATAATAAATGTGAATACACATACAACTCAAAGATTTCTTACTGCTTTCTGTGTGGTGTGAAAAATGTATCTCTCAATCCTGAATCAGGAACCAATCAGATTTTTACTTTTTGGTTTCAAAAGATTAGGAGAAAAACATCTATCTTCAACCTCGCACCCTGAGGATATGCACATATATATTAAAAACATTTACTAATTAGCTGGCAGTCATTAAACAGCACGAGTGGTGCTGTTTTCTTTAGCGTGGACAGCACTGATTCATGCTGCCAACATAATAGACAGCCTCAGTCTGTCGATGTGAAGCATGCAGTCATAAACTCAAACATACAAACGCGGACGAGTGATTCTCTTTTATTCTCACTCCTGCAGATACACAGAAAGCCGACTGATTTGCTCACTTGTGTCTCTCATCTGGGCAACTGATCAGCCCTCTGAGGATTATATGTGGTAAAGTGTCTGTGCAGAGAGGTTTCTATGGAGACCTCACGATTATCACAGTGGATCACTTTCGGCAAAGACACGCATAAAAAAACAAACATTTATTCATTTCTGAAACAAACAAATAACTGCAGTCCCATGACAACTGTTACTTAGAACATCTACTTATAGAGTGCTTAGATCACTTTGTGTGTCATCCAGTGATGCCTTAGCGTGATCAACTTGCGTGAGCAGAACAAAAATCTACCAAGACATGACCACAGAAAGTAGCCACGTCTAACAATAAGCAAACAGAAGTATATTTCTGATTCAATTTTCAGTTTAAACACTAATTAAATATTAGTATAACAGTAAAGCCTGATGAATACTCTCTGACTAACCAGACAGCGTGACAGCAACAGTGATAAAACATCTACTGAGTATGCCGATCAAGTCTGGCATTAGAGCCAGGAAAACAGAGCCAGATACACAGCCTCATCGACAAATACCCACCCAGTATCATTCCAACTATTTGTTGCTGTTAGAATTGAAAGGAGTGTACAATGAGAAGAAAAAAGATTCAACATGAAATCATTTGACATGACACTTGAGGTGCAGCTCAGCAGAAGCTCCACCCTTCAACACAGAAGCTTGTCTAGTTCATCAAGCCTTTGATCAGAAATCAAGACAGCACAGGGAGTCAAGTGATGTAGCAGCAATGCACCTCTCAAGATAACACTAATAATCATCATTATACCCTCACCTTTAGATCAAAAACCCTATTCTATCTGTAGGCTCTATCAGTGTCTATGAGGTCAGTTGTAATCAAAGAAGCTTTCATTTTGTGCATCAATACACCACCAGGGATAAAGAAAATAGCCATTTCATTTCTGATAAAGAATGACACCAATGGATGTGAGTCAGCATTTTGAAGAACAATAGGAGAAAGGAAATGCTGGTGTTCTTCCTTTATGTCTCTCCTTTAGCAAACACAGGTGTGCATTAGTGTGTGCATGTGTGATATTCAAAGAGGCACCAGGACCAGCGAGATCGGAGCACAACAAAGCCTCACAGACAGGTAGAGAGCTCTCTATTAAAGCCGAGGCAAACAGGAGTTCTGGTTCAAGCCGATTTTGAGCCAGAAGGTAATTCTGCAGTCAGACATGCTCAGCTCACTGGATAATGGCCCAGATCCAGGTATGTCTGAGCAGACGGATGGCATAAAACCAGCTGGAAAGGGAGAGACCGTAAACATACAGCTAAGACAGCATATGGAACAGCTCAATCTGAGAAATAATAATCAAAAACTAAGAGATAATAACTTTTCATTGAAAAATGGTTTTATACTGTGTCATGAACATGTACAATTCTATAAAAAACAAGCAAACATTCAGTGCCCTTTTAATTCTTACGTTATATAATTGCACAGTGAGAGGTCAACGATTCATAGAATACGTTTTTTTATATGACACATACGTTTATGTTGATCCTCACAAAGAGTCATTGACCAATGAACTCTTTAACAACTGTTGATCCAGCCACAGACTTGAACTTAGTTCTGAACAAATACCAGAGCAAAGGGCCTTATGTATGAACATCAGTGATACGTGTACACCGAAAGAAGTTTTCACCATGGGAAGGATATGGCCTCCAAGATAAGACTCCAAACAGGACGCAGGCAACAACAAATCAGATCAAAGCATTGTTATTTTGGGGAAGCCAAAGCATCAGCAGTTGGAGGAGACAGAGATTAAGATTGAAATCCAAAAACAAAACTGTACATAACCTTTTTCTCTGTCATTGTGCTAGCCAGAAGGCTTGTTATTACTACGGTATTTCCTCTTAAAATGTGATTGTTATTCATTATTCTGACTATATTTACAAGAAAATCTGCTTTTTTATTGAATAAGGGCTCTGAAGAACAGCTTGGAGCTCTTCAACCAGATCAGGACCAGCTGTCAAAGAAAGTGTAACAATAGCGACCATGACTCTATACTAACAGGTTTATCTATTTCAGAAAGACAGTTTACTTAGGTGGTTTGAATTGACAGAGGAGTAACAAACAATAAAACATATGACAGATGAGTTATTCAACCTTTTACCTGATGCAACTTAATTCTGAACATCTGTATTTACTTTCATTCTGAAATGTTGTGTGACTTTTTTCAAAATCCCCAAATATTCATAAACATTTTAGAGAGCTGGGAACCTTATCAGGCTTAACATCACCTGACGTGTAATTCTGGTCCTCTGCGGCAGCAGGGAAACCCAGCTCACTGAATCACCAGGGCTGCTTCTGTGTTTGCCTCCACTCAGCGCCATATAACTAATTACAGGCATGACACACGCACACACTGACACACACTTTGTGTCTAACTAAAACCACCAAATGGCTTGGCAGAAGGCTGGTGGTTTGCTTTTCCATGATCCCAATCCCTCAATACTCTGTTTCTTTTGTGCAGACCCCCCCCCCCCCTCCGAAAAATAACCAATCAGACCAACTGACACCGCCTGATAAAGACAAAGGCTCTTAATAGTACTATAATTTGTATCATTCCAAAGACAAACACAGTTTTTCTGATGGATGCATCACAGATGACCATTTGGACTTCATCATAAGCGACAGACAAGTGTTATTCTTCAACGATCAGCCAAGAAGTTACAATTTGCACAGTCGAACTGCACAACAAATAGTCCAAACAACCAAGAAATTTCTTTTTCCGACACTATAATTGATGAAAACACCCACCTCCTTCTTGGCGGTGCGCAGCAGCTTCTGACGGGTCTCTGCCTCTAAAACACATGAGAATAACCCACAAAGATCATTCATAGTCTCTTACTCAGCCAAGTGCGTGTTTTAAAAGCTGGCAAGTAGGTCTTTAGAAATGAAAATGTAGTTATTTCCCCTTTTACCTGCCATGATTGTTACCATGGATCCAGCCTCCAGTCTGCGCGCAGCACCCCTCCCAGTGACTGAGTGCAGCTGAACGCTGAGATGCAGCTCACGACTCCACCTCTAGAAGACAGATCCCGGCCTGCTATTGGCTTAACCACACGTCAATAAATAAGCCAGCGATATTTTTAAGCCCCAAAATATATTTGATCAGTTGTCTAGTGTCATTCATAGAACCTGTTACAGGTGTTTTGTGCTAAAATAAAACCACCATCCTCGTGTCTCTCAGATTTAGTGGAAAAACAACACAAAACAACAACACATGATGTGCATTAAAAGGAGCTGAAATGTGGACTTCCCACATCTGCTTTGTAAATAACAATTTTCCTCTAGATGCTCCTCTTTATACTTTCCCAAACGAAACATATGGTAAGTGATTTTTTTATTCAAAACACATCTAACAAAAATTCAAATATCTCTTGTGTGCCATCTTGTGGTCAATGCATAAAAGGACAGTTAGGAAAATAAACTTTCGGGGGGAACATGAAGATATCGAATTACAGATAAGGAATTGAATAAAAATGATACATTGAAAAATATGCTGGTAGGAATATGTCTCCATAAATTGGCACCACATTTTGAATATGATTCGAAGTGCTGCTGGATTTCCCATCAGACACATCCCTGACATCAATTGCAGAGCTTCTATTGCTTCATGTAATCAGGAAACAAATGACGTCAGGTAGGCCAAGTCAAATTTCTGGCTTGAAATTAAAATGGACAGCAAACAAGATACCCCACTTTTTTCTACGTACACAAAACAAAGCAGATATGATCCAACTGTCTGTTAAGGTTATGAAAAAAAAAATCCTTTGTCAGGGATAATAAAAACTCTAAATATAGATCTCAATACACATGTGCTTAAACACACGTAAACTAAAGAAAAAAGAAAGGATTTCACTCGTGCTGTCCAGAAGAGGGCGATAGTGTCCTTTCAGTTTTTCAGTGCCTGAGTAGAGCCAGTGAGTCCATGTGAATTACAATAAGGCAGTTTTGCTGAAATTTTGCTGCAGCTTTCACACTCATGCGCCGCTTATGATACAGATGACAGTCAATAGAAATTTCCATGGGAGTGGGAGTATGAGCAGGAGTTGGCACAGGCTTCACTGAACTTAGGTGTGAGGTCTCTGAGCCATGAGCCAATCTCTGCCCGGAGGACTGAACTGTCAGGTAGATCAGGTGGGGCAGAAACGGAGTGATAACTCGAAATGACAGAGTGAGAGGAGCGAGGCTGGATCCCCTTCTCCTTCTGTTTACCTCGCAAAAAAACCCTCAACTCGGGACTCTTTCCCTGGGCTGAATCCCACCTGGCAGCGGCCCTACATGATCTGAGGAAAGAGCATGTGTTGTTAAATGTCATGGCAGGACTTCTGCCTGGGTAATCAGCACACCAGAGCTTCTCCTCCGTCAGCCCCTGCCCGGTGGTGAAAGGACAACAAACAGACCTGATCCACATCAATGCATGGCACAGTTTTCTGCAGACATAGTTTGTGGGGGCTCCTGCAACATGCCATATGCAGGAGCCCCCACAAACTCCTGCCATAAAAAGCAAACTCATCCAAAACAGATGAGAGTTCAAATTGAGAGCGTCAGAATGGAGGGAAGTTTGAAACAGTGTTTGAATGACAAAACTATCGATGGATGTTGAAATACCTGTAAACCTCCTCTGTTTGGAATAATATCGCTGTCCTATCAACAGCCTATTGCCTATGAGCATCTGGGCAGATGTCCATGTGTGATTGGAGTGGACGTGCTCCTACAGGCAGCAGGGCGTGTGATGGAGGTCCCTGTCAGTCCGATGTTCTTCTGCTCATGTGTTTGAGAACGCCAATACTGCATGGTCTGTTGTTTTGTTATGATGGTTTTGGCCCTCTGGAGCCTCGAACTTGACCACTACTGCCTTTAGTTTTCTCCTATCTATCTATCTATCTATCTATCTATCTATCTATCTATCTATCTA